>CM057814.1:98328013-98767177 GCA_030067965.1 Latrodectus elegans
TTGAAAGCACTTTATGACGTCAAAATTGCAGTAAAGTTCTCACAACGTATGAAACATGAACTAATAAAAAATATACAATTTATAAGAAACTCACAACGCAGTACATTTTAAAAAGAAAAACAAAATTTTGTGAAGCTAACTCATTTTTCATAAACACTCATCAACATCAAAGATTAATTTCATATTTATAATGGTCTGTGCCTTAGACTTTCGAATAAGACTTACTGGAGTTACCTTTGGCCGAAAATCTGGAATGCAATTAGAGAAATTCCTCTGGAAACGACCTTCAGAACGCGCACCACTTTGATCGCTTGCTGTCCTCCCTCATTTAAATAAAATGCTGACGCCTCTGCTGACGGATTAATGCATTAGTTGAATTGGTTATTTTTACTAGTAAAGAAGGGGAATATAAGATAATTTTTTGGAATGTGATCTAAAAGAACACACTATATATAAGTAGAAGTTAAAAAATTCTTATTAATGAACATAAAATCTCTTAGAAGTTTCTTACAGAATGATTGAAAAAATAAAGTGAAAAAAAATTCCCCAAATCTTAATGGATCTTTAAGAAAATGCTTTTAAATAGAGCAAGTGAAATCATTTAGAAAAGCAAAGGTATACAATCAGATTCATAAAAACTGGACGGTTCAACAGTTCATGGGTTCGAATCTCACCTTGGGCATGGAGTTTGTGGTGGTTTGGAACCCACTTTAAGCCGTAGGTCCCGGTCTAATTTCCCCTCGCGTGCAAAAAACGACCGTTGAGCGTCAAACAAACAAACATAAAAACTGGAAGAAGCAAGAACAGAAATCATAAACTGGAAATTTGCGAAACAAAAATATTGAGAAAAAATTATAAGATTTTGTTTATATATATATATATATATATATATATATATATATATATATATATATATATATATATATATATATATATATATATATATTTATATAAATATATACATATATATGTATACACACACTCACACACACACACACACATATATATATAAGTAATAAATCAAGATAGAAATACTATAATGCAAATCAATTTAAAAGCAATAAAGAATATGTGTGAAATACAAATATATATATCTAACTATACCTAACGGCCTATCCAGCGCAGAAACAGTTAAAGAAAGGTAAATCAGACAAATAATTAAAAAAATGTATAAATTGAAATATAAAGAAAATAGATTTAAGTCAAAATATTGAAAAATATTAAGAATTCGTTGCATGTCATATAAGAGGGAATTTCTTTTGCATAGTTGACCCTATCCCCCTGAAGATGACATGGTCAGCATGCTTCTTATTATTTTTTTTCATATTTTCTCTTAAATCTATTTTCTTTGTATTTCAATTTATATTTTTGCATTTCTAGTTATATATATAAAGCTGTTTTCTCTGACTCTGATGTAAGTTGTAGTACATGAAAATTAATAAATGGATTTGCATTGGATGATTTTAGGAGAAGTTTCAGAGGTTCTCCGCTGGATTTTATAGCTTTTCACATGAACCCTTTTGTATATCTGTAAAAACAAATCTGTTTTTATAAATTAATCTTAAGTACATCTTTATAAATTTAAACTCTCTTTGTTTAGAGAAGGCCGAATAGGCCTGCAGGAGAAATAAATTGTCTTAAATAATCCAGCAGAATGTAAACACTCCCCCATGCGAGAGGAGGAGGGAGAATCGACACTGGGCATTTGGTACCAAGGACGTGGCGCACCCACACATCACGATCCGGGACACGCAGTGCTCCGGCATCTCTGCCGCCAAAAGCATCGATTGAGTCTGTGGACCCCCTTTCTCGTTCCCCCCGGCAATCATCCCGCAGCTCCAATTTTGAAGTGAAAATACAGCCAACGTTACGACAGAAGCACCGTGCAGTTATTTATGGCTCCAATTCTTCTGCTTTCCCCCATTCGATGCCCTTTCCCTGTATCCGAGTGCTTTTTTTCGACAGACATCAGCATTTCATTCTTCTTATTTTTTTTAAAAAATCTCGATGTCCGGCCATTTAATGGCAATTCCCGCTCCAATTTTTTAGGCATGTTGCCTTTATCGAGTCTCGAGAGCACACATTTCCATGACCTGGTCCCAACCGCAGGATGGTGCAAGCATTCATGTTGACTCTCGGAGCATCCCATTGTATTTGGAGATATAAGTGAAATACGAAAACAAACTGCGCGAGTTGGTGTTCCCAAACTGAATGCCAAGAAATTGAACTTATACTCATTTTTTTCCCAGCAAAATGGTACTATCGGTGCATGTTTTTTCCCAATTTAAGCATTCGATTGTTTTCCTTCAGATGCCTGTGTTCTTAAATGTACGGCTGTACAAACATTTGATAAACAAAGCGAAACAATTGATTAAAATTAATTATAATGCTAACTTAAGGAGAAAACCACAAAGACCATGAATGTGAAGCATTATAAAAAGGGGGAAAGATTTTCCAACCTGCTTCATTTGCACATACGTCTCAAGCATATAGACAGAATTTATAAAAATCTTCCGCTGATTTGTAATGACATTCACAACGATGTTAGAACATAAAGTTTAGATAATAATAAGCATTCTTAAGATAGTTTAAAAAAATTGTTAATTCACTCATTTCAAAGCACTGCATTCATCTCTTGTATGAAAAACAAATTAAATATGGAAGAGTTGTTTTGCGAGTGTGCTTTCTCATATACTTAGTATGAGTAATCTTCAATTCACCTCTTCTATCATTGATGAACAAGGAATTATTGCATGATTTCTACCTGCGGACAAACCTATTGAAATAAGCCCTTACTTCACTGGAACCTCTGACTCACATTTTAAAAAATAGCGATACCGTTATGTATATTATTGCAGTTGTCTCGTTATTATTATTATTAAAGCTTTGAAAACTATGTTTCTTATTATTATGGAAATTTCAGAGAAGTACTCTATTCGAGTTTACGCTCTAATTGTCGAATAGTTACATGCAACCTAAAATAAAACATATCTCAGTTGAAACTATGATCAACAGAAACACAGAGAAAATTCCAAAATCAGAATTTCTTTCTCAAATGCTCAAAACTTACCTCTGCATGAAAACACGCACGATTTTTTACTCAATTTCCCTGATCCAACAACAAAATTCAGTCAAAATAAATCAAACTCTTAAAAGAAACTATGAGCCTTGTAATTTAAATTTTGAACTTTGGATGGAAGTCTTCAATAATATCCAACATACCACAAAGCAGCATGAAATTATTATTTATATATTAAAGAAGCATTTTTGTATAGAAAAAGTGTCAAAGATTTGGACATCAGGAACATGAATGGGATTATCAGCAATATTGTTGTCACTGAGCCAAAAATCATTTCACTCAGCAATGTACAATTAACGTCCTTTGCTGTATAAATTGTCTTTTGCGTGATGAAAATCACACAAATCTTTCTTCTTCACTACTGCCCTCTATAAGCAATTCATAAAGATCAACTCGATAATCTTACAGAACAAAACGTGGTCTTTTTAAGCAGTTATGTTACGGAAAATGAAAACCATCAAACAAAGTATACATTAGAAATAAGCCAAAATTTGTAAAATTGATAAAAATATTTTTTTCATTGCCAATTACCAATTCAAATTTCAAATGAAATACTCTGTATCATAAATAATTCTGCAAATGTGAGGAGCAAGTATGAAAAATATTCTGTGACTTTCTAATGAAAATAAATGTAAAATGTTAACTACACACCATGTTTACTGAACATTACATAACACTATATATATATATATATATATATATATATATATATATATATATATATATATATATATATATATATATATATATATATATATATATATATATACATATATATATATATATGTATGTATGTATGTATGTGTATGTATATACATATACATATATATAATACTTATAATACTGAGTATATATATGTTCTTTATCATAAGTTTTAATATTTTCATGACAACACTTAAGTTTAGGCATAAGAATCTTGAACAAGAAACTGAAATATGCGGATGTCTAATGTTTATCTCTTAAATAAATACATACGAAAGTCTCATAATTTTTAATCTGATGCTGTTTATATTAGGACTAAAATTTCTTTTTAACAATCCAATTATAACATATATATATATATATATATATATATATATATATATATATATATATATATATATATATATATATATATATATATATATATATATATATATATATACATATATATATATATATATATATATATATATATATATATATATATATATATATATTGAAACATTAAATGCATGGAAAATTCTATTATGTCTAATGAAAGATAAATTTTAATAGAATTTTTATAAAAATCTATTAATAATTTTGCAGAAAGTTTTCTGTCTGTTAGTTACATTCATGTGTTGGTTTCAAAATATTGCAAGAGTCCAATGAACTCATGCGACCGAATAATTTTCAGATATAGGAAATTATTGATATCATTGTGAGTAAACGAAGTAGTATAGACTGCTTAAAAATTTCCAATCAGTAAATTTCTTTTTATCATTTCATGCAAAAAATAACTTTTGGGAGATGAGTGAAGAAAAATTGCAAAAGAGTACTAGTGACATCAGAGCTAGATATATACAGTACAATGAACTCCATTTTTGATTATGCAAGAAGTTTTTGATCAATGATAGAAAAGTTTTACATTTATTACGCTTAGTGACAGTTTTTTATTGTTTGGAATCGAAAAACGCTTTTATACATTAAATTGATTCTAAAAATATTTCAGTGAGCGATTAATTCATAGGGAAATAAACAATTTTTGTAATAAAAGCCTTTTTTTTATCGTAAAGGAAAAAGAAAATGGAATCGAACTGGCAATGGTTTTAAAGACAGAATAAGAAATGGAAGACAGGATATCTTTCAATCAAATCCAGAAGTTAATCAAATGAATTTAACAACTACCGAGGAAAAATATTCAAATCGAAAATAAAAGAATTTTCAAATAGTCAGAGGGAGGAAAAACTTAACTATCTTAATGCACCTGATTGATGTAGGAATATTTGGTAAATTCAGATAAGAAAATATTTCATTGGAGAAAAGAATTAGAGAATCCTAGACACATAAGCTGTGGTCAGCTCACAATTTTAGAAAAGTACTTTTAGTACTTTCTTATTTTTGCGTATTCTATCAAAAATATATATATATATATATAAACCTTTGATGATCGAAGTCGTTGATATAGTCTGAAGAAGAAATTTGTCAAATGTCATTACAAACTCTACATTACATCCAGAATGAAAATAGAATTCGAGGATCCGAAAAGTGATGAAACAAAAAGCAGCGAGGAGATTAACTAACTATGAGAAATATTATTTTCTTAGAATTTATGTGGAAAAACTGTTTTTAGAGATGATTTTATGCTTTGTTTTAATCCCGGAATCATGGTATCGAACAACAAACCTATTTCAATCCATGCGAATAATTAGCCTATTCCAAATGTAAGCAAAGCACTAATCGTTCTTTGCATTGTTCCAACAAAAAATGCCTTAAAGAAGAAAAAGAGCAACAATAAAGTGCCTTATTTTTCATGTGAATTTAAATTGAAATTCTTTCTAAGTAACCGAAGATATTGCGTGAGAAGATCTTAAGCAGGCAGAATGATTTTACGCTTTATATCTGCGTTATTAGGTCATGCTATGATCTGAAGTGTATTTTCAACCAAAGCTATGTCTCAGTTTTGGTTTCGTCAAGACCAGTGCTTGATTAGAGGAATGTGATGTTGTGTACACTTTAAAGTACCGTTATATGCAAGAAATGCATATCGTAAAATTGTGAAAAGAGGAATGATTCCTAATCTCTGCCAAATTTTCTTGACTTAAATGTGAAAAGTTTGCTTTAAAAGGATATTGAAATATGTGTGTGTGTATAAATGTGCAATTTAAAATGATTATTGGCGTACATGTACCTCTGATCACCCCGATCAACTTATCTTTGTTAATGCAGATGAATCCCGCGTTTTTAGGTTAGAGAGCACTGGTATTAAATAGCCCATTACTTTTTCATTTTAATGCTTTTCATTAAAATTCTTTATTCTTCACGAGCATGATTGACTAGACATTTTTCATCCTTTATGAACATTACCAATATAAATGATTTATAGTATTTTTTATTGCATTGATATTTAAATGATTATTTAGAATATTACATAAGAAAAATATACTAGACGAAAACATATGATCAAGCCTTTCGTCTTCAGAAAAGGAAACAATTTGAGATTAAATTTATGCCAATATTGTTCAAAATTCGACAATTATATTTTCCTTTTTGCTGTTTCTCATACATTAATTTTGTTGACTAAATTAAAAGAAAATGTTTTTTTAAGAGAATTACATAAATACTTATGTTAAACTATGTTTTAGTTTCGATTGAAAAATAATTCTAATATATATTTACTATTTTAACAAAAACACAATTAATCGCCTTTTTAATTCTGTTTACCATCTTAAATCTATCTTTTTAATTTATCTTGCTACAAGCTAAATTGTGAGGATAGATTATTGTTAAGTAGAATTATCATGGCATGGAGCAGTATATTTACTTGTCTTGAAATGAACTTTTGAAGCAAATAAATCAACTATTATACTCTGAAGTCATTCATTTTGTCATTTTCGTATTTAATCGGTGATATATGACTGTAATGTGACAAGAATTATGAGTGTCACCAACCACTCTTTAATGAATGCATGTAAAATACTTTTCAAAACGGAATTCAGACACTTACGTTCACTTTCAACACAAATTAAAAAATTTTTTTTAACTAAGTAATTTAAATATCACGACAATATTCGAAATATTCGTTAATATTCTTAGAAGTAGCATTTGAAATGAATTCAAAAAGTTTTTTAATTTGTTCTATAAACTATATTTTCATTAAACACTCCTTCTGCAATGAAAATAAAAACATATAAAAATGAATGGGTTAAGAAATTGTATTTTAATTTGCGTTTTTTCCCTGACTTTTTTTAAATGCAGAGTGACTTGAATCATGGAATGCTGTGATTCTCATTTCCCAGCATTTGCATGTGCAAAGGTCATTTCTTTGCTTATAAACGACTTTTTCTCACTGGAAAAGTTTTTCCCTCCTCAGTTCATCTCTCAAAAATATTGTCATTCCATCACTCTCCTGTGCATTCAGATCTAGGAAACGATTTAAACACACAACACATATATTCCTAATTACTTTTTCTAAGGTTAACAATATTCTGAATTGCTTAATGCATTCGTTTTTAAATTATGATCTTCTGTTATTTTCAGAATTGAAGTTATAATTTTCAGTTCATTGTAAGATACTGTAAGTCTGCCACTTTATCTTACATTTTTTAGTGAAAAAGGAAGAAATTAAAAAGATGTAGAAATTTTGTCCCTTGAGAAGTATTTATTTTTGCTACATATTTCGCTCATTTCTTTAGGAATGGAGAAAGTGTCGGTACATTAAAAATAATTCCATCGAATTTCTTATATATATATATATATATATATATATATATATATATATATATATATATATATATATATATATACAGAGGGTATTAACAACTTTTGAGAACGATTTTGATTTAAAAATTTAAAAAAGTAAATGTTTTACAATAAACATTTTTGGCAACAGCTTATTATTTGAAATGAGAAAAATCGTCTGATACTTTTAAATTTATTGTTCTTTCAAAACGTCGCATGTAAACAATTTGTGGAATGAAAGATATGTTTTTGCGCTTTCCGAAGAGAAATATTCTTATTCCAGGATTCAAAAACGTTGTGAAATGCATGGTATTAAAATTTCTAATTGCAAAATAAGCAACATTATTAATCGGACAGGTAAAAACCGCCAATCATCATTTCTACATGGAAAGAAGACTCCAAACGAATATCCGAAAAAAGTACGTACTGATTCAAATGTTTCTAAAGTGAAATCGCTGGTAACAAGAGAATATCCTCCAACACAGAAATCAAATGCAATGTCTTTAGATACATCCGTAGCAACAAAAAATAAAATAATAAATCAAGATTTACAACTTAAAAAGCTAAAAATCATAATGTTCACCAGCTTTTTCCGTGACATGTGGCTCAACACAAAACATTTTGTAGAATCCTGTATGAATACCATTTAGCAGGAGATAAATAGAAATACATTGTGACCCTTATTGAAGCATGGGTTTACCTAAATGACTGCAACAAAAAGGTCTATTTACTATAGGAAACGAGGGAGAAAATGTGTACAAACCTGGTTCCGTCAATGTAAAGAAAGTTTTAGTAAGGGTTTTATGACTGTCGCAGGTTTCTAATACAATGGGAAATTAAAATAAGAAGAGTATGAAAAATGTTAAAATCAACTCATCATACTATCAGGAGAAGGTTTTGCGTCTAATATTTACATAATAAATTCCTATCCTAGTGACTTTCAAAGAGTTTAAAAAAGTGAGAAAGAGACTTCTAATGACTTTATCCTAATGACTTTCAAAGAGTGAAACTTCATCAAGACAAAGCTACAACTCATACTTCGAAAACTACCACTGCATCCCTTGAAAAACCGAAGACTAATACAGGTATTGCATATATACCTTTTCAATATATTCCTGTGAAGTCCCCTGACATTTCACCTATGGATTATTGTGCCTTTGGTCTGTTAAAAAGAGCGCTTTCTAAACGCAAACCCACCACGATAAATATACTCTGGAAAGTAGTGGAAAAGAAATGGAAAGCAATACCTCTGGAAATTTTATGATAAGCTCTTCTATCATGGAAATTACAATGAGGAATTATAGTCCAGAAAAAAGGCTATCAAATCGAACATATAAAAAATAGTCTTTACATTTTTAAATTTATTTAAAAGGCTCCAAAATCGTTCTAAAAATGTGTTAATACCCCCTCTCTCTCTGTATATATATATATATATATATATATATATATATATATATATATATATATATATATATATATAAGCCATATGAACGGATGGAGATCTTACTTCGTAATTTCAAACTACAATCCAATAACGAGGAGGGAGTTACCACTCTCCTTTTTGAAATTTCATGCCCTGCCGTAGGATTGAGATCAAACTCTAGAAAAGTTAATATGTACACGAGAATCTTCGGTCAAACCAATACATTCGGGGAAAACAAATGATGCTATTTCTATCCACATTACATGACCTCCATTTTTAAGAATTGCTTAAGACAATTGTACAGTAAATTTATTGTTAGCTTTCATAACTGAACTTGTCAAAAATAACGGATTATAATTTGAGGAATATACAATGTTTCGAAGAAATGGAACAGTTATATGTTTGTTTCAGTTAGAGGAAATAAGTGACAAAATATTAAATCTGATACACTTAGGATGAAATACAAACTAACTCATGTATTGATGACAATTTCAACTCATGTATTGACCAGAAGCAAGATCAAATCGATCAATAATTCCAATAGTAGGTCTATAAAATTGTGTACCAAGCATCCTTGGGAACTAAACACTTGATGCCTCGCTGACACCTAATTTGGACATTCTCTCCCTAGGGCCTTTAGTCAAGGAAATATAAGTGGACCCTGTTGGCCTTGGTTCCATAGGGCTGTTGTATCACAGAGTTTAGTTTATTCTTAACCCAATACCAAGTGGTGGTATAAAGTTGTAAGTTTCATGAACATTTAGTGTGTACTGACGACCATGAGGATTTTTCATAGGTAGCAAACCATATTCAAGATCAAAGAGAGGAAACTTGATAGGCCACCACGACAGATTACTGCTGTTACAGCAAGTTTGCTCAACTTGGGGTTCTCAAATGTACTTTTGGTCAAGGTGAACCTGTGTTTTTTGTAATATAAGTGAAATTCAATAAGCTGAAAAAACTAAACAGGCAGAAATAAATTAAATTCAAATTAGTGCAGGAAATGATGGCAGTTATCAAATGTCGAATGAAAAAAATATAAAAGTTGTATTTAAAACTCATGCACATGCGATGAAATATAAATGTTAAAAAGTTTAAACTGAATACGTTCGTCTAAGTATTTTTAGTTTCCTTATTTAAATTTTTTGATATGATCTCTCACAGATTCCGAGATTATTTAAAATTAACCATATTGACAGATAAAACCATGTCATTTTCGTTTATGTTGCACTGTTTGTTACGGATTTGATAAAATTCCTATTAGCATTTTTGTCTGGTGTAATGCTGTATAAGAAGAGAAATCCTTAACAGTCCATTTTCGACTTACATAGATATCGAATTATAGTCTACTGGGATTGCGGTTTATCGAATCGCAATACTTCTATTCACATTCATCAAGATCCTACGGTTCCTTGTAAAATGTGAATTTGATCTGTTCATTACAGTAATATGAAATACATCGCTGAATTTCAGTTGCACAAACAACCGGGAAGTCAGATATGTTATAAACGTTGTCTTAGTGATTAATACAGGTAACTCAAGCTAGAAAAGGGATCAATACAATACAAAATAACAACTGTCGACACGAACGATTCGACGTTTGCAGCAGATCGTAATGGAACTTTGCAACCATAACATTAACTATTCTTTAACATACATCACAAAGAAGACCATGTTCAGTGGTGTGATAAATTACAAATCTGGACGCATTAATGTCGTCCCGGATGTCATGTTTTTGAAGAATCTTGGTTCTGTTAATTGCAATAGAATGGCCACATTCGTGTTTGATTACACTGTTAACAATGCATTCGATATTGCCATACTATCCCATCAGCAGAAGTGATGGTAAGCGGCTATGATAATGGTTATACGCCTCATTGCCTTCTTGTTCACATTTACGGCACATTTTAAAATATTAAATGCTGATTATATTTCTAAAGAGTTAAAGTCGATATCTCAGGTCTTAAAACGCTACTTTTGAGCAAGGCAATTTATGATCTCATACTGTCAATATACGTATTATTCTTCATACAAAAGGTATTCATCTGGGGTATAGGGTTTTCTCTCTAATAGAAAATGCCTAATCAATGATTGCCGAGCATCTGACTCGTGACCAGTCACTACAATAAATGAATCGTGGTATCGTGTGAAAAGCTGCATGAATCACCTATTTCTTTTGCCTAATCTTTGACTTCACACCCAAGTATATAAGTGCCATAATAGAAGCAAAAAAAAAAATTTTTTTTTCTGGGTATTGAATACTCAGAATCTAATTTAATCACTTGTTACTCTTAATGTAATATATTTGTCCAATAAATATCATTTACTTACTTGCGATTTCTTCATGATGTAACAGTTTCATGATCAGAAATACGTTTTTATTACCTATGATGCTTAGAAATTTATAAAGTATAAATTTAGGAAGGAAATATCTCCCCATTTATAGTAGAAGACAAGTTTTAGTTTAAATTTTTTTAAACTTATCCAAAACAATATGCAATTGATAAAATAACACAATTTACCAACTCTCTCTATCATTAAATTACTCAATATTTTAATACTATTTTCTGACTTAAAAACATAGTCATTTCAGAAAATGATATTAATCCAGAGTGGGTATTGCAATGGCAGGAAAAAATTCTGGAATGAGTGCAAATAATAAATGTTACCAAAGCTCACATTTTGACATCATTCCTTTTCTCCACTTTTGTCTACTTTAAGTTTTTTTTTCTCTCATTGTTGGTTATCAATATCCACTGCCAAAGGGACTTCCACTTAAGCATTGTCGATTTCCTCTCCAAGGACTCTTAACACCATTAATTTCACACAAATACCGTAGCATATCAAGTTTGGTCAAAACTGCTTTGTTTTCTATTATTATTATATACGTTCTCAATCTTTCCTTTTTATAAAGTTTTTCAAATTGCACAGCCTGCTGTTTCATCTTTATAGGAAGAAATTTTTACTCATCATTATTACTCTTATCTGGAATTCCATATTCTCATAATAATACAAGATTCGATAAACACCACTCTTTTATTGCTTTTCTTCTTTTTAATGGTGATTTGGGGTAACAAGTTTTAATAATTTAGTTTGAAATGATAAAAAGACCGAATTTAATAAGTGAAAGAAAAGCTGTGGATTTAGTTTTATGCATGTAAATTTTCAAAAGCCACTTCCTTGCTTCATGAAGAATTTTAAGTATGGAAATTCTTTAATTTTTTCCACTTTTGCTATGAAATCAAGAAATTCTGCAATTGAGGAACTTCGGGATGTATTTAAAATTTGTATTTGGAATCAAAAAAGCGCAAATCTATGTAAAAAAGCAATGAGAAAAGGGAATGAAAATGAACTCTTTATGGTGCAATACCGTATATTAACATGACACTGATCTTATATCATGTTTTTCTGACATCGTTATTTATTTTTTGATATAAGAACTGAAAATGTTTTAAGATTATGAGCAATATTTATAATAAATTTTTAATTTTTTTTCATAACTCGTTAACCTACAACTTTCTTATCATTGTGTTTTTTTCACATTAATTTCCGAGCAAGCCTTTTAAAGGTCAGCGATTCGTTTCAATTCTCACCTAGTTTCAGGCGATTTCATCTACCTTCACCTGGACATTGAATGCTTAGAGTAGTTAGGAAACCATTATAAACTGCAAGCCCACGTACAATTGATCATCGTATGCAAAAAATAAATATTTGAACGTCATGTAAATCAAATTATTTCAAATAAAAAGATATTTCACCCACTTATCTGAGTGTCACAAAGGCTTTCTGTATGGAGGAATAAACTCAGGTCTCACTGAAATAAATATTAGGAAACTGTGCATTCCAATGTTATATACCTAACTAGCATCAATAAGTATACTAGGAATTTATTTCAGGGAAGGGAATAACAACATTTCATAACATCTGTCGGGGTGGTAAAAACCTGCATCAAATCATTTAAATATCAACCATTCTTATAGCCTTCCAGAAAAACTTCACAAATGATCACAAGGAAAGGTACATGGAAAACTCCCAAGCACCAATACCGATACAAGTACGTACAGATGCGTAACACCCATCTCGTATTGCTCATGGGATCGAACCCCAGCTATTTCGATGAAAGATGCCTTACCACCAAAGCATGTTGAACCTCAAGTAAGATTTTCATCTTTAAGATATCTGAATACGATGTCTACAAGAAATTAATACGGTCTGAATGAAATCAGTGCTTGACCAAATACCTTTAAAAAACATACAAGTCTCCATTACGAACTACCAAGTCATTAGAGATTTGAAGTTTATTTTTTTCAGAAATTTCCCTTTCAGAACATTTTTCTATCCAGCAGAAATAGTTACTTACACGTTTGAAATCTCTGTGATCTTTCATATTTGATACTATTTAATATTGATCTACTCTTTGATCAATCATATCATTAGAATCATTTAAAATTATTCAGTATACTTTTTGGCTTAAAGTTAAGTTCATTAAGTATTTTTCCAAGTAACATCCATCGCTATTAATTCTGATCCTCTATATTAAAAAATGTAAAAATGCCATTATTTAGGTGTATCCTCAGAATTCAAATATAGTATAAATTTTAAGTAATTAAAAATTTAATTTCGAGGAAATAATTTGAATCCTTCTATAGATTTTCAAGACTTATATATATATATATATATATATATATATATATATATATATATATATATATATATATATATATATATATATATAAGTAAAGTGTAAAAGGTGGAATTATCGGAGAGAATTTCAGCAGACATAAAATATATAATTAATATAATTCATTGAAAATAAGTTGTTGTAAAAGTATGCAGATATAAGTTTATTTGTATAAGATGAAAGTTTGGTTTCAAATAACAGTTTTTCCGTGAATGCTTTAACACGTGCTTCAGATAGAAATAGCCATCAAACCATTTAACTTTTTTACTATAATTTCGACAATTATGTTCCCAACTTTGAATGAATCTTTTTTATATACCCCTCAAAATTAATCACACAAAAACAAGTTTGAGGGTTCACACGAAGTGAATTTTAGTTTAATTATATTTATATGATAAGAATAAAAGTCCAAAAAATTAAATTCATCATCCTACTTTCTGAGAGCTTTCAGATATAACATTGAAGATGTCAGTCATTTACACCAGAAAGTTATTTGTGTATTGGTATTCTCCAAAAGTTATTTACATTATATTCGTGTTGTTTCACCAGCATGCTTCCTTGTTTTCTGTTGATCCCTGAGTTGTGGTCTATCAGTTAGGTGGATGCAGTCGGGTCTTCATAATTTAGAAACATGGAATTGGTAGAAGATCCCCAATACTTGACCTCCCACCGTTGAGGTATTATTTAACTTGGCGGACATTGCATGACGACATGTTTAACACGTTCCAGTCACCTTTAGTTAACATGATGTATCTTTGGAGAAGTCTGGATTCGAATTCACTGCCTTCGGAAAACGCATAACCCATCAGACCATAGCAGTCGCATTGTATTCGTAGAAATGGAAAAAAAAAAAAAAAACTAACTTCATAAATAGTTGCAAGGCACAAGTTCTTTGGAGGGGGGAGTGCAAATTTTCTGCGGAATAGAGAAATAGGGCATTGTACTGTATTCTACATTTCATTTCAGATATGATATTTCTTAATCCATTTCAAACATTAAAAATTTTCAACACTAGTTAAATATTTTCCTCAATATGCTGTTTAATACACTGTGCCCTATAGGTTTGCATGTTTATTTCATACATATTATCCTTTATTAAAATCGAATATAAGCTGATAGGAAGACAAACCGAAACATTTTCACAATCTTCCCTACAGCAAAAAAAATGCTTATTTTGGAGCAAAATTAAATGTGTAAAAGTATATTAAATGTCTATTGTGACCTGTCTTGAGATAAATTGTAAATTTTAACAAATTAGTATTGTGATTCCTTTTTCATTTATATTACATAGCTCTGAATATTTAAGTTAGAAATAATTCAATATATCTCTTTGATTTCCGTCTAATAAAATGACAAATTAT
Organism: Latrodectus elegans; assembly: GCA_030067965.1. Classification (NCBI taxonomy): domain Eukaryota; kingdom Metazoa; phylum Arthropoda; class Arachnida; order Araneae; family Theridiidae; genus Latrodectus; species Latrodectus elegans. The sequence goes on from CM057814.1 coordinate 98,342,980, forward strand.
AATATAAAGGAAAAATATTATAAAATATAAAGAAAATATTAATAATTTTAACTGGGTACTTCATGATTTCTTCTATTTGAAAATAATGCTTTTTTTAAAATAAAAATTCTGTATTTTTTCTTCCTATGGGCTTATTACTTTTTCGGCAAGTATTACTTGCTTTTTCAAGAAGCTAATATGAGGAAAAGAATACTAAGTTTTTATTTAAAAAAAACATTATTTTCAAATATTAGAAATGAAAAGTATTACTAAAATAAAGTTATGAATATTCACACATGAAGTGAAAATTGAACTCATAGACTCTTAAGGGGAGATTAAACTAATCAGCCACAGAGACCAGCAACGTATTTTGTTCACTCGAAGGCGAAAATTCAATAGTCATTCACCGCTAAAACCCTTAATTAACGAAAAATTATTTTGTGAAAAGAATGCATGTATGAAAAGTTTTACCTCGTTCATACATTGCGACTTCAAATTTCCAATTTCCACTGTTGTAGACTCGATCCAGTTCCTTTTAATTAAGTGCATACGACAATAATTTTATAATAAAAAGTGAACATTTTTGTCTTTGTGTTTAATTTACGAATAATGAGAAGAGTGCTCTTTTTGAATTATCAACGATAAATTTCAATTAAATTCAGGCAAAGGAAACATTTTTTTTATATTGCAGAATAAGAGAGGAAACTCTTGTTCAATTATATATATTAACTAATTAACTATAAAATATTATAATACATTCCTGTAAGTCTCCAACTCACATAAATTGACCAGACTTTGGAACCAGCAGTAGAATATTCTTCCGCAGCTGAAAAATATGATTACGAAATGTGAGTACAATTTTTATCTTCCGACGACCTATTTTTTGTTGAAAAGGATTGGCGGAATAATGAATAAGTATTCCAAATACGAACTTAACACTCCTTTTAACATATTCCATGCCTTTAAAAACAGAGCAAAAACTTAAGTATATTTTCGAAGCCTGGTTTGTAAAAGCAATGGTTTTTTTGGCGCCATGGGTCTTCTCTGAAGAGTGACTAAACATGAGAAACGAATTAAGACAGTTCAGAACTCAAATTAACCTACTTCTTACGTACTGAACAGAAATAAAAAAAATAAAGTTTTATACCCATAATTATTGTACATGAATTTTTACGACACCCCTTTAATTTACATGAACTGATTACAATGGTTACAATTTAATTCTGATGAGCACACGGTTATGATTAGGAAATATCGCACTCATTCTTTATAATAAAAGTGAAATTTCCAAGAGATTCAGTTTCTTGGGGGGGGGGGGGGTTCCAATTGATATCAAGCATTTTCGAAATAAAAAAAATGTTGCCTGGCATATGTATTTTACACTGAAATTACTGCTTAATAAATTTAAATGATTTTCATGGAAGAAGCTACGGATTTTCGTTATTTTGCACAAAGTCTGTTTACACACTTTAATCAGCAAACGATCAGAAAAAGTGTAGCTTAAAACTGCACAAGTTTAGATTCAACACTTATGCATTCAAATATAATAAATTAATAATACGTTGAAGAAATATCTTTGTTAAAAATAGGAGTGACGTCAGATAATTTAAGTTCGTATGTTTAGAAACAAGAGGAGTACATAATTACATCTTTTTTTTTTTTTTTAAACAGTTTGAAAACTTATAACAATTTTTTTTAAGGAAAAAAATAAAATAGACAACAGAGTTGAAATGCTGTTATTTTACAAAATAGACAACAGAGTTGAAATGCTGTTTTTATTATTTATTTATAGAAAATTGAAAATTAGAATTTTTTTTTAAATTTTCCAAGAAATATGATATTTTGTTTCTATTTTTCTATAATTGATCCTATTCAATTCATTTATGCAGGTCTAACTATTTTTCTAAATTTACATGTGTATGATTAATTAATAGCATTGAGAAAATTATGTGAAAAAATGTATTTGTTCTACTAAATAATGTATTATGTTCATGGTATATTCAGAATTGGTTTTTAATATTTTTGATTTGCATAATATTGTATATATATGATTGAATTTATTTTCAATAGTATGAAATAGAATTATGCCTGCAGTGAAGAAAATACGCTCTTTCTATTTTATCTCAAGATATTTTCTAAAAATATTAAAACCTATATTATTTTTTCTTACTTTTATTTGGGATATTTAAAATGAATTTTTTTAATACTTAATTAACACTGAATTTAAAATTCTGGAATTGAATATTCAGCATTCAGCCAGCTTGCATTTCTAAAATCAATTTAGCCTACAATGTGCAATTAATGGTTTCAGAACTAAATAACGCTTCTAGTAGAAAATTTTATACTTTAATGGAAAAAGATTCAACAAAAAAGACTAGTAAGATTTATATGTAAATATTCTCAAGAAGTATGCAATTTCTGAATCTAAATGAACCAGTGGACTATGGGTTGTTTTCCTTAAAATTTTTGTAAATATAAAATGGGAACAGATAATTGAAAATATTTAAAAAAAAAAAAAAAAAAGTGGAAGCACAGATGCCGTGTAATTCTTTTCATGGATTTCACCATATTTCTGATAAAACTTTATTTTTTATTGCATCAGAGAAAAATCTAGTATGCTAAAGATGTTCAACAGTTCTCAATTTTGGGATTCTAGTTTATACGCGCGCGCGAGGCAGTTTGGAACACTGTTTTAACTGTGCATTTTCCTTTCAATTCTCATGAGAATAATCAGGTGAACTTTCTTATTTTAAAGTGTGTAGTATATCATAACTCTACTAAATGCAGTTTAAATAAATAGAATTTTTATATTTTCTAAATCTTAAAAATAGCAAAAATTATACTTTGAAAATATTCTCCTAAAAAAAACATTTTTCAAGAAGTCATTTCCCTTTTTTAATCAATTACTTAACATATTTCAATAACATTATTACTGACATTTATGATGCAAAAGTAGCATTTTAAATAAAGATTTTTCTCAATAATTTTCAAAAGGTAAATATAAAAAAAGTATGAAATTTTACTTAGTTTAAATTGATTTCTTATTAAAAAAGAATTACTCTTCAAAATTTCTTTGGCTATATATATAAATCCATATCAAAATATTAAATATTTTATTCACATATATATCATGCAGAGATTCAATGGTAATAATTAGTCAATTTCGATTCCATAAAACTACATCTGGTTTCACAATTGTCTTTCATAATATCTCTTATGTTACATTCTTATCATTTCATGGTGAATGTTTTGTCATGAAAAGTTTAAACTTTATGTTGAATTGTGTGTAAAAATCAACTTAATATAATCCATTAACTCATAAATGAATATTTTGAAGATGGAAAATAAGGAATACAACATGGCAAATCTTTCTTGAGAGTTTTGGTGATGAACTGAAAGGAGTTTTAAGTGGCTCAAGGAATTTCACCACGAAGATGTAAATACATTTATTGTATTATAAAATGGTGTTCACTGTTACCTTAGCAGTTAATTCTTATCTTAGTTTATTAAAATAAAATTCAATAACAATCAACCACCACAGTCCAATCTTTATTGAACTAGATGTTGCGTGATGGCTACTTACATATACGTTTACGGGGTTTGAAACATTTTTCTTGTTGTCACCTTTACAACACACTGCCCGCCACTACGAAAGATTTATTGATGTATGCACACTTGTGAAATTTACCCCTTTTAATAAAAATACGATCACAAATGTGCTGCGGAAATTAATTCTGAAAGAATCTCAAAAAGTAATATTTAAAGATCAAGAATCTGCGATCGAAAAAATCCCTCAAGTTTCCTATCCTTTGCATCTCTGACCGAGCGATTTTTTGTAATATGCTTATTAAGAATCTCATTTTTCTCAATTAAAAATTGCTCACACAGATTCATACAATTTTTATTCTTTTAGATCTGAATGGCATTGGAATAGGAGAGAGCCTTAATATTGCTGGTTTTTTTATATGTATATATTTTGGTTCAAACATTAAAATACGTGTAAAACCTATCTATTAATTTAAAAATTTCCCCCCTTGGAATAGTACAAAAATCAATGCTTCAGACAGCAGTCTTAAGATTAAGAAATGATTTATGAAACTGAACATAGCATGTGCTAGCAGCTTACGTAACATTGATTCAAAGTTACATTTCACATCTAAGAAATCGATTGAAATTTTTTAAATTTAAAATAAAATACCATAATATAAATTATAAAGAAACGTGGCTATCTATTTCAGAAACATATTTGGTTTGCAATATTTTTGATTTTTCATTAGATGCATAAATTAAAATTGCATTCTTCTTGTGTTAACATTAAAATTTCTTATCGTATGTAAAACAGAATAAAAATTAGAGAAGACAATAAATATAAAAACTCTCTCTTATTGGGTGTAGAAAATATTCTCCTTAATGGATTTATATATAGTAAATAGAAAGTATTTAATAATTTTTATAAGACATCTGACAAAATTTGATAGTTATTTATAAACGTTGAATAATTTGGAAATGCTTTTCAAAAAGGTCGTATATCAATTTTAAAGTACATCGTAAAACTTGTCCCTCAAGTCTGAAAAAAACTTATATTGCTAGTATGTAACTCAAAAGAAATGTCTTTACATGTACATAAATATTTTAGCTGTTAACTTAATATGGAAGGATTAATTTGTGGAAACATTTCGCACTTTTACAGTAACTTTCTCATAATTATAATTGATTTAAAGGTTTGATTACAAAATGGAGGTCATTAATGAGAAATTAGCTTATATCCAAGATATCTTTCAATTGTGTTAAGAAAGGATCAACATAAAAATTAATTTTCATGTGACTCGGATTGTTTGAAAACTTAATGTACAAACCGAGAGAAAATAACAACATTTTCAATACTTGTAAGAAATTGAGTGCCTAGATAAAGAACCTGTAAAAGCTCTTTCCCACAGCACATCTAATATTTAGTAGTCACGTGGTAAGATTGAACATAGAAAGACGGGAGTTCACAATGGATTCTTTTAAAACATGCTGCAAGATCCTTGGACAAAGGTCTTTTTTTTGGTTCTTTAATGTGTTTAATTTTGTTTTATAATTAGATTTTTCATAAATATTTTTTGTCCATTACTTAAATTTCGTAAACTTCATAAGCAAAATCCACAGGACGGTAAATACATTCAAGTGATTATGGTAAATTTTCATCTATACTATATCGGATGAAACAGATTTCTGGAAAAATTTCATTTGAAAGAAGAATAATTTCTTTCTGAGAATAAAGTAATTTATTAGCTATAAAAATTAAGCTAAAGTTAAATTACTCTCAAATGTTAATATTTTCATGGACTTTAAAAGAGAACAGGATTACAAACTGATTGATATCGAAATAAACTTCTTATAAAATTTTGACATATAACTAAAATTCTACTAACCAGTATATATAAAAGAATATATATATGTGTGTGTGTGTGTGTGATTTTCAGTGCTTTTGGATTTCGAGGAGAACGCTCTTCACATGATTGCATTCCATATCGTCACAAGGGCTCCGTATTTTGTATGGAAAATCACTGGGTACACGACATGTACATCTCTAGCTCGGATCGGCAGTAACTTGAACGCTTCTCGGTACATTTCTAACATCCCCATGCCGGTCTGTATCCTATCTTAGAAGCCTGCGAAAAGCTATTTGTTAACAGGATAATGAAAGTATGCACTTCTTATTGTGGCCTTCCTATTTGTAGTTTGTTTTCGATTGTTGTTCTGGCTTGCAGGCTCTCCATATCTTTCACAAATTGCAATTTTCTTACATTGAGTTCATAAGAGACTGGTCCGCCAATCTCTTCTAGATATTACGATTGATGAAGTTTGAAATTGATTTGAAGAAGCATGGAATGAATTCTACCAATCTTAGTTTGGTTCCATGCTCAACTTGGTAAGTGCCATTCAAACTGCCATGTGCGGTGAAAATTTCTTAATGTTTCATACCTGTAAATTTGCTTCAAGTTTAATCATTTTATCTTTATGGAATATTCCTTACGTACTGTAGATATCTTTTTTTAAACTTTTTTATAGTGTTGCAATTTTATTGGTCATTCAAATATATAGCATATTTATAAAATATTTTATTTTTATGGTTCAAAGATCATTCTATAAAATAATAATAGGCAAACAATACTTATATGCGAGTTTGTGGAAATATTTGACCATAATTTTTCTAGTGAGAAAATTTCTAATAACTGTTAAATCTTTACACTTAAATAACATTCATTGCGTAAATAGGATATAGGCGTTTTTTATAATTTAAAAAAAATTATTTTTTCTAAAAGTTTTGTCATATGCGGATGTCATTATTTGTACAAATTATTTCCTTATTTATTTTTGGTAACAAAATATGCAATGTATGTACATTTCTTATATCTCATACATAAGGCATAATGCTTCAGCTTGAAAAATTTCAGCTATTTATCATTTTTCTCTACCACCTACTCAATCATCTTATTGAAATACCACTGTTTGAAATACTTTGAATGACTATATTTAAGAAAGATAGATTAGGCGAGGTTAAAGAATCCTTGGACACTCAGATCACATGGTATAATATACAGAATTTTTCTATCAAGGATTTGTAAGGGACATCGGTTACACGAGGAAATAGTTAACATTGATAATCTAAATGCCTGGATGCATCAACAATAGTTGCAGATGCCGACATGTATTTTGGTACTTGACGTCAAATAACTGCCATCTTGTTTTATTTGTGACAATATATATAATGTACTTACATATTAAGCTTATCCACTTAACATCGGAGTGTCTATGCTCTTCCAACAGATATTGAAATACATAAAAATTGCAGAACACTGCAAACTACAATAACTTGTAACGTTCTTAGCATTAAAATTAAGAAGTTACAATTAATATCACAAAACCTAAACAGGTAAAAGAGAAAAAGTCAAATACATAAGAGTAAAAACGATTTAATCATTAACACTTTTCTTATACTCTTGACATGGAATGAACATGTACAACGCTCATTGGCTTAAAAATAAATTCCAAACTTATGCACGTCAAAATAACAAATCAGAAAGATAGATCTTTCGCTGTCAGCAAAAAAGTCACTGGCATGCGTTCTTTGTAATACCATGAAGCTACTAATCTCGGCTGCACACAGACGGAAATTCAGGGTCAAAATGACACAAAAACTGCAGGGATTAACAGCAGAGACAGATATTGTTATTGAATTGTAAATGCTAAAAAATCAAAGCAATTCACTAAACTCAAACAGTAAGACAAAAGCAATTTGTGTAGCATGCAATAAAAACTTCTGTCGCTGAGTATAAATATCAATTCCCTCGGTAGAATTTTGTGTTTGCAAAAATATTTTGCACTGAATGTTACTTATATATACATGAAAAAAAAACACACATACAATCAGTAATGTTTTACAAAAATATTAATTTTTATTTTAAAAGTTATACAGTTAAATTTCTTGTTATGTAAATTATATAAGATTATGGATTGCGTTTCAAAATGATAAATCCACTAGCATTTTTTGACTAATGAGGTCAAAATTTTTTGATAACGATTATACACAATAATCATTCTAACAATTTAGGAAGCTATTTATTAAAAATAAATAATTCAAATATGATAATTTTATACAAAACTCTACCTTTGAGATGGTTTGGAAAAATAGATTTGCTTTTATAAAACATTGTACTAATACTAAACATTTATAAAACATTGTACAAATACAATATTTATAAAACATTGTACAAATGCATTGTAAAAAATAACAAATCAGAAAGATAGATCTTTCGCTGTCAGCAAAAAAGTCACTGGCATTTATTTTCATAAAAATGCATAAGTAAGGTTTAATCTTTTGTCGAATTATATATGTTGTTGTAAAGTTACTTAAGATTAGAATATCACAATATAATCAAACTGGATGGATCATCGTTATACTCTTTTGTTAATTGAATAGGAGCAAAGTGATGTATTTAAGCAATGTAAAAAGTTTAGAAAGAAATTACTAACATTTTTTAACAGATCAAACACAATATTATGGGCAAGTGCTTGCTACATTGAATAAGCTGACGTCTCTAAAAATCCATTTGGGCAATGATCAAAGTAACTTTACAATAAAGATGATTGAATCTAGTAAGCAAATGAAATCGGACGACAAAAATATCAAATGACGAAATCTACGTTCTATGGTAAAAAATTTAATATATATATAGATATATAGATATAGGTATATATAATATATATATATATATATATATATATATATATATATATATATATATATATATATATATATATATATATATATACATATATATATGGTTCAATATATACATGATCTGCGTAACTAGAGAGACATATCCTTAAAAGATTATAATTGTATGATATATATATATATATGTATATATATATATATATATATATATATATATATATATATATATATATATATATATATATATACCAAATCAAACAATTAACATAACGGAACGATCATAAGCTAATGCTAATCCTTTTAAGGATATATCTCTCTTGTTAATTGATTGCAGATTGCAAGCTATATCAATAGCTGCTTGAATAATATTTCCTTTCAGGAAGTATTGGAGGCTTTTCGTACTAATAAGAGATGATTTTGTAGCATTTTTTTAGTCTTTTGAACAATTTTTTGATGAATTTATTACCGACTAGCATTCCTAAATGGTAGGAAACTCATATGCGTACTCACAAGTGCTGACTATAAGCAATACAATGGTCTTTCATCAGATGAGTCAAAAATTGAGTTATATTGCTTGCGAAGTCGTAGGTTACTACTAATAAGCAGTTAATAAATTTGTAATTAAATTCGAAGGAACTATAGAAGCAGTTAATTAAATTTATGATTGGTTCAGTGGAATTATTATCAAATTAGTTAATAAATAGCCATTTCAAATTTGTTTTTGTTACAATTCCTATGATTTGTACTCTATTTATGTATTTTTTGTTCATTTTGTAAAATAATGTGGCTTTAGAATTTTGCATTAAATTCAAGCTTTTTTTTTTTTTTTTTTTTTGACTACATAATTTTCATTCCGATACATAAATCCTCTTTCCGTTACGCACTGTATCACACGTAATAAAAATTTACCATTATCGAAATATTTTCTTATTACAACGTATGTAGATATTTTATTAAAGAATATTATGAATTTTACTATAATACAATATAAAATTTGATTGACTTAGTTCTAGAATTTATTTTAAAATATAAAATTTCAAAATGATTGATTTTTGAAAATTAATGATTATCAAAAATAAATAATACTTAAAATTTACTAGAGTGTTAAAATTTTTTAAGAGTTTTAAACTCAGGTGTAACAAAAAAAAAATATATATTCTGAGGAAATCGTTCAAAATATAATTTTTGTCAGGAATGAAAATCTGTAATGCAGATACTTGTTTTAACTGTTGAACCACACAAATGATATATCGGTTCTATAAATAGATTTATATGTTTGTAAATATGTTTTATGCAACCAACTTAAGAAAAAAGTATGTAAGAAATATATCTTAGTAAGAGGCAAAAAAGATAAATAAACCTCAAAATTAGCTTTTAATGTTAATTTAATACAGATTAAAATCTCATCATAAAATAATTCTTGCTAACAATTTAAATCAAAAATATATGCTAGTTCAATTCTAAAAATCTAAGGAAACCCATTTCTTTACTTAAAATTACTTTTTTCTTATGAAATGTGGTCTTTGCATTCATTGCAAGAGCTACATTCCAGTTAGAGAAATTTTGCCATAACAGAAACATTAAAAAAACTTGTTTTTTACTTTTCTTTCTTGATCTTTATTAACAGTGATCGCGATCAATACAAACAGCATTACGTTTGATTGTCACAGGATAAACTTTGACTGCGACGGTAATACCCATCCCGACTGCACAATCGTTTTCCCAGTCTGAGAAGTCAAAAGCCATGTGTGCTCTACTTATTGTGCCTACATTTATAAGTAAATTGTTTCTCACAGTCTTATCCTAACCAATTACATAAATAAGTTCATATTTTGAAGCACCAATTTATGATGCAGTAAATTTTATCAAAAAAGTGCAATAAATAATTTTCCTTATTTTATTTCAATTTTTGTAAAGGGATAAGAATAGATGAAAATACATAAAAAGCCAGTTTAAAGTCATTTTTGAGAGATTAGCGAAAAATAATTCATTTGATTTTTGAAAATGAGATAAAAGGTAAATAAACATCTTGCGAATTCCTTTTTTTTTAAAAAAAAATATGATAAGTTAGAAATGAGATAAATCCTCCTTTTTCATTGGTTGGAATTATAAAATGTTTTCCTGGAAGTATTTTAAAATGCATATTTGTGCAAATGCATTCTGCATAAGATAAGGCAAAAATCTATAAGAGTAAATGTGCTGAATAGAATAATAGAAGTTCTCAGAATTGCTATATAAATTTATTGAAAAAGTATTGCTATGTCCAGTAACTTAGAAGATTCGATAATTGATTTCCAACTGATGATGAGTGTGGAACATCTTTCTGAGAAGAGATCAAGTTCCTTCCACTGGTGTGGCATGTTGCCTCTACTTTACCAGATCATGGATAACTACGACTTTACTAGGATCCGCAGAAATATCTAGGGTAGCCTATTATGGAATCTCCCGTGACGTGGCAGAGGAAACTTCCAAAGCTTTGTAACATGGCTGGAAGAGAAGGAATTCAAATTTCGTCGAGTGAGATAAGGAAACTTAAAATTACATAATGATTTCTATTGTTATTATAAAGTCAGCAATTTTATTTATGTGGTTCAACACTAATTCAACTGGGGGACTGATACACACTACAATTGAATAGTATTTTAAACGCGTATCTTGGATTTGAAGTCATTCCGATGAGTAATGTCCTAGAATTACAAATCGCAATAAAACGTAAAGTTTTCCACATGAAATATCATTTAAAATTCAACACTCACTTTAATATTCTGAACAGAAATATCAAGATGAATGTGTGACCACAATCATTTTTAATTAAATTGTGGTCGTTATGTCCTCTATGTAAAAGGATGCCCTTGACGGCGGTAGGCCAAGCATTCTGTTTGGTCCCTGCTTCTGAATGACAACAATCCAAATACATTCGCAGTTACGGGAGCCCATCCCATTAGTGCCATCTCTATTCCATTACATAAAATGTTAGGCAGAAAAGCTATCCAGTGACTAGGATTCGTGGAAAAGAATTGAAGAAAAGAACTCAGTTGATACCGATAAATTCGTTAGAAGATAATTGTCTGAATGGTCCTCAGCACTTTCTAAGTTTTGTCACTTATTGCCTTTTCTTATTTGAAATTAAGTCGATAGGGAAAAGAATAAATTTCAGAGTAAATTTTTTTTTGATTTATGTGCTAACGCATTCTTAAAAGTTAAACTGTAAAAATCTTAAAATAAAAGTACGTGAATTTTTCTTTAAATTCTGTAACACACATTTTTTTATGTATACATAATATGCTTTGCATTCTGTTTCTCATAATTTGATAAATTCTTATAGCATTTGTCAAGAATTTATTGCCATTTTAAGTTCACAACTCGAAATATTTCAATTGAAGAAGAGATAATCTATTTGCAAGAAAATTTAAGTATATTTCAAAGCAATAAGAGAAAAGAGATTTTTTATAATATATATATATATATATATATATATATATATATATATATATATATATATATATATATATATATATATATATATATATATATATATATATATATATATATCATACTATATTTTAATAACATTTTACTTTCTAAGGTTATTTTATAAATAATTCTAAATTTTAAAGAAAAGTTTACTAAAAAATTTTATTCATTTCAAACTGGCTGTTGATTTTCTATTGATAAGAAAATGATAGACATTTTAAAGATGCATATAACTTTTGAAATACACATAACATGTATTTAAAATAGTTGCTTTTCCTTGAAAGAATAAATTTTGTGTATGTTCTTAACTGTTAAATTGAATTTAATAGTGCTAATAAAGGAATAACGTTAAAATTAGTTACAACTAAGGTTTTTCATTCGAGCAATGCTTTTCATCAGTTTATAGCTTTCTGAAACACGTATTCTTCTGCAACAATCTAAATGCATTTATTTGTTAATTATTACTCCTTATAGGTAAATGATAAATAATTTATCAAAAATTCTTTAAGTGAACTATTATGAAAAATTTTGTTTTAACACGTTCATTTAAAAAAATTTCCACCTTTTCTTGCAATAAATGAAGAAAAATTAAAACTTATTTAAATAAAATAAAATAAGTTCCTTTGAAGACCATTAAAATATGATTCTTCATATATCTTTGAACGGAGTTTCAATTTTTAAAATTGATAACTTGTTTTCTTTTTATTCTTTGTGATTCTGACTTAAAAAAAATAGTCACAGGATTTGAAATATTTTCATCATTCAGGCTTAAGTTGTGATTCAAAAACATAGTTCGCGTTGAAAATCTATTTCGGCTAAAATATTTTAATATCAATTGAATATGTTTATTATTAGCTGTAGTACTTTATTTGAAATAATCGCTGTTTTTTTATCCCATCTTCTATCTCTGATGATTTTGCTGCAGTGGTGTAATGAGGCATCCCTTGATGATGACCTAAAAACTTTGAGAGGAGATGGCGCCTCCTTACAGAGAAGCAGGAACAAAGTGAAAAACCCCAAACATTCACTCCTAAAGTACCATTTCACTTAGCTCACACGATAGATCCTAAGGTGACTATCAGGCTGCGAGAACGACTTCCTCCCTTTACTACTGAGCTACATCTATAATGTGTATATACACACATATCCTCGATAAACATATACCTTGAGTAGAAAAGGTATTTATCTATATTATAATTATAAAATTCAATTTTTGGCAACACATTTAAACTATTTTAAATGGATAATATAAATTATATCTTTTATAATATTTAAAGGATAGTTAGTAAAGAGATGATTAATACGGTTTTTAATCAGTAAAAGTTATGCTCCAATTTTATATATTAATCGACGTGTTGCGCTGATTCCAGCTTCGTAACTAGATCCCTGTCTTCCAAGCTTTACGAACATGATGGATTCGAATCACAGCTACAAATATCGAAAAATACGACTCAACAGAAAGTAATGTTGTCTGTAATAAATAAACAAGTGACAGAGCTCTTACAATGTAGATTGTCTTTTTCTAAAATAAATTAAAGGTGACATTTGAAAGATATTTAGATTTTGGATCGAATTTGTTCTTCTATTTCACTTTTAATATCAAAACGCTTAGCCTTTATTAAAGAAGTTCTACTATCTACCTTTAATAAAAATTGTTTGTATAAGCAAATTTCATTTTTTATAAAATTCTGGACTTCAGCTCTCTCTTAGTAAAATCAAAAATTTTGGAATTGCTGTGCTTGACCGTAACGCAATATGCTACTGGAATAAGTAAATATGTATTTTAGAAAAATAGGAATCCTTCAATCTTTGAAAGTTACCTATCTGAAATGGAAGAGATTTCCTTCAAGAGATAATTCTACCTTCTATATGCCTTCTTTTTATATTTTAATACCCATAAATGGATGAGAATAATCACTGAAAAATGGTGAAATGAAGTTCATATTCATTAATTTCACTAGATCTTATAAAAGAAATTGACATTAACATTAAAAAACAATGGTGTTCCTGCTTTTTATCCCATAGTTTTCATTAATTTACCAACTGATGGATATCCAATGGAAAGCATGTAATTAGCTTCCAAAAAAGAATGGGATAGGGAAAAATAGGATATTTATATATATTTTAAATATTTTTATATATAATTCTCGTAACAAATGCTTTTTTATACCAAGAAATGAGGTCTCACGCATAGCATGAGCTAATATCCAATTGAATGATTTGTCTAAGGGTTACGAGTTCCCAATATTTATGAATTCATCAAATATTGAAGTAAGAAATCCTTTCATCTGAGTTCCAATGCATTTCAGATCGGCGGTATATTAGGAAAATCGAAAACACGTTTCTTGCAATGGATAAAAAGAAAGTTGCTTTTTCTGAAATTCATGAAAATTTAGCAGATTTTGTTATAAATAAATACTGAAAGAAGAAGGAGAAATCCGATGCTGCACATATTTTTTACTTCCAGTTATTATGCAAAGGCGATATAATTTTAAACGGCTTAAAAGTTCTACAACTTTTCATTCTTGGAGCTGTTTGAGTTCCGGAACGATAAGCATAGCACATTAAACAACTTTGCTGTGTGTTAATATCAGTGTTTATTATGTTTAAATTAATTACAAATGCTGCGAATAAAATTTCAATCTGAAACAATATTTTAAGTTAGCTAAGCAATAAGATCCTGATATACAATCTGTTAAAAAATCATAAGGTGACTTTAGTTTTCGTGATTTTTACTATAACTAACATTAATTTTTAAAATTAGACTACATGATGCAAATAAAGAAAATATAAAACATAAAACATGTAAATTCTTTTTAAGAGCCTATTACTAAATTATATTTACACAATTACTCATAATAAATTTATTGATAAAATATTTAAACTAAACTATGTTCATGTACCATTGTTATTTTTCATTAAGTTAATAAGGATTGCAGTATTGCAATTTTATCCTACTCATCACAATGATAGTTATTTTCGATTCTTACATAGAAATATATTGATAATTATCTGTACAAAGCTAACAAGCCGAATGACTCCAGCAAATTTTTTATGGAGTTTAAGTACGGATTATTAACTGAGCAGGTCCATCCCTCGATTCTTCCCTTATGAGATGAATTTTTAGTCGATTTTAACACATGACATGACGCACTACTTTGCTGAAATTTTCAGTTTGATACACTTAAAATTCAATTATATGACAAGATGTATTGTTAAAGCTTTGATTTGTAACAAGTCTATTCTTAACAGGAGCTCTTTGCATCTTAAATGATTGCAAAAGATTCCATATTACTTTATATGAAATACTAAGCTTCTGCTAGGGGCAAATCATGCTATAAATGATAAATATTCGAGGCAACTAATTGGAATCATTTTTTGTCAAAAATATTTTTCCAAGTATCACTCCTAGAGCAAAATAGCTCGCTTAGTCAATTACATCTAAACTTTATGATATTTTAGGTCTGGATTTCGCATTTTAACTACCAAAGAGTAAGTTGAATTTGATATTCAAGTAAACCAAATTGTTTCATGTACGATCATTTTAATTGTTTATGTGCTATTTATAGCGAGTTAGTAAATTCTATTTAATTTCAATAGTGAAAAGTTACCTTGAGCTGATCATTTATACTCTTTTTTGCAAATCTCTATATGTAGTCAAAAGCTAATTTTTTAAGAATTATGAATAGTAATTTTAGAATGCTTAAAGGTCATGCTTATTCTTTTTTTCAAATTTTCTATATTCTTCAAATAAAAAAATTTCAATTTTTCAAATTTCAATTTTTTTTTCATTGTATGAACAGTTCTCTTTCCAGCAGCATTATTAACTCATAAATGCAAATTATATTTGATTTTTTTATACTATTGTTTGCATATTTTTAGTAAGGCAAAGTACAGTTTGCAAACGGTTTAAAAAAGAAAAGAAAAAGCTTTTAAAATCTCAAATGGTTTTGCATGCAAAAGCACTGAGCTTTTAAAACTTTGCTTACTACATACAATTGACGTCATAGGTGTTCATTTAATGATGTATTTAAGAAAATATAACTCATTTTGATTGCTTTGGTCACTTACAATTATTTTTTTTAATCTAATGTACTTAATATTAAGATGAATGATATTTTGGACTTAGTTTCTAAGATCACCGTAAGTTCAATTTAATTTAATGTGCTTCAATTTTCAGTTATTTTGACAAAAAATCACCAAATACGCAAGATACGGGGATATTATTTATATGACTTTTTTAAATAAAATTGTACCATGAAAATTTCATTCAAAAATTTATTCTATATAAATGAGCCTTTAAGATGTTAGCGTATGCAATAATGTTAGAAGATTTATTAGATACATTCTCCCTCAAGAGGACGCTTAAGTGCATGTAGAATGTTTAAGTTCTTCCTCTAAAATTAGCATGTGAAATCGAATCAGCTGTTCAGATGAAGAATTTCAGTGGATTTTTAGACTTTACTTCAAAAAATTTAGTTCACACAAATACGACGTAAGATTTTTTTTTAAAAATTTTTTTTGAGCTTAGATATTTTGTAAAAGATAAATATGGTATTTTTTTAAGTATTTCTATTTACCTCTTCATTCGGAACTTTTTGTGTTCAAAACATATATTCCAGTTTAAATGTTTTTACTTTTACTTTAATGTAAAATATTTAGTTTGTGACAGTACGAAAATATTTTCTAATTCTTCATTGTGAAATTCGTGGGATTTACAGCAAATCTATCCGAAAAAATATTTCATGGAATATATCGAAAATAAAGTATATATTTAAGAAGATTGAATGCACTAGAAAAATATACCAAAATATTGTGGACTATCAAAATTTTTAAAAATGTAATCTATTGAAATACAGGATGTCGGACATATTGTATTCCAAAATAAATAATAAACCCGTGGAACTCATTACATAAAAGTTTAACTACGAGAAAAGCATTCCTTTGGGACACTCAAAATAGGAAAACAACTCTTGGATTATTCTACGATACCATTGTTGTCGCAAATTTGTGCAAATATGCGAAATACGCATTTAATCGTAAGTATTAAATGCCCTTATGATCTAGTAAAAATGATCATGTGGTAACATATCTAATGAATAAACTCAGAAAAATATTTTTAAGAGATGAGCTATGTATCTCCGAATGGAAGCCATAATAGAAAACTTTTTTAAAGGATAGACTGTGCAGTTCAGATTAAAAATTTATTTATACTGAGGTAATGATATTATGCATGGAAATTAACAGACAAGATGGTGGTGAATATTTATTCTCAACTGTCTACTTAGGCAGTTATATTATATTCATCAGATGCTAATTAACTTTTAATATGCGTCCGATGAATGACATATTTCGTGTGATTCTATGTTCAATATATATGTATTAGCATTTTTAAAATGTGCGTGCATTACACACATAATAAGATTTTCATTAATTGATACATTTTCTATTAGCTAATTCATGAACACCGCCATGTCTTTCAGTCATTATTTGCTCATTTTTGCTTGGAAGCGTTGAGGATCATTTGGCAACCAGAATTGCAGTAGTTTAAACAGAAATTTTGTCTAAATAATGTCACTATAAAAGACTAGTACAATATTTCCATTGTTGTTTTAAAACACTTTAGGGATAGAAGTAAAATATGAGGCTCTTATCTATTTAAACGATGCTAGTATTGGAAAACAAAAATTACATTGCAGATCTACAAGCCAATAACTTTTTACTTTAAATGTGCTTCAATTCTGAACAGATCACAAAAATCATCGTTTTATGTACCATTAGTTATATAATTGAGTTTTAACTACTAAGATTTGATGTACGTTAATAAATTTATTTAATTACTGGAACAATAAAAATTTTCTTCAATTGTTAGTTTTATTATTTGAAGTCTCGGGTTAAAGTTAATTATATATATATATATATATATATATATATATATATATAATTTGTATAGACAATATTGCATTAATTGTCATGATCTGTGTGTATGAGTGTAAATTTCTAAAAAAATTAATATCAAACTGTATTAATATACATGGAATTTGTCTACTTCATTGAAAATAACTCCTCGCCATAATATTTCATTATTTTTATAACTAATTTAAAAAATACCCATCCATTTCAAAAGCTAATTATTAAGCTTTAAAAAAAAAAAAAAAAAAAAAAAAAAAGAATTTAGTCACAAACATTTCCATAGAAGTCACTAGCTTCAATTTCAGATTTTAACCAAGTGATTGGAAAAATTTCTTTTTCTAAGTGAAAGTGTTCACAGGAGTACTTACCGATGGTGGAGACGACGGTGGCAACAAAGTAAAAGGCGCCCGAGTAGTCCCATCGGGCCCTCTTGTGGATGACGCCCGCTGCGGACGCGTTTCCGTACTCCCAGAGCAGGGACTCCAGGTCGCTTTCCTCGACAGTGCTGTTGTATTTGAGCATAAAGCTGCGGTAAGTGTCCCAGTACCTGCGCCTGTCTTCCGCCTCCTGGTCCTGCTCCAACCACTGGAAGAGGGCTGCACCCACAGCCATGTAACCCAGCATCACTAATCCCAGCAACAGAAAGCGCGTGTTGTCTTCGTGCAAGCGCAGGACGTGGCAGCAGCCCCCCTCCCTCCTCCTGCTCATAGACTCTGCGAGGCTCGACTCCTAGCACTCTCACCACAACGATTCCCTCTCTCTGCTTTGGATTTTTTTAATTTTCAGTTACATAGATGGACTGGTGCGCGCAGTCATTGTGTAGAGAGTAGTTTAATCCATTTGATTGTAATCCAACTACTTAGTCCACTGCTAGACTACGTGAAACAATCGCTCTCAGAAGCAGCATGGTGGGAGTGGAATTTCAGAGTGTAAATGCAAGAAAACTTATGTCGACGGCACTGACGAAGCATGGGATTAAGCTCTTTGTTTTTATTAAAAAACTGATGTCGTTTCTTTTAAACACGAATAAATCAATCTAGTTCGAGCACGCAGCATTTCAATTCGAAAAACTCACGACCGGCATTCGTTCAGAGGGATCATGTTTTGGAGCTCTGTCCACGTGCTGCGGACGTAGAGTGGCGAGTGAGAGCCCATTCGCGCATCATTTGCGGCAATGCCATTCAGACAGGCCGCCGCCGAACCTATCGACCAATGGGAGGACGCCCCATCCCTCCACGATCACCCCTTCCTCCAGCGGCATCCGAGTCACGTGTGGAAAAGATGTTGTGAGAGGCGTCTCCATGGTGACGATCCAGTGATACCTGTTAGCCCACTCTCCCGAAGTTATGAGCTTCTTCATCGATCATCACCGCCGCTTATGCATTCAGGATTTGAGGTCAGGACGACGATTGGAGGGGAGGGGGAGACACGCGCACACCCCTTCCTCTTTTTCCTCCCGGAGTGAGAATTGTAAAGAAAAGAAAAACAGTGGAGGTGAGATCACTGGGATGGTGATTGTCCATCGATTCATAACACTGCCAACATCTTTAGCGAAAACATTCAATATTAAAATAAATTAATAATTTTTTAACTGCAAGAACACAAACAATTTTTGAAACATGACCTACAGCGTTTTTAGCAAGAACTCACATTTCGAGTTCTCACTAAAACTGAACTGATATTATGAAATACTTCTCGCAAGATATTGGTACTTATTACCTGCACAGAAAAACAGAAAAAATCTTTTAATTAGGTACCGTAAATTATTTGTCTTTAAGATCCTTTTGTATAATCTGTATAATCCTTTTCTGAAATTTTACTATTTAAAAAAGAATGCCAATCTGAAAATCTCAAAGGATAAAAATGCTTTTAAACTTGAATAAAAAAAGTTTTTGTCACATAATATATTTGAAACAAGTGATATTTGATTCATCCATAACGGGATTCAGAAAAAAATGTCAAGAAAATAGCAAGAAAAGAAAATACTTGTAATAATTAGTATTTTAACTATAAAGATATCACACTCAGTGATTGATAACTTTTTTCCTCAGCTAAAAATATCCTGTTAAAAAAATCAATGAAAGTTATCTGACTTCTGGCCATTTCTTTTAAAATAGATAATAGGGCTAAAAATTAAAACATTGTATGTAACGTTGAATGATGATGATGACAAATTTGAATTTAATATAGCAAAAAATATTTTATGATTATTCAAATTTGCCATCGTAATACTCATTACTAAGGTGTTCTTATAACGTCCTTAAGTAGAGTAATAGTCTATGTACTCAATATTTCTCTGAATAATTTTGAGACTGATATGTGGACAGTGTAATCACCTGAGGCCATTCCAAAGCATTTCAATATCCACAGCGTTAATTGTCTTTTAGGATAATCTTTCACACATAGTGTGCCGTATTCAAATCTCGCAAGGGAGGAAACTGGAAAACTCCAAAGAATCCTTCCGGACTGAAATCCCTATGCAGGAAAAAGAAACGCAATATATATCTCCTGTTACTTAACAGTGGTTAAGACTGAGTCCTAAACTTTATGCTCTGAATAATGCTATTCTATCACTAGGCCAACGTAAACCATCTGGATACTTAAGAAAATCAGTTCCATCTTAAACGTTTACCTCGTTTCTTGGTCATTTATTGAACATTCTTAGTATTATTTTATACCTAATACAAATAAAAGCATTTATACAAATAAATAAAAATTATTGACTTATTAAAACATGAATTTCCATAGCCAAGTGACAAGATCTTGTTTATTAAAGGAGAAGATTACGCTTTCAATTGCAACCACGGTTAAATAAAAAGATTTTAACGTCGCCCCCCCCCTCCTTGCTTTTCTGCTTTCTCAGTTTCACAGTGGATGTTAGGTAACAATTTAAAGAATTTAAAGTCACGTGACAGTTTCTCACTTATCATGAAAAAGCTCCTAAAATGGCCACCAGCGGTGAATGGCTTGCAATAATATTTGATTAATCTTATATTATTCAAAATCTTTAAGCCTTAAAATCTTGTTCAATATTTCTTCCTTACAGAGTTAAAACACAAATTAAAAACTTCACAGAATTATAATTAATATGATAACATTTAAACTAAAATTTTATGAATAAGACAATAAAAAAAAACGAATGAAATGTTGCAATAAAAATAAACATAAAATGTCAATAGAATTTCATCTCTTAAATTCAAAATATGGACATTGTTTCCGTAGTGACTTCTGTTTTTCGAAAAATCTCTATCGTCATGAACAAATAAGGCTTCAGTTACATGAACTCAGAAAGCAGGTAATCCATGCCATACAGATACATTCTCTGACTTTTTGGTTATTCTGGAACATCACACATGATTCAACAACAAGCCAGGTGTCCAGTCGTATGGGATTGACATGATTGGAGCCGGTGTCGATCCATATGAGAAAGCATCTCCATGTTTACACAACGGTATCAAGCCACCAGACCAAGGTGTGAACCGTGTTGAATTTTCTAGAATTCAGTTTTAGCCCGGTCACACCAAACTACGATCACGTGCTGTGGGTAGAAACTGGTCGTGTGCAGTGTTGATGGAGACCCCGATGATTTTTCTTTCTGCATGATGAACTTTACTTTTCTGCAACTATACCTGTAGGCATTGTTGAACTGTTTGGTCATTTGATGACTATTTATTGGATACCAAGTGCTTAATGAAAAGCGAAATCCACTTTCTTTATCGAAGAAAAGCTTGGTTATTTCGTTTGTTGACAAAGGAAATATAATTTTCACATTATTCCAGGTGAAGTCTTTCAATAGAAACTAATAGGGGTATAATATATGTTGGAATTTAAAAGATAGTAGATACTAAAACTAGACCAACGTATTCTAAGCAATTCAATAACGTCTTCTAATTTCATCCACTTGGAAAATTATCTGGTTTCATGAGTAATTGGAAACCGTAACATGAATTCGTTTTGGTACTTGAAGTATGCCTGCTCCTAATTTTGCAATTTGCCATTCTAACGTTGAAAAATGCATTCTATAATGGCAATAATTTTTACATAGACTTTGCCTCAAATATTCTCTTACTTTAGATTTCATATTTTTTATTTTCCAGCTATTTTAAATTACGTGTAGCTATCAAAAATCTTCATAAGCTCCTATTTTTTTCTAATATCAGATAATACTGGCATTTAATATAGCAAAGTTCTTGTTCATATTCTTTTGAAATTAATTTGAAACAAAATTATCCAACAACTAACACATCTTTATGCACAATTTCATGTTAGTCGTAAAAATAAATAATTTACAAACAACCCGTTTTAGGAAAAATACTTGAATAGATATAAACGAATTCAATTTATAAAAATAAAATGAGATAAAAAAATAATATTTAAGTTATAAATTTAGTTAATACATTGTAAAGTCTTTGCTTGTATTGTGCAACATTACGTTTGGTTAATCAAATAAATTTTGACTGTTGCTATTAGAGAAAAAAAAGCCACATTTTAATCTCTGTTCAAGTGACGAGAAAGACATCTGAATTGGTCTAATCTTTTTCAAGGGTCAATCTTTTTCATTAGATGGACATTTGATCCAACTGAATTTATAATGGGTATACGCTATTTGATAGGTATGATCATTGCCTGTTCTAGTATTGAACTCGTTACCTCCTGATCACACGAAGTAATCCTCAGACACTTTCTTTTTCAATAAAGAGAATTAAATCACAAAACAAAAATAAAATTAATTTTATATTTAGATCTTTGAAAATCAATATATTTATGTGAAACAAACATTTATTTCAAAAATTCATGATAAGCATTTCCCTTATCTTCATATCATTTCAAATTTATACAATGCAACATTATATTTTAATAAGTTTGATCCTGTCCTTTGTGTGCTGCAAATTAGAAAACTCGTGGTCAGATCCAAGACGACACCAAGAATGTGAATCGTAATTTTCTTAGACCTCTTTTCTCATCAGTACAGAAACTGTATATTATGATAATTTTTAAGGGTGATAATTCCTTTCAGCTGGTTATGGTAACACTTAGTTGAGTTGAATTAAATTTGCCTTCTGTTATATCATGTCGGTGGATGGAAAGACACAGTGATACTTTTTAATTTGTATTATATATACATTTATATATATATTATTTAAACATATATATATATGTAATACAATATATATTTATACATATATATATATTATTTAAAAAATACAATTTGTGTGTGTATTTTAAAATACGTATACTATAATTTTAAACATTTTCCATAAAGACTCTACATAGGAAATTTTTAATCATAATAAAAAAGAGGATAATAAAGTATAGCGACAGCTTATATAATTTACAATCTTACAAGGATTCGTTTTTTGTGCCAAATCTTTTAACAAAATCAAACTTCTCCCCCCGATCAGAGTTTAATGGTGGTAGAACATTAAATATAAAAAAAACATGTTAAAACATTAAATATAAAAAAATATGTTACCAAGCTTGTTTCCTTTTTGATTGGCTGAACGTTTCCCCGGTGAGTGTTCTTGTGCTAGGCGTGAAAAATATTTTCCCATTAATTGCTATAAGAGATAGTTAATTACTTAGAAAGCTTATAGCAGACGAAATTGACTCAAAATTGGAAGTTTAGCTCTTCTAATTTAATTCTCAATTTCGAAAAAAAGAAATTATAGAAATTTTATTTATTTATTTTGATTTATTTATGATATAATATTCAATAAATTTTACTTCTTTGGAAAATTATTAAATTATTTCAAAATAACATGAAATATTTGTGTTAATAGTGGATTATTATTGATACTAAAAATGGAAGAATTAAATATATATATACAGGTTGTCCACTAAAGTCACTTGCCGCCCTCTTAACTTCGGAACGGCTGCTGCTATATTCATGAAAGTGATGTCTAGGTATAGTAAAACAGCCATGTTCTACTGAATAAAACAGACTACAGCGCTACCTGGTGGAAAACAGCGGAGTTAGCATTCCTATCTCGAAAATGGAACGAGATAGAGAGAAAAAGTGAGATACAAAGTTGTAGAGCATCCTTGATTTAGTACGAAAAAGTACATTGTAGGCAATAATGTGAAGAATAAACGGTTAAAACTAGCATTTATTGTTTCGTGCTGTAACGTCACAAAACGATCTAAGAAAGAAAAATAGGAAATAATTATAACGATATACTTTATTTAAGCTGTTCAAACTTCTCACCGTCATCTGCAATGAACGTTTGGATCCTCGCTTAAAGATTACGTTGCACACGTTGGAACACGCGACCGTAATGCGTCGTTTAAAATCATGAAAATTTTGTGGAGGGGTCGCATACACCTGCTGTTTCAAGTATCCCCACAGGAAAAAGTCCAGTTGAGTCAGATCAGGAAAGCGTGGAGGCCACTCTTCGAAACCGCCATACCCTAGTATTTGATTGCGAAATTCCTTGACGAGGTAGTGTTTCGCTGTAGAATTCTTGTGAGTAGGCGCGCCGTCATGTTGAAACCATAGATTAAACAACAGCAGGTTCTCAACAAAATCAGGTAATACATTCTGTAGCAATCGTAAATATTGTGCAACCATTAGCGTGCCATTAAAGAATATTGGGCCTATCAGCTTATTATTGTAAATTGCACACCAAACATTAATAGCATACCGCATTTGATGTTGAACGTCGACGAAGCATTTAGGATTTTCCTGGGCCCAGTAATGGGTGTTTTGCCTATTGTACATACCATTCCGTGAAAAGCATGCCTCATCCGTCCACATTATATCTGCCAAGAATGTTGGCTGGACCGGTATCTGATTCATTACGAAGTTGCACCATGTATAGCGTCGCTCGGCATCCCCGTCCATTAAAACCTGTTCAGGCGTTGGTCGGTATGGATGAGCACCTGATTCGCTTAGGATTTTCTAAACCTTACTTTTGGAGAGACCACAGTGTTGACTGATCTCTCTTACGCTGCATTTTGGATGTGCAAGTGCATATGTTAATACCTCATCTGGTTGAACTTGCCGTCCTACCTTAGATGGTCTGCCAGATCGAGGTTGACTAGTAATGCAACCTGTCTTCCTGAAACGTTTTACAACTGTTAGGATGGTTTGATGAGAAGGATGCGGGCCTGCAGGGAAACGTTGGCGTTACAACCTTGCCGCTGATAGTTCCTTGTGTCGACATTCACAAGGAACGATCAGCGGCAAGGTTGTAACAGTAAAACCATCTCAAAATACTCAACTTTGGAATTATCAGCCATGATCATGAGCATTAACATACTAAAGACTCAAGACGAGGATTTTTATAGCTGTCTCAGGTGAACAGGCGTTTCTTATGTACTTGCATACTGCATTTAAAATATTGGAATTATTTCTAGTACTTCCGTTCTTCCCATTCCGAAATAAAAGTGAAAAATTTAAGTACGAAAGCGATTTTTTGTTTTTTTAAGTATGCGCACGTACGATGTGCTACGTCACAGCACGAAACAACAAATGCGCGTTTTAACCGTTGTATTCTTCGTATTCATGACTACAAGGTATCGTTTCGTGCTAAATCGAGGATGTTCTACAACTTTGTACATCACTTTTTCTCTCTATCTCGTTTCGTTTTCGGGATAAGAATGATAAATTCGCTGTTTTCCACCAGGTGGTGCTGTAGTCTGTTTTATTCAGTAGCGCATGGCTGCTTTACTATACCTAGACCTAGACACCACTTTTATGAATATAGCAGCAGCCGCTTCGAAGAAGTTAAGAAAGTGGCAGGGACTTTAGTGGACACCCTGTATATATATATATATATATATATATATATATATATATATATATATATATATATATATATATATATATATATATATATATATATATAATACTGGATATTTCTTGCTTAGATATTAATTCGCATTTTATAAGAAAAGTCACTACTTCTAATAATAAACATTTTAGCTACGGGTAAGTGTAGAATTTTCTTGTGTGAAGCACTTCAAGTTTTACGCTAGTTTATTTAGTGTAAAGAACTTTAAATTTTACAACAATATTTTTCTAAATATGAAATGGTGATTCCCTTCCATAATAAATTATTGACTTATTATTTGTAATTTATTTGATAAGTGTATGTAAATTTCGGTTAATGTTTATGAAAATTCTATTATATCTTAAGACCTACAAACATTCTTACTTAAAGTGAGAATCGACTACACTAGTTGTTTAGCGAAAAGCCAGAGCACTGATCATTCATTTGGCAATCGAAGCAAGAGTGACGTTAACTTTGGTCAGAAAATATTGAATTCATTTTCCCAGATTTCTAGAAGCATGTGGAGAAAGGTGATTTTATTAAGACAAAACTACCCGAAAATCATTGGGCTCCAAAAAAGTCTATGCCTGTAAAATTCTCCAAACAGTTCCCCTATTGATGTGAGTGAAGGATGGCGGCTGCTTTTCTGGATCTAGATCAAAATCTCAAAATGGATAGCTAAATATAAGGTCTAATGTCAGACAAAATAGACAATCCCAAATTTTTATGACCAAAAGAATGCTTACATATAAACTAACATTTTGTATTCATCATTATATATTTCAGGTGAGTTCTATGTCAAACCAGTTGCAAAAGCTCCCCCTCCCGTAATACCGTCAAAGCTCTATTATTTTGAAAAATCCAAAGTTGATATTGCCTACAGATTCATGCGGTGTTTTCATACTTTATACATATATTTCTTCACTACAAAGGAAAATGAAATTTGTAAGCCAGCCAATGTATTTCAAATCATTGACAGTTCATAGGGGGAGTTGTGGGCTTAGGCGAGACTTGAAGTCACAGCGTTTTTCATGAAACATCTATATCACAATATTATTTTATCTATTGATTTTTTTTGTTCATCATAATAATATTAAGTTTATTTTTGTATATTCGTGGCCATAAAAATTAACCTACATCCAAATTAGGAAGTGTCAGAATGAGGGGTGGATAGTCTATGTTGATATCTCCATTGATAAACACACTGACCTCATCATTCGAAATGAAGTTTTGATTGGTCACCGACATACTAATGAGATTTTAAGAGTCATTGTGGTCCCTTACATTATTGTAACTGGAAATGACTTTATGTTAATGGACGACATTTGCATGCATCATCATGCTTATTTCGTATTGGATTTATTTTTGAGTAAAAAATTGTGCTAATGGAATCTAATAGAGCTTGTTTGGTTATTGGAAATTACTTACCACCCACTATCCGAAGTTGAAAGAGGTCTCTTGGAGGAGTAGAACAGATATATCATGAATGGTCTGAATGGGGAACTGTAGGATGAAAAAGAAGCACACACACGTGTGTGTGTCTGTGAGTGTTCTAGACAAAAAAGTGAAAGGGAAATCATCGAAAATCACTTCGCGAAGATCTTGATTAAAAGCAATACGTTTTGTAAACCAAGGAATATGTTTGAAAGTTATGTGCGAAATAAATTTAATATAATCAACACTCGTCAAAATATTTCTAAGATTTTACTTGATGTAGAATAAGAATCTAATGAAATATTAAGAACTTCATTTACTATGCTA
This sequence comes from Latrodectus elegans, assembly GCA_030067965.1. Lineage (NCBI taxonomy): Eukaryota > Metazoa > Arthropoda > Arachnida > Araneae > Theridiidae > Latrodectus > Latrodectus elegans. The sequence goes on from CM057814.1 coordinate 98,370,103, forward strand.
GAAGTGGCCGATATTTTTCTAGATCTTTCTGGCAAAAAGTCTGGGCGAGAATATGATACTTGGTGAGGAAAGCCTGAAGATTCAATTTACGCTTACGATTACAATCAATTTTTAAACGAAATTTAAAAGTTTCACTTTGTAAAGTCCCTTAAACATAGACTGCGCCTTATGAATTTAGTTTCTAATTAAACTCTAAGTGTTAATAATAAAAGTTCCAATAACAACAATAAATATTTATTTTTAACGAAGCCTCGTTGACACGTTTGCATTACAACATAGAATGTATTGCCACAAATTTAGATTCTATGAAAAACATAAAACGATCACAATTTATTCATCGTTATAAAGAGAAAATTACATATGCAGTGTTAATTTTTTCTTTAATATGAAGGTTTCTAAACTTTTGGCTATTATAATCCAGATTTAGATTACTGAAGTCTTATCTATTGAATATAATTATATGTTTAAATAACTACTTACTCTTACATATTTTTCTATGATGATATTGCACAAGTACTATACGGGAGTTTAAGAAAATAATAATCTATTTGTTTCTCAAATGTTTAAATCCAGAGATATAGCTTTTCAATCGGAAGAAATTCACATTATTAAAGTCCTATTCTCATATTTTTATGTATCTAAATTGCTGCTAGTGAAATATGACATGATTGTATGTATATATTATATATATATATGTGTGTATATGTGTGTATATATATATATATATATATATATATATATATATATATATATATATATATATATATATATATGTATATATATATATATATATATATATGTCAGATGTCTCTTTTTAGTTAACGATATTTTTGCATTATTTTACGTAATATAAAATTAAAATCTTATATATTTTTTATTTATAAATGAAAATATTATCATGTCGAAGCGTAATGTAGACGGAATAATTAGGCCGTATTTATTTTAACGAAGTTTATCAGCAGGATGCAAGCAGGAAGTAAATCCTACATTCCATTTGTCCTCAATCTGAGGGAAGGAATTTATATATAACGTAAAAAAATTTATAGAAATATGCATACTAGGGAAATTTACATGAATAAAAATTTTCTGTGTGAAAAATGCATTTCTGATGCATAAAAATGGAATTGACCAATATAATATTTCAGAAATTTTATCAGAAAAATTATAAGATATTTTCATCATTCACACATGCTAAAGATTAATACAGCACTACAAATCTTGAATCAAAGAATGAAAATTTTCAGAAAATCATGGTAATCGAAAACACAATTTTTAAAAGGAACTAAATTATGGAAACTTATTAATTTGGAAATGTAAAAGTAAGATTTTCGTTTATGGAAAGCTAACCGCTGTTCCCTTTTCGGTCAAAATAAAATTGAAATTTTCTGATACATTTTATTTTACATAGCTGTTATATAACGCCCCTCTCTAAACGGTACCTGGGATGTAATAGACCAGCTTAATTACGTCACTGGTATATTTATATGCAGAAACATTGTGCTTTCGATGACCATATCATGTTCTGCTGATAAATCACACAAGGTATCTAAGCCCATTCTCACTGGTAATGCCATTTAAACTGTGTACTTCAATGGTTGATTTATACTCACTTTCCTTTCCAATCATGGTATTAAAATCCCCTTGTAATAATTTAATGTATCTTCAAGGAATTTCTCTATAAAACCTATCCAAACCAGTGGAAGGGATGTTTTCCGGAACTATATCTTTCTTCCGTCGGCGCATGAGCACTGATTAATCAACAGTTAGAAAACAAGCCTCTGATTTTTAATATGAATAATCTTGATAATTTTGTCTAAAAATCTAAAACTAAGAATAAAATTCTTAGTTTTAAATTTTTAACAATACCTCTTAACAATAAATTCTATTCCGAAAACATATGTTTCTGAAAATCACAGCTATAAAATAAATAACATCTCTTATTTTTTAAATAACCCTATCCAATCTATCGCACCTTCTGAATCACAGTTAGATCAATATTATACAAAACTAATTGCTCAGAAGCTCTTGAAAAGCCTTATTTCTATGAAGTGATAAAACATACCAGCATCCCACTTTCAGGTCATTAAAGCATTTCCAATGTCGTTTCCATAAGAATAATTTGAAATTTACCTTCTTGGATTTAACAAGTAAAAGGTTTTACACACGGTAGGGCTGTCAGCTTTACGCCCAGTCCCCGACTCTGAGGGCTAGTCCCTTGATGTACTCTTAAGTGATAGCGCACTTGGTTTTACACCTTGATGCTGGGTACTTATTTTAGACATTTCTCACGATATCAATCAATCAATCAACAATGGCACTACAACCCTGTGTGGGTTCTGGCCTTCTCAATGAGCTTATTCCATCTTGGCCTGTACTCAGCAGTAATATAACACTCACGATATACATAACCTAAATTAGGACTGTTATTTCAAACCCGGTCATGCAAGTTTGTTATGTGCAAGAATCAAATTGCGATAAAATTTTTCTTCTAGATTCTTAGAGTCCTGCGGTGGTGATTACACAGCAGGGTTCTAAGAATCTAGAAGAAAATTTACAGTTGTTTCTTCTGTGAAATATACAATGAAAAAGTTAATGACAGATTTTATTGCTTAAAATTATATATGACTTAGTGCAAAGTGAAAATTAGTTTCCTTCTTTTCAAGATACGTGATCGTGTGTTTGGTATGCCAATAACTTTTCAATATTATTTTCGAGATGCTCGCGTGAATTTATATTATAAATGGATCAATTTATTTATTAATAAATTGTTATTAACCTGCTTAGGACAGGCAGTGCTTATATGAACTGTGCACTCTAATATAATATTAGGATTAGTTTCTTTATTTTTATTTCTTTATCAGCTGGGGAGTTGCAGAATCATAATGTAAATAAAAAGTTCCATCCACTTTCTACTTGATGCACGAACATTTGTTTATGATCTTGTTATTGATTACTATTTAGTTTTGCCACTATGCCAGCTTTTTGAGCTAGTTTTATTATAATTTAAGTCATTTTGGATATGTATTGCATGCTTTTCTATCTATAAGAACCCTGGCATGAAATTATTATCAGAAAAAGTGCTATTTATCAGAAGATGAATATGCTTCAGTAATGAACTAATTGCTCATGTAATTGAAAGTGAGCATTTATTTCTTAAAGAGCAAGGAAGTGATATTTCTAATAATTCTGACACACAACAAAAGAAACACCGACAAAAGAAAATTTATATACTTTTTGTGCTTTAAGATTTTCCACATCAATTTTCGTTTTAAATTTTATTACTTACTCTAGTATTTAACACTTTTTTATTAGTTTGAAAATTAATCATTGTTTAAAACTTTAAAATAATTTAAATAGTATTTTTTCAGTAAATTATTTATATAAAGATAAGCAATTATGCATATTTTGAAAATAAGTGAAGTAAAGTTATTCAAAGCTAATTTTGATGTAATGATAGAGTTTGATCTGCTAACATAGTACCAAAAATTATGTGACATAAGACATCATAAACTTAAAGGGAAAAAATAAAACTTTTTTTTTATTTTTTCCCTTTAAGTTTATGATGCGAAACTCTGTAATGCAAGATTATTTTCTGCTTCCGGTACATATCGTGTATAAATCGGGCATGATGGAGTGCCATTCTTTAAGGGTTAATAATGTGCAGATTTTTAAAATTATTTTTGAATTAAAATAAGTGCTTTTATTCTTTTTCACAACTTCTGCATTCAGCTTATTCCTTTAAGTGGACTATCCCTGATGCAGATATCAAGTTGGTTATTAAAAAATTAGACAAGACATTCCAAACAACGTCGCAGCAAACAGATTTCTAAAATGAATGAACAAAACTCTTACTCGTAGTTTGTGTAAAAATAAACATTGTTCTTTTCCTAATTTTCTTTGTTGTTCATTGATTCTAATATAATATTAATATGATTTATTTTTTTTACAATGTAAGCTGCGTAATATTTGATGAAAATATTATTCGATGTAATATTACCAATAATATTACTTGATATTTGATGAAAAATTAGTGAAAAGAATTTTTAAATATTCTGAATTTGTACAAGGGAATAGTTTTATTTTAAAAGTATTTGATGAGCTCATTTTTTAATATTAATCATTAAATAGTTTAATAATTTATACACTTTCATTAAAAAAATTTTTGGCTTTAATGGCGGGAATTTTGTCTGATACTGGCGTAAATTTTGACGTTCATGGATCTTTAATCCGCTTTAGGCAGCAGTTGAATACAGTAGTTATAGGATATCCTTGGAATAGTAAAAGTGCATTATTGGATGTGAGTAGAAATAAATAATAGAGTTATAAATAAAAACGACAAAAATGAGAAAATAAGCAAATAGCATCTGGTATTCCCATGTAGTCATATTAATCTTTTTTTATTAAAGTCAGATTGGGAGTTGTCGAAAAATATATGTTTATGGAAAAGAACGAAATCATAGTTTTTATAGTAAATTAAATTGTACACTTTTTCTAAGAACTTATTCTGATAGTATAATAATATTTTATTAATCTGTAAACAGTAATAAGAAGTTTAAATTATCTTTTTAAAGCTAAAGATTCTTCAATTAAATTTCTAAAATAAACTAATTTTTTTAATAGAGAAACTACTTTCCTTATACAGATGTCAAAAGTATTTCTTAAGAAAATGAATAGATAGCAGTAAATTAAAAACGTTAACAATGTTATGAAAATCATTTCAATTAGATTTTACTAAGCAATATTTACTAGAAAAAAATTATTTTTGCAATATTTCATAATTTTTATAAAATGTTAAAAAAACATCTTTTTATAAAATTAAATTTAAAAAAGTATCCAGTCAATAAAATATCGTAGGATATAATTTTTAGCATATTTGGTAAACTAAAAAACATATTTTTAATCATTAAACTTTCATAAATCATTGCATTTTTGTAAAATTATATTCTTGTAAATATTTGTCCAATAACTTGATAAAATATACGTGAAAGTAAAATTTTTTATAAGTACTACATCTCTATTTCATTTCTCAAACCCTTTAGGAAATTTAAAAAAGATTCTATAAAATATAAATTAAAGATATCCAAAGGACATCCAATCAGATTTGAATTAGATATCTGAGGAAGATCACATTTAATCTCATATGAATATCAAGACATCTCTGAGGTATCCAATGAATATCTATTGTATATCCAAGGGTTATCAAAAATCTCTAAGCACACAACATCCAATAAATAACATAATATCCAAATACCTGCTCATTATCCATTTGCTACGATCCCATTCATAGCTGATGGGTATATGAGAGCGAAAGCCATATTCAATGAAATTTCTAAAATATATCTCTTAGATATCACGTGGCTCTTCGCAGCTTTTTAGGTAGCTGCTAGCCATTGAAAAAATATTTATATTTATTATAAGTTTTTATATTTCTTTAAGTGAAATCTTTAGCATTTATAAAAAAATATTTTTTCATATATTTTTCTACAATTTTTAGCATTTGCAAAATGTATGGATTTTAAAGGTCGAATACTAAAAAATATTTATTCTATCATTTAATATAAATATTTATTCGAAAGGTTTAAATGTTCAAACATTTTAGCATTCAGAATCGATCTAAGCAGATGAGTTAGCAGTCTTGAGGCATGATCCAAAAAAAGGTAGTCTTGTCCAGCTATTGTTCATCGGTCGCGTTGCAAAAGAGAGAGGTATGAGCAGTCAACTTCATTGATCGAACACTCGGCAATGCTTAATGATTTTTATTCTGTTGAAACAGGCTCCCGAAACTGCAATGAAGCTTTTTATGATGGAGCACTATGATTGCTTACAATAACTTCCTATAAAGCTTTTTTCATTAGTTTTGTTTTAAATGCGTTTCTGGATGCCAATTTATGTCAACTGAGAATCTGCTCAACATAACTAATCATCCCTCGATTTTGATATATATTTAACAAAGGAAGTCATATCATGGGCTGTCACCGATTTCTCCACATTACACCACAACAATCTACCCTTTGGTCTTCAATATAGAGAGCAAAGTAAGAATACATGAGCAAAACCATATACCATGTTACAATGAAGGCTTCCTAACAATATTCACAGATGGCTCAAAAATAGAAGGAAAAGTTGGATCCGGAATGATAGTATACTTTGAACTCGGATTACAAAGCACTTGGAGTACTGGAATACAACCCGAGAACATAGTATATCAAGCTGAAGTATATGCTCTGTGTAAAGCCATTCAAGTATCTGCTGTACAATCTCTTCCAACAAACATCTGGTCAGATAGTCAAACATGCCTTAAACCTTTATCTAATCCTCTTAACAAATTCTACGAGAAATGCAAGATCTCCTAATAACAATAGATAACATCCGGATTGGTTGGATAAAGGCCCATCAAGGTACAGAAGGAAATGAGAAACTTGAAAAAGCGAAGCTTGAAAAGCTTGAAAAAACTTGAGAGACTTGAAAAAGCGGCTGCGCTATCAAGTAATTCTTCTCAGGTCCTACCATTACCACGTTGTCATACTAAACCTTTACTTGATAATTGGATAATGGATCGTTGGCAGGAAGATTGGGATAATGGAATAACTGGAAGAAATGTTCACAAGATGATACCGAAAGTTAGCAGGAAAACCCTTAACTAGACAAGGAATAAAGTACTTTTCTTTGCGGACGACGGACCATTTCCATTTTACTTCCACAGGTTCCACATTTCTGAATCCAAAGATTGCACTTGTGGAAAAGAAGGCAATCCACTCCATTTCTTGACAACCTGTCCCTTAACATTATCCAATCATTTAACCATACTCAGCGAAAATTAGAAGATTCCCTGGAAGAAGGGAATTCGGAGAAATCGTACAGCGGGAGCAAAATTAATTAAAACAGTTAAATTCCTAATAAACAATGAAAACTTAGTTTGTGGGATTGGGAACTCTTCTACAACTTAGCTAAAACCATCTTTTGACCAAAGTAAGGCTTTGTCTTTGTAAATATCAAAAACTTTTGAATATGATTTATAAATTTTTATTTAATTATAATCAACAACTTTGCAAAATAACAATTATTATGTTAACTGTATATAACTCATCATAGACTCCATTATATTGTCATATTGTTTTCATCTTTACAATTAACCGGAAATCGATTGTATACTTAAAGTCATGTTGTAAGATAATCATGTTCAACTGTTGTAAAAATGTTTATAACGTCACTTTTTAATATATTTTTAAATAAAAGTCACAGCAGCTCCCATCAAACTAGTAAAGATCCTTGGAGTTAGGTACAAGGGAGTTCGCTGGTGTCAATGTCAACCACAACATCGAAGAGGCATTGAGAATAGTAATGTCGTTAGCTGTCATTAGATGACCCCAACTGCCGTTAGTGAATAGGACGGATATTCGGTTGGATCAGACACAGAAGCCATTTCAAGAGAATAACGACTTTCCCGACTAAGCTTCTGCAGTCATCTGAAACAAATGCGTTTTGAATCATTTTGATTAGGAAATCAATTTTGGATAAAATAAAGATATTTTAAACGATCATAAATTTAGTAATTTACTTGCAAAGTTTCTGTTGAAAAAAAAATTGGCAAAAGAAGAAATTTCCGCTTTTGGTTTAACTTGCCCATTGTGAACGCAGTTCACTCTTCAACCAGTTCAGGCATCAAAAAATCTTTCGTCAGAAGAGGCAAATTTTGTAACATGACAAACTCAAACAAACCATTAGCAAAATTATATAAATGATTTTACAACAAACGTAAAATATGTAGTTAACACAACAGAGATGATTTGTTTAAAAAGAAATAAACAAAAATGTAACGAAAGTTTAATCCACAATATCATTTTTACATAAAATGCTTTTTAAAAAAAAATTTTTTTTTAATTTTTTTATGCATGAAAATGTTTTGTATGAAGCGAATGTTACAAGGAAGTTTTCCTCATTTCTGTCAGATGGGAATTTCAGGTGAAATATTCCTTAATAGTTTGTTCACTGATGATTCCGTTGGGGGGCGTTCGCCATCGATCAAAAAAAAACTGCCTTTGTTTACAGCAGACGAATCTTCGGATGACCTGCGCAGTATCGTTGGTTTATTCTGACCCCATTCTAAAACATCCGCGGCGCCGTTTTTTCCCTCGACCTTCGCAACCCTTTCATTCCAAACTGACGAAAAGTGATTCTGTCTGAAGGGGTTTCAAGAATCTTTTCCTCTTCCATATTGGAGCGAAGCATTTCCAGACTGCAAATGAAAACGAGAAGTGTGAAAAAATGTAAAGCGATTGCTATGCTTTTCTCAATCCTATAAACTGATGAGAGATTCTCGGTTCATTTGTGGAAAACTGAAATCAAACCAACATTTATTAACTTCAATTTTTTCACAAATGACTCGAGAAACTATAAAAGTGAAATGATTTTACTTTAAATTGTATTTCGCTTTAAAATAAAATCAGAAGAGAATTTTAGTTGGTCAGTGTATGAAAGAAGAAAGCATAAATAAAGGTGAAAAATGAGTTATAAAATGAAAGTACAAATTGATATGAAACATAAATATTGCCACATGTTTGCCAGCTAAATGAGTTATTTTTAATTTGATCGAATATATTCTGTGTGTTAAAGAAATTATTTGAAAATAGCACATGGAATGTATTAACAAGTGAAGGCATTAAAGTTCCGTTGCGGGATGCGTTACGTAAGGAATTTTCATTGAGAGTGATCCGTATTCACGTGTCATATGAAGAGAAACACAATGTTTGTTTTCAGAACTATACTATCGTTCAACTGTAGCAGAATTCGAACCATGAATCCACTCCTCCAAGAATCCTAGCATAATAACTTGGCAATCATCTGTTGTCAGCATGCTTGAAATATCCACGAACGGCTCCTACACATTTGCTTTACTGTCAAACAGCATTTTCAAAAGTAATAGTTGAGGGAAAGTTTCATGTCAAGGCTGTTGCCGCCGGTTCGATATTCCACGCAGTAAGAAACACCCTCTCACTGAGAAAAGTAGTCTCTATTTGGTGTATTGTGAAAATTATCGGCACGCTATGTTCACAGCTATGAACATTAATCTAACCTTCAATCTCCTTTTTGAAAGATTCGTGAAAAGTTTTTTTTTTTTTTTTATTTTTAAGTTTAAAATATTACGAATAGAAAGATTTTCGTTAAAGGAAAGTGATCTCTTTGGTAAAAATGATGTTTTTATGCCCTGAATCAATTTATGTAAAATTTAACTATTTCAACTATTTTTTTTATTTTTAAGTTTAAAATATTACGAATAGAAAGATTTTCGTTAAAGGAAAGTGATCTCTTTGGTAAAAATGATGTTTTTATGCCCTGAATCAATTTATGTAAAATCCAAACTATATTAAAAATAATAAATATTTAGACAATTATTTAATTTAAAACCTTGACTCGTATTTAAAATTCATTCCCTGCATATTTGCAATTCAATATTGAACAGTATCGATTATTCAGCGCTTTTCTCCTTCAACAATAAAATTTTCAATTAATGAAAACATGCTATCGAAAACAATAGTTTAAAAATCTACTGGAGTCGTACGGAGGGATTCAATCAAAGCTATGGTTATTATTCAGAATGATTACTTGGGAAGTTTATTTATCGCTCAACAGTTATTTATCAATTTTTTCGAACACGAGAGAAATCAAGAGGGCTAATTATATTGATACTTATAGATTAAAAAAGATTCCAAGAACCACTGTAAGCATCCAAAGACGAGGTGGGATTCGAGTCTAAAAATTGTACAAGCGAAAGGCATAACAATTCGTCTGCCAGTTGGATTACGTGTGGCATATAAAGAAGCTTCACGTGATTAAGTTTATGTGCGAATATTTACTTTAAATGATTTTACTGATGGATATGTACATATAATATGTGTTGAATTTAATGTAAATGTGTTTCAAATTCAATTTATTTGAGTTATATTTGAAATTCAATTATTTATATCACCAGGTGACAGTTAGAGAAAATAATAAAATTATATATATATATATATATATATATATATATATATATATATATATATATATATATATATATATATATATATATATATATATATATATATATATATATATAACAGACTAGTTACTTTTTATTAACTAACAACAGTATAGTATATATTTTGACTTAATAAAAACATACTCACAGAATTTCCCTATAGCCAATAAGTACCCTATCTTTTTTGAAATCTTCTAATGAATAAAGTCAGCAAACAGCATTGTGGGAATGGTAGTGACAATTTTCTAAATTTCTTTGTTGATGTAATGCGAATAATTTTTTTTAAGTGGAAGAGAGAACAAGAATGATACACTTGCTTGAATAATCATTTATTCATTTTCTGGGTATGTTTGACTGCTGAGATTTTACATTACATACATAAAACTATATATATATATATATATATATATATATATATATATATATATATATATATATATATATATATATATATATATATATATATATATATATAAAACTGAAATGCATTTATTTAGCATTTTATCACAATTACTTTAAAGGAGTGTTATATGTATGCTATGGTATTGTTACATGCTATGGTAATAATTAATAGAAACATTTGCCTGGAATTACCAATAACCAAGTGTCATGGAAATCAAAGTTCCAAAATCATAATTATGGTATAGACATTAAATTTTATTTTGATTAAACGGAAGGCAAAAGTTCAAAACTACTTTCATATGTACTAGATGGCAGCACTAAATAATAGAAAATGATATCATTCTATTTTTTTCGAAAAATCACAGTAATCAGTTTATTTGAGAGGTTTTACTAGAAAATAACAAACTTTTTTTTTTCATAAATTTATCAGAAAACGAGTTTTATGGGATTATCGAAATTTGTTGTAAGGGGAAGGAGAACTTTTGTTTTCAAAATGGACTAGACTCGAATATGTTTGCCATATTATGCAATTTCGACAAGTTTCCATTCAGTGCACTAAAACAACAAGGATGCAATGAATTTCGCTCATGAGCTCATTTACCCACAAATCAATTCTGAAATATAACTGATGGAAAATAACTTATTATTAATTGGGTGCTATGTGTTTTAAAAATACAAATAATTGGTTTAAATGAATATAATAAAAAAAATTATAATGGAATCAAATGTAAATTACGTAAATTAGTGAACTAAATTAAAATATGAAAAGAAAATTGTCAATGAGGAAATCTAAATCTATTATCCATTTTTAATAGATGCTTAATGACTGTTTATGAAATATACAATATTATCTGTTTCTTACTATTAGTTTGCCCATTTTAACGACAGAAAAAAATAATTTTATTTTCATCTTTGAAGATTGATAATCTTCACCAATTGTGGTTTAGAACCTCTGTGGCTTGGTTAGTTAAAGCTTTATTCACATTATCTAAAGCTAGTGTGTTTGAATCTTGACTTTACCAAGGGGATCTGGGTTACGTTAAATATGATGTGGAGGTAACGTCTTCCTAGTGAAATGATATCTTTGGGGTGTAAGTCAAGCACACTGAGAAGTGGGCCTTATTCCTACATTATGAAAATTCCAATCCGGTTACTTCCATCTTATTGGCATTTTATTAAGTGCAAGGAAATAAGCTAGTGCTACAAATTGCTGGATTATTTTTTGTCAACTCAAATTGAATTTAAAAGAAACGCAAATTTAATGAGATTGAATTGGAAACAGATGCTCACGTAACGGAATGAAATATGAGTCAATATGGGTAAAAAATACAGCAAAATTACTTCTTTTTCCCTCATGTCTTATAATTTAACTAATTATTAATTTTGTTGCACTTAATTATACAATTTACATTTTAATCCAATAACAAATAAAACTATATTAGTTTAAACCACTTATAATTCAATTTTTTAAAGATGTTGAGTTTTGGATAATTTAAAAATTTGGGTGTTTTTCATATTGAAGCCAAAATTTAAAGTACTGCACACAGTTTTTATTCAATATAAACAATTATTAACTCACTATAAAATTGACCAATAGTCATATTTATGGAATTCGACTCTTTTCAAGAATGAAGAGTCAAAAGTGCCCTCTACACTCCTAAAAAAATCGAGTGCATTCGACTTAGAAGGAGTGAAATTTCACTCTTTCATTTTCTTGAACTCAACCAATCTTTAGGACAGAAATTCACTCTTTTCAAAGAAGCTGAAATTACTATTTTAAAAGGAGACACAACAGATCGCTTGAAGGGGTAAATTAAATGGAAAAAGAAGTCAATTTCAATCTTTTAAAATTGCTTGTTTTAGATAGAAAAGTTGATGAAAAAAATATAAATTTGAAATCATTATTGTATGATGCCATTTATTGCATCATACTTATCAAAATAAATATTAGAATGTGTCTTATATTTTTCGTATAATTTTATCTAACAATTTTAATTCAATAATACATTAATTCATTGCTTTTAGGAATTACATAGAATTTTAAAGTATATAGAGTAGCATACATATTTTTAATTATTTATAATTTAGTATACAAAACTTTTATTATGTAATAGATTAATTGTTATGAATTAATATGAAGTAAGAGTAGCGTGTTAGTTTCTACACAAGTGTTGCTGTTGTTTTTGTTTGGCGAAGTTTATGTTCTTACAACAGTACAACATACCGGAATTCTCTTTTAAACATTTATTGAAACATTAACTTATATACATTCCACGTTACACCAGTATATATATATACGATTTATGCAAGATATATACGATCATTTACATATTTTCTCTATAGTTACCATTCAGCCACATTCAAACTTCGTGAGGAATGCTATGTAGCCACACAAGCAATAAAAACACATATTGGGACTTCAGTTTAATACACTATGCTGAAGAATATATATGAACATATACATTACTAATACAATACAATATTTACAAATCAAACACTAGATAAATTATGAGAAACACATTACATGAACACCTTGGTTATTAGCAACAAAGACGTGTTGAGGAAACAGTTAAAGTATTTATTTTAAAATTCCAGGAAAAGAGATATATTTATGAACTATTTATTATGTTGAACAAAATTAAACTTGTTATAAATGATTCTGAAAATAAATTTTGCTTTTATAATATACGAGTAATTTCCTATCAGAGTTTGGTTTAAAGAATGAAAATAATGTTTTAAAAAATTATTTAATATAAGTAAAAATGAAAGCAATAAATAAAATTAACGATAAAATCATTTAGAGGAAAAAAATATAAATATGGTTACCCATTTAAATGCATTATTATTGTTTATAATTTATTTACGATTTCTACATAATAAAGTATGTATATGTTGAAAGTCCAAGATGGATAACTAAAATGGTTTTTGGTTATTATGGTATTATGGATGAAATTATGGCTTATGGTTGAAACTTGATTGTGATGTTCTTTTATATATATATATATATATATATATATATATATATATATAAATTAAAAACTATATAAAATTAAAAACACTAAAAGTAGAAAAGTGGTGTGTGTGTGTGTGTGTGGTGGTGTGTGTGTGTGTGTGTGGTGTGTATTATATATATAAATATATTATATATATATATAAATTATATAAATATATATATATATATATATATATATATATATATATATATATATATATATGATATATATAATATACTTTTCTACCTTTAGTATTGTACTTTCTCTTTAACATATAATTTATTTTGTACTAACTATTTAATGGTATAATTTTTTTATTAAAACTGCTTAAAATATGGAGTTTTACATTATAAAAAATATCTACTAATAAAAAAGACTGAATTGGTATGGTATATACTCTTATAGTTGAAAACTCAGGAATTATCTAATTTCACTTTAAAATAGTATTGTGCGTTTGATGTTATAAAATTTAAATGAAAGTTAATGTGAATATATAGTTTGATGTTACAGGATTTGCATTGCATTTTTATTTTATTACAAAAAATCTGATTTGAAATTAGTCGTTTGCTATAGTTTGACTGATTCCAAATGAATTCATTTAAATGTCAATTAGAGAGAGTGAACTTACAGGCTTTGCACTCATTTTCACTAAAGTTACAGTAATTTTAAATATTTAACTTTTGCAGGAATACTATGAAGCATTTTTGTAAAAGGGATTTACAAACAAGATCTGCCCTCAGTTTTAAACTAAATTAGCCAAAAATGTTATCCTAGATGCTATTATAAATGATGAAATTTAGGCAGAAATAGACAAAATGTTAACTATTTTCAAATTCAGTATTTCGAAATTCAGAATCTGCATTTTAGTTTTAATTATTTCTAGTAAATATTTTAAAATCTGGCATTTCTAACTTATTTTCTAGTATAAATATATTATGAAGGCAACCAACAAAGAATTTTATATGCACTTCTAAAATATGCTAAATTACTGAGTATTTTAGAAACCATAGTTGAGATTATTAAGTACACTGATTTTTTAAAAATTAATTACTTTAATATAAAATAACTAATTTAAAAATTGTTGAGTATCTGAAATTATTAAAGTTATTGAATAATTCAGTCCCTAACAGATTTCAAGTTTCATGTATTTTTAAGTCAATTTTTTTAATATACCATGTTATGAGTAGTAAGTGTATATGAATCTTTCCAATAAATATATTTTTTATATACTTTTCCAAGAATATATACTTTTCCAAAAATATATATATTCAAAAAAATAAAATAATAACTTTATTTCTAAAATATAAAAAAAATTGTGGAGATGAAATCCTATATGTATTTTTAAGAAAATTTTTATTTTAGGAAATAACTAATTTTTTTTAGAAAAACTTTATTTCAAGTAGCAATACTATTTTAAGAAAGCCTAATATTTTTAAGGAAAACTTATTTTGATATCAGTTTGATATCAATTCTTTTTTCTTCTTCTTTGTTGGTAAAGAACTGAGTTCCTGCCCAAAGGGATCTGCTCATTCATCTGAATTAAGTAGAATTGAAATGCAAAGCTTAAAGTAAGTTAAGATTTGATGCTGAAAAATTAGGCTAAAGCCTTAGAAAGTATTGCGTCCGATGTGAAAAAGGTCGCAATAGGTCTGACTTGGGCATTCCCTGTGAGAATATGAGCATTGAAAAGTTTGTTAAAGTCACCAGCAGTACACTTGGATGCTTGATTGTTGAAACTTACGTTCAGTTTTTGAATATGATGGGTTAGTCCTTCATTTAACAGGTTGAAAGTGTTTGAAATTATACAGATTCAAAATTAAAATTGGCAATTAAATATTTTAGGATTATTAAAGAGACTGAAAGATTATTAATATTGGAATATATTATTTGTATTATTTATAGACATATTGATATTGAAAGGCATAATATGAGTCAAATACATTTAACAAATGATCTTGTAATTTATTTTTAAATATTTGTGATACAAAGTTTAACTCTGGTTTTAAAGTGTGATTTCATTACTTATAACATTTAGAATAATATGAATGAGATATAAAATTATTAATTTCATTGTAAAATACATTTATAGTGCTTATTGTATTATGTTTGATTTAGAAGTATTTTCTATACACAGATATGCATTATCTATATTTCTACACACTAAAAATTTGATAGCTAATTTATATGATATTGTATAACTGTTGAGAAAACAGCTTGAATTTTTCCATCTTATTCCAAATAAAAATTTTAATTGTTTTAATCAATTAACAATTGTAACATTAACTACAAATTTACTCATAAATGTTTATAAACTAAGAGTATTTGGTTGTTTATTTTCTAATGTTGAGATTGGAAAAAATGACACACACAGTTAATAATTTAATATTGTAAATAACTTATAATATTCCATCAATACTTTTTCTTTTCAGTGAAAATAGATTTAATAAATGCATAAACTACTGAGAGGTCTTGATTTTCACAAATAATTCTTTAAATTTCATTTTAAAATAAATTATATTATTTCAGTAAATTATCTAGCCTTATCACCTAACTTATTGAAAATTGCCACTGTTTGACTCAGTCATTGGGATTACTGAAGGAGTCCTCCAGACGAATTGATGTTATTTTTAGACCATTCTCTCCCTCTCTAATGTAACGAGAAGTAACTCTCAAATCTCAGAGCATCTCTGCAGCAGCTCAGGAAACGCGTTTTTCATTCATGGACAGAAACTGAACAACGTCATGCCATGGCTATTTGTTTATCACTACATTGTCCTTTTTTACGCACTAATAGTACACTAAAATTTTTTCACTAATAATCTATAGTTGAATTCCCAATCACCACAAGCAACCGAATCCTAGATAGTATTCGAACCAATTGAATGCTTAACCTAAAATCAGAGCGCTATCATTCCGTGGCTGTAATTCTTGATTACAGTTACTTTTCATCCTCTGTCCATCACAGTAAAAACATTGTATTTCATAAGAAATTCCTTGCTCTTATTGATGAATTTTCTTAACAAATTTAAAATGAATATAATTAAAAATATTAATTCTATACCCAATTTATATTAATTTTTAAATATTTTATATTAATAAAAAGGGAAATAATAATAAATAATAAATAATGTAGTAATATACGTCTACTTAGAAGAAAAAGAGGAAGATCTTATTTATGAAATTCTGGAAATTCTGATTTTATGAACTATATTGGTTGGTAAGGAACATTGTCCCATAGACGTTACTTTAACTACCATTTACTAACTAAAAATTTTTAAAATCTTTTTTCCCGAATTCATTTTTATTTATCTTTTTATCTATATTTGTACATTATCTGATTTTTTCCCATTTTTTATTTGTATTTTACAATTTAAAAGCTCGTATTTTACCACCAATCACTACAAATTCGTAAAAACCAAAGTCTTATGTGTATAATATATATATATATATATATATATATATATATATATATATATATATATATATATATATATATATATATATATATATGCATAAATAGAGAAAAAGATTCATACAGATGTGCAATGTGAACATTAAAAACATGAAGGAATTTCTACAAAGTTGGCATAGGATCGTCTTTGCCATATAATATATGTAACAGTGGTCCAACACTCAAAATCCTTCAATTGTTAAAAAGTACTTAAGGAAGTATTATACAATTTTTCTTGTAGGTTCTGTAAAGTTTCAGGGTGGAGTTCTGTGGAATACATTGATTCTGGATTAAATTCTCTAAAAAGCATACCATATTCGTATTATTAAATTGAGTTCTAAAGAGGGAGTAAAAGTAATCGTTGTGTGTACTTCATCTTTGTGTTTATAAACTTAAAACTGGAAAAATCTCGCTACATGAACTGTACAATATGATCGTGTAAAATTCCATCAACTGCAGAGAGCAAATATTTTTCATAAGAATAACCTAATCAGTTAATATTTCTCAATGCTTTTCGACATTAACACTTTCAGAGTTACTATGTGAAGAGTGAAAAACCACAAAACCGATGCCCATTATCAGGACAGACCTTTCTCCAGGCTTGATAAATAAATGTGACAATCACTATCATATGCTTGTGCTGATGTATTTCAAGCGCCCACCTGATCGAGAAAGAAGTGTTTCAAAAAATATCTGGTTTGTTAAAAAGTGATATAGCAGATTCACTGATTATATAACTTTTTATTTAAGTTGATAAAGTTTGGTGGTTGTGGTACTATTTTAGATAATATTTGCCGTTATCATCTATTTCAATACTGGAAATGATTTCTTCGGCTTGAATGTTCTGTTTATGAAGTTGCCTCTTAACTTGTTATCACTAGAACTTGAGTATCCGGATGCTGATTAAGTTCACTACCAATATGTCTTTAAATTATTGCCATCAAGTATCCTCCTACACGAAAAAGTAAATTAGAATGTTATGATTTGATCCGTAATGAATGCAGATCCGTGCACACTTAAACTAAATCTGTCCTCCTATAATGTTTCTTAATAACAAATATGGGCATTTTATCATTTGTATTGAATGTATATGAAATACTCCTGAATTTGAATCCCGGGAAGAATAAGGTAAGAGAAATTTTTTTTCATAAATTGATTACTTTTGGTAAACTGAATTATATATATATATATATATATATATATATATATATATATATATATATATTGATAGATGGATAGATGATAGATGGATAGATATACACATATATATACATATATCCTGGATGGACAATTTTTCATTATTTATAATAGCATCAGGAAGTTCGCAAACTATTCTTCATTAATATGTGAGATTTCCTGATGTACTATAAATAACATATGATTGTCCAGAATTGAATCAAAAATGTATTTTTTATTGCCTTGAATTATGTCTTCAAATAACAAAATGACATCAAAATTCGGGCATCGTGATACGACAGTCATTGACATTTTAATTGAGTAACAGAGGATATATCTGAGAAGCGTCTTTAATGAAATGGCTGTTTGAGGCTAAAGAATTATCAACTTGTCTTTCTGGAGCAACTGCGTAAACAACTTAAAAGGAGCAGCAATCGTTGATCTTGTCCACCTAGACCAGAAGTAAAGGAACTGTACCATTTAATCAAATGATTACTAGCATATGTTGCTTTAAGTTTTCTGTATTTAGACACGCATGTCAGTAAGTAAAAATAATTATTTCTAAGCACCACATGTCTAGCATTTATGGAGCTCACTTCATTTTTTTAGTTGTTGATATTCCACAATACATATTTGAAAATTTACCAAACAGCGGCGATACATTAGAGATAAATATCTTATACCTGTCAAGGGCACGTGGCTTGTATACTTGGCACATCATCCATCCTTATGCATGAGTCATCTCTACGCCTCGAACTTGGGACGTAAGATCTGAGAGACATGCGCATCAACTTTCAGCTGTTCAAATTTCAGCAACCCTAATGGAATACGCATCGTTGAAAATACAACCGTCTAAATGAGAATACTCTAAAAATAGCAACACCTATCAAAAAATATGAATTTTGAATTAGGAAAATAATAAAATGCACATGGGGCGAATAAAAATAACTCTACAATATCTAATATTTTCCAACTTATCATGTATTACTAAAATGTGAATAGGATGTCGAGTTTGCCCTTATGTATTTTAAAATAAAATATTAAATAATATGGTATTTCATATTGCATTTTGATTCTTTATTTATTTGTTTTAAAGAAAAGTTTAGATATCCTTTCCTTTACTTGCTTAATTTATAAATTTTGAAAATATATTTATTTTTAAATTTTAATTAGTAAATCTAAAATATAGTAAGTAATAAAAAAATTTGAAAAGATCATTTTTTTAAAATTCCATTTAATAAAAATATTGTTAGAAAAGTGATTGTTTCTTGAATTTATCTTGAACACCTAAAAAAAGTATATCAAGTAAAATTAACTTAATTTGTACAAAAATTGACTTAATATAGATTTAATAACATAAAACGTTTTAAGTAATTAAGTAATTTCTAAATACTAAGATGTGTGTGTGATACCTTAATTCAAATATTAAAATAAATTTATGTGCGTTAAAGGATACAACTTTTATGTTTTTTCAAATATTGAATAAAAAAATAAGAATTTAAAAAAAATTATGTATATTGTCTTAATATTATTTCAAATAATACAGGATGACAACTTTATTCTGTTGACAAAATTGTACTGCTTTTGATCGGATTAATTCTTTTCCACCACTTTTTATAATGATTTCATTTGCTTCATAGATCTTAACGTTAGTAAAACAAATAGGTAGTTTTTGTTTTCTTGTTTGAAATAATATGCCAAACCAATGACGATATATAATGGCTTTATTTGAGCCTGGATTAAAGCAAATTCAGATTGCCAGAAAGCGGAATATCCACAGACAAATGGTATCACGTACTATGAAATGATTCTTGGAGCTTGGCTATAAAGGTAATAAACCCCCAAAACCAAAAAAAGAAAAGAAAAAAAAAGGACTGTGAATATAAATGAAATTCACCAAATTATCAAGAAACGAACTAACCCAAGTCCAAGAAAATCAATGAGAAAAATATCTAAGGAAATAGAGGATAATAGAGAATCAGTTTGACAAATTGCAAAAGAAGGACTTGGACTTAAGCCATATAAACTTTGAAAAGAACAGAAATTAACTGAGCAAAATAAACGTACACAGTTGCAAAGATGTTGAGCTCTCCTTCGAAAGTCCGCAAAAGGCGCATGGAAGCATTTCATCTTTATGGACGAAAAACTTCAAAATTGAACAATTCTAAAATCGACAAAATGATCTTTACTGGTCATCTGATCGTCCTAGAACTTCCACAAGAGGAGAAAGTAGTCAAAAACAACAGTCAGTTATGGTTTGGGGAGAGAAATGTGAATCTGGAAAAACTTCTTTGGTTTTCATAGATCAAGACGTCAAAATGAACAAGACCATGTACTGCAATGAGATTTTACTGTCAGTTTTACACACTTGGGTCCAAAAGCATTTTAAAACAGCATCTGGACAATTCAAAAAAATTCTGCCCCATCGCATAGAGCAAAAGCAGCGCAAAACTGGTGTCAAGCAAATCTTCCAGACTTTATACTTGTGGGAATGTGGCTCCCTATTCACCTGACTTAATCCCAATGGACTATAGTGTTTAGCCTATTCCTCAACCAAGAGTATAACCTGAACCACATCAAAGTTTGGAATGCTTAAAGGCTACTCTTAAGAAAGAATGAGCTAAATTAACACCTGATGAACTGCAGCCCATTGCAGAAAATTTAACGCGACGATTAAGGCTCTGTATCCTCCCAAGGAGGCCATTTCAAAAATACTTAAATATGTTGGATCTAAGTAAAAAATGACTTAAATAAAGTTATTTTTTTGAAAATAAACTCCATATTTTTAGTTTAATACTATATTTTTTGTCAACAGGATAAAGTTGTCACCCTGTATTTAATGTAAAAATATTTTTAATTTTAAACTCAAATATTAAGATAATAATTTCTAATTACTAGTTATTACTTTGATGATTTCCTTTCACAAATAAGAATAATTCTTTTATAAACACACACACACACAAACACACACACACACACACACACACACACACACACACACATATATATATATAATATATATATATATATATATATATATATATATATATATATATATATGTATACGTATATGTATGTATGTATACCAAAATATTAACCTACAATAATACCTTAAGGATAAGAGAAAAATTTACATACAAAATTACCACAAGGAGTAAAAAAACACTAAAAGTACTTATACTCCCTATAGGCAATATTTTCCTATTATTTCTCATGGCATATGTTAAAAACGCAAGGAAAACTTATGAGGGTATAGGTGAAATGCTGAAGTTAGTTGAGTACACTACTTTAAAATGGTGCATTTCTGGAAATTTGTGGGAGATTGGTGATATTAATGAGAAATCAATATCACCAATCTCCCACAATAGCTAAACCATGTTTTAGCATGTATTAGCTAATCGATGTAGAGTGGATTAGCTAAATTCTTTTATTTTTATGAGAATCTGTTAGCCCTGAAAAAAGTCCCTATCTCTGTAAATAATGACCTCCAAGAAAACAATTTAATTCTTCGCATAAAATTACATGTGCCAATTAGGAATCCACAGAGAATTTTCTATCATTTTTCTTGTCTTTCTCCCATCATCGGTTTGATAAATATGTTTGTAAAAGCTTTTTATAGAGAGGGAGTAGCTTTCTTACCCCCCAAAAACAAATTTGAATTTTAAGTGAGAAGATAAGAGCCAAGGTCTTTGGTGACTCACACATTAAAGAAATCATATATGAGGAATAGTTTAAAAATGTACTGTCATAAGGAGAAAATATAGCTTGTCTAGCATTCATATTAGGATGTTCAAATTTTATTAGAGAAAAGCATGCTGATGATGAGGAATATGTTTGTGACTTTGGAAAAGACTAATATATCATTTAAACAACACTTTTTGCATTCACATGTGGGCTTTTTTCCTCAAAACTCTTTACTTAATGATAACCATGGAAAAAGATTTCCCTAAGATAGCTCTGCATTCGAAAAGCGTTTTAGTGCATGACGGAATAGAAGTATGCCAGTTGAATATTACTGATCTGTTATCAGATAAACGCTAACAGATGCCTACGAAAAGGAAAGGATAAAAAATCTCAAGTTTCCCCGTAACCAATTTGTTTAAATATAAGTGGAAGGTATCTTACAAAAATATTTCATAGCTAACTATTTTGAGATATGAATCAAACACGTTTTTAAATAATAAAATACATCTAAAAAAACAGAAAATATTCTCAAGTTTGTTGTACTATTATGGATTATTCGTATGACATGAACGCTTGCCATAACACGTATTCCGGCCTAGAAAAATGCAAAATTTTACTTAAATGTCTTGTATAAGAGCTATTTTGAAGTTGTTGATGTTCTTAAATCAGAAACGTTTTCAATGATTTACAAGGCCATTTTTCAGTTATAGAAAGATTTTGAACTTTTTTAACTGTTCAAAAAATGCAAAGAAATAAATTTGTTCCCAACCATTGTCTATGGAGGATGTAAGAGCTATTTTTTGTCCAAATGCGACATTGGTTACAAACTTTCTGGCATATTCTGATTCAAATGGTTCTCATCAGCTCGCTGAAAGTTTCCCGGACAAGACACATAGACTACTTATCATGCAAGCAGAAGTCTTCGAGACGATGAAAAGATTTTGTATGCATACTACCCAGGACTGGTCACAGGACCAGAATATTACAGATCTCCATGCTAATTACACTACGTGATAATCTGACTCTGCAAAAATGTTAATCTGACATTTGAAAGTTCTTGTAAGGTTTTTTAATCTATCCACTTTGTTTTTGTCTTCAATAAAGATGTTTTTCCGAACAGAGCATCGTATTCCCGCGATGAAAGGAAGAAACGCCATCAGAAATAGATACAGAAGATCAACATACACCTCCCGTTGTTTAGGACATACAGCCAGATGCTTCGAACTTCAAATAATGTGATTCTACCTCTAGGATATAGTGAGTCACTTTGTGATAGTTTTTTTTTTTTCTAATTTACTGTTCTCAACTCAACCACATTAATTTGAATTACATTATTTTTTGGTTGTCATAACCCACAGTCTTCTTTGATCATTTGGTGGCCGAATTGAATTTATAACCTCTTTTACTTTCATTAAAACCATCATTATCATTTGCAAACCAAATATTATGTTTACAACATTTAAGATGGGTTCTACTTTTCATAAACTTCGAAGAAAAGGTAAATTATCTATATTTCAAGGCATTCATTATGAATTACGAATATTTCATAACACATTCTGAGCTGGTAAAGTTAAACTTAAAAAATATTCCATAAAAAAAGGAATCAAAATTAATGCTGAAAAATAGTTAAGAGAATGAAAATATTGTAATGTTACACAGAATATATATTTTTATTGCTTTTTTAAACTGATGCTATATTTGAAAACTATGAGTGTTTTATTATTAAAATGTAGGAAGTTTAAAGCGTGAATTCTTTTATTGTGGTTAATACCGCTTCATAATTTCTATCTAAATGAAAGTAAAGTTTCATCTATCTATTTCTATAACTGTATATTAAAGCATAAATCTTTTTCAAAACGAGTTATTATGTGATTAATTGCGTGCTATACTATTATAGTTTTCTTATTTTTAGCTGAATACAAGCAAGTCATAAAAAGACAGTTCTTTGCCCACATCATCACTAACTATGCCCCAATGAGCATTTTTTATTTACCATCATTACCCTTATTCTTATTGGATAAAAGAGAGAAAATTCATTTACTGAGTCAATTTGACACTATTAGCTTCTGCCTCAGAAACAGGATCACACGAATAGCTTTCTGGATTAAAATTCAACTGCTTCAAGACATAAAATCTTATATTGGTTTTTAATATATTTTAAAAGATATATTCCATCTGAATAAGCTATCAATAACACATACGCATGAAACGGAGTGATAAACCCATTTTGCTTAGATTTATCATTCTCCATTTTTACTTCTCTTCTTGAGTTTAAATTTGAGTTAGTTTGCATAGAACACATTCCTTAATTGTTGCTTTACATTATCGCATGTTAAGCACTCATCTTGAATCTCCGATACATTAAATGATTCTATTTAGAAAGCACACGCACATATATATACACACAAAAATTTTGACGATCAAAAAATATTCCAAAATTTCTTTAGGGAGGACTTTCATACATACTTGGCCATATGTATTTACGTGTCACAAGGCAGGAAACCCGGAAAATTACTATTCACTTATCCCAATAGATGTGCATGCAAAAAGACGAAGTGAAACAACCTTCTACCGCCTTTCCAGAATGACTAGTATCAAACTCTGCACTTTATGCTTAGAATAAATCCATAGGGTAATCTTGAGGGTAGGACTCACACACCGTGGTCCTATCACTATATGACGGTGAGTGAGCCCTATCCTATTTTAACTATTTTTAACATTTAAAAATCTCTGAAACAATTTTCCTATCTGCACATGAACTTGATGTTTGCTCTTTACTCGAACTTTGATATCATGCCACTTGATTATCCTAATTTAAGCAGCATGGCCATCTTGTAATTGATTCATGTAGTATATGTGTCTTAAAAATGTCTAATGGTAGCAAAACTGTTTTCTGGTGAAGTTTTTCTGGATAATTTAAATGTGTGTAAAAACTAATTAAAAAATTAACAGGAAATAAATGCTTCAAATTTAATAAATGCATTTTTAAAATGCTGATTGAAAAATCAAGACATTGTTTTTATAAAAAAAGTTCGTTTTGATACAAAAACTGTTCTTTTCTTGTTATGAATAGTTAAGAAAAAACGGGCAAGAAAGTCATTTGAGTTAAATGAAATTTACTTACAGATATTAAAACAAATTAAAGTGAGCATAGCAGTTCCATTACAAAGCAAAGAAAATATCAAAGAACAAAGTTTAAACTTCACTTAAAATTTTTATGAATTTGAATTATTTTTTGATTTTACAATGTTCAGAACACATCTGAATGAGCAAAATAATGTCTTATTTGAAAGGTTACAAAACATAGTATTCAGCTCTCTTTAATATTCAAGCTTCATTTATCTATGTTTATTTAATTAACTGTGAATACAATTTGAATAGTTTACTAAATAATACGATGATTGAAGCCACCGGAATTTATTAAAAGTAGGATTCTGGTATAGAAGGAAACATTTCCAAAACACAATTCTGCATTTGTTCTGCATCTTATTCAAAATGATGATTCATTGATCCATGGATATGAGAAGGGATTTCATAAAAACCATGAAAAGACGCATTTAAGGGACATCTGTGCCACTAGCACTGCACTTCTTGAAGAGTATAAAAAAAAAAAAAAAAAAAAAAAAAATCCGTGCTGGAAAATTTTTTCATATCCCTTAAAATAGTTAAAGCTCCAATAAAACTTTCTGTGATGTGTGTTTAGCTGTAAGAGTTCAAGTGTTAATGAAACTCGTTAAGTTGTTACACGTTTGGCGGCTTTTGCAAAAGAAAGATTATGCTCATATTTTCATTTCTTTAAACAATGTTTTATCTTGTGTTCATCATTAACGCTTTTAGTTAAAACTTAAAGCATTTATATTACTCATATACTTATGTTTCGGATATAGGAGATTATCTACTATATATTGAATCGGTTTTAACACTTTGTGGACAGATTTATTTAATTTTTATCAGAACTTAAAGGTATAAAATTGATAATCTCAGAGCAAAATATTTTGAGATTTTCTTAATAATTATTTCACAGAAATTGGAAAAGATTCTAGTTTTTATATATGTAAACACAAAAAAGTGTTTATTTTAATTGCGTTTAGTAAGAACTGAGACTAGTCTACTCTTCCATAACATGAATTTATTTTGAGTTTTTCATTTTATCTTTCAGCTTTTTAATTTGTCTTTTTTTATAAATTCAAAATGCATTTATGATAATAGCAAGGTAAATAAAATTTTTGAATGCATTGTACATTGTTTTTATAATAGAGTAAAAGAAAACTGCCGAAACATTTAATTTATGAAAATCACATTAAATATCTTTAAAAATCCAATGTTCTTATGACCCATTTCATTTCTATAGATATTGAAACTGATAATATAACATTATTGATTAACTAGCCTGTTTTCGTGGTTTATTTTAGCCTAGAAAACGTACTAAACATGTGATTGGTAAGAAAAAAGAGGTAAGACGTTAATATAAGTAGCAATGTTTAGAGATGGTTATTGAAGATGAAACTTCAAGGAAGACAAAAGATATAGCAGAAATGATTTCTGACATTAAACATGATATAGATATTAATCATTTAAAATACTTTGAAGTGAGAAGGTTGATGAATTTTCAGTTGATACTGCTGTCTCCTTCACAGTCAAAGTTGATAACATGAATTATACAGGTTGCTGTAAAAAGGGCTAAACTCTTAATGAGTGTTAAAACATGCTCGATAGGTGATATATATTATAGCAATGAAGCAATGTTGGATGGAAAAAGAATCAACCGTCTATATTCCGTTCACCGTGTAGACACGTTGTCCTGTAGACATGAAGTTTCAATCTAAGGAAAGTGAACTGGCAGAAAAATCTCAGAGACAACGCTGGCAGTTCAATGCATACTGCAGGAATAAATTCCATTCAGTGGGCTAGTGTTGTGAAATGACGTAGGAATGTCGTACTGGTTGCAATATTAAGCACTTGTTATTGCAGGAAAGAAGGAGTGGGATGTCTTGTCGTCCTGCTCTATGTGTTTCAGCTATCTCTCCCAGCGATTTTTTATTTATTGTTTACTTCTAAATAATCCTATTTTTTGTGACCTCTTTCTTGCAAACCACATATTTTGTTTTTTTGTTTTTGTAGTTTTTCCTTGTTGAGCGTCAATAAAAATAGGATCGATAATTGAAATTTTGTTTTTTATATGTGTATAGTGGTTATTTTATTACTATTAACTATTTATCTCCCTTTGCATTATATTTTACGTAAGTATTTCTGGTGTCAGGAGTGATATGAGGTATGTAAAGTTAGAAACATTTTTTTAACTGTGCCATTGATACGTTCCGATTCTCCTTGAGGACTGTCGTCTTTTGTGATCGCTCTTGAAGAGTTAAGGATAAACAGTATTTTATTTAACTTTGATTTTTTTCTACAGTTCTTAATTAAAATAAGTTTAATTTTCATGTTATATTTTTTGTGTGTATCCGAGAGATGTACAATGAGATATTTTTAATTTCTAACCAATGAGATAGTCTTAAGAAATTGTGATACTTCTTTTTGTGATTTATTTGAAGAGATATTTTTATTATAAAAATCTTTGTGCTTTTATTGTATTTTTGTGATATCAAATTTTACTAGCAGTAAAATATATGATCTTAATTTTCTTAAGAATGTACTTTATTTCATTGCTGATTTTAATTTTGATATCTCTCATTTTCAGTGTTTTGATGTTACAATGCAGAAATAAAACGATAGAGAATGAAAAAAATTGCTATTTGAGAAGTGTTAAACAAATTTTTCAACAACGCTGCCTTTCAAGACTATTATAATCGACGATACAAGTGACCGTATAAAAGTACATTGTTCATGCGTTTTTGGGATGAAGGGATGAAATCCGTTATTTGGTTATATTATCGAATATTCTATGAATGCTGAATTACAAGTTTGTTTATTTTAATCACTCTATTCAAAATATTATAAGAGCTTCGTTGGCCTACTTTAGTTCATTGGCCTACTTAGCTCAATTTTTAATTTAAATATGCATGCGTAGAAAAAAAAGAGAGAATGAGATTGAACCTCTATCGGACTAAGACGAATCATTGGACAGGATGAAAAATAATTCT
Source organism: Latrodectus elegans (assembly GCA_030067965.1). Lineage (NCBI taxonomy): Eukaryota > Metazoa > Arthropoda > Arachnida > Araneae > Theridiidae > Latrodectus > Latrodectus elegans. The sequence continues at coordinate 98,397,925 of CM057814.1, forward strand.
AAATACATCCGGTGTTCGTGTCATTTCTGACACTCGGCCTCTTTCGAAAACAAACAGCTGTCCAAACAATTACTCAGATGATTATCCGGGAAGAGACTCAAGGTTCCAAGACCTGTTCAAACACAAACAGCCTTTCACCTTTAGCGGCATCGTGAATGGTGGATTGAATGACAGAAATTATTTAAAACTATTAAAATTCTTGCCAAGAGGGGATGAAAATTTCATCTTGCTCAGCACTAAATGTCAATCTCTGCCTTCGTATGTCGGTGCATTACAATATTACCATCCATGGCTGTTCTTTACCCTGACTAAGGCTCCAAGCAATTTCTTTACACCTAAAAAACTTATTTGGTTGAAAGATTTCTTACAAAAGTCCGAACCAATATTTATCATGTTTCATATAGTGAAGATATTTGTTTCCCAACTCGTCTTAATTGGCTATGACTCTCGTAAAGTGAATATAATATTTGAGATGACACTGTTCCAGTCAAAAGTCGATGCAGTAGTGAATACTTTAACAAAGTAAAGTTATTATAATAGCTAACTTGTGGAGGAATAATCTGACAAGTGAACCCAATGAAATGTTTTATTTTGGAGAAAAAAGAATTGCAAATGCTTAAGCATCTTTTTCCACGCTGTTCAGACTATTCTTCTATAGCAGCACCACGGTGACCACACCGTACTCTCCTTCAATGGGTTCCTGGAGCTCTGCGGGTTGGGGACGTGTCCACGTTAATATGTGACGTCCAAAGTGCTTCCATTGGTTGTGGCGTGGATGTGGAGAGGAAGGTCCTAGCTCACGTGTGACCTCATCACCTGACCGTGGCTCAAAAAAACAAGGCACTTGTTTATGGGCGAGTATTCTAAACCCATTAACTTAATGGTACAGTCCGAGGCTCGCCTGCACCGCTAGGTATCTAAGTATACCAGCACCACAACCTCAGTGTGAATATATGGCTAACATGTTGTGAATTAAAACACTTGGTGATAGTCAAGGGATTTTAAATTTTTCGCCATTACATTATATTTAAGGCATTTTAAGGCATATTTAATTTTTTAAATATGGCATATTTAAGGCATATTTAATTTTTTAAATATGCCTTAAAATTCCATTTACATATAATTTACAAGCACTTCATTTATTTCATTCCATTATGAAATTACTATTATGTTACAGAACTTATATACATATATACATACACACACACACACACACACACACACACACACACACATATATATATATATATATATATATATATATATATATATATGTACATATATAAGTTCAACGTTTAATAACAGTATAACATAATAGCAATTTCTATAGGATTATATAGCTACCATGTTATATATATATATAATATTAACTATATAATTAATTAAGGATATAGTGCAGTGGTAAACAACATACCAAAACCAAATACGCCAAGTAATTTGAAAAAGTTATTGAGCTACTTTAAAAGAAGTATGACGTCGATTTATAATGTAAAGGTATTCTGCACTTTAAAAGTCCTGTAAGATTCTATGTCCTTCCGAGATACTTGATGGATAAGAGAGTATCAGTTTAGGTGTAGACATCTTCAGTTCTCTAAACCTCGAGTCAACTAGCAGAAACATGTAGCAATACTTAACTCAGCTATAGTAAATTCATTTTGTATATAGTCGCAAAAACCATTGTAAAATATTAAAAGATAAACATAAATACAACTTAGCGAATGGGAAAGAATGTTTCTTTATCATTAAGCAATAAGGGAGAAAAAAAATAATATGTTGGGAGAGAGAAAAGAAACGAAGATTGCGTTGATTACTATTGGTAAACAGTTATTTTCTCTTGTGAATATTCAGATATAGTTCTCTGATTACGAGCTGTCCTTTTATCAGTACAGTTATTCTGAATTCAGTTCAACTATTGAATTAAATTCTCACTTAGGGCTTGGGTTTTTGTAATGGTTTTAAGTTTACTTTGAAACTGAAGATTGAACTGATTCTGATTTGAACTGAAGATTCCGGTTTAATTACATTTCTTATGCAAAAAGTGACTGAAGGAAGTCAAACAAATTAATCTTCTGATTCAGAAAATTTCCCTGTGTTATCACTTCCTTGAAATTACTTTGCGATGCCGCAACTAAATCACATGAACCAATGAATCCTGTACCTAAACTGAAATAAAGAACTTGGAATACGGACATCGTCACAGTATATATATATATATATATATAAGTTTCTATACATAAATATGTATGTATATACATTCAGGTTACTTTTTCATTAAGCACATTAAATTAGTACACATTAAATTTTTGTTCTCAAATAAAATAACATTTTTTAAGAAATAAATTTTTTAAATTTAAATCTATTTATACTATTTTTGCTATACATTTTTATAAATATGTTTAATAAATTTGTGATAAGTTTATTTCAGTCATATAACGTCTTTTCAAACAGGAAAATCATTTAAATATTTTTACTGTTTGAAAAGATGGGTATGATAAAAGATACGAGGATTTCTTTATTCAAAAACATCTACAAAATAACAACCAAGGAATAATTTTATTTTTACATAAGGTTATTTACGTGATTAAAAAATCATGCACACACATACAGTTTTCGATATTAAGAAATTCAGCTCGTTAAACTCAAAAGAATGAGAGAAAAATACACAGAAAGTTTGTAGAAACAGTTTTTTTAAAATTACAAGAATTAATTTAAATCCTCTCTAAAAACTACGAATTTATTTTGAGGAAGATTCAAAATTTTCTACACATACATTTAAATTGTTTTATGGTTGAAATAAGACAATATTTTGACTACTTTCTTAGACACAATGATTCTTTAATCAGAACTCATATTAAATAAAAATATCTGTATCGGAGGAATCTATTAAAAATTGATTTTTACTCAAATATGGTACAGATCAGAAGGTTATTTCTTTCCTTCTCATTGATCTGCTGTCTACAAAAGAGGTTCTTAAAATTCGTTGTGGATCATGGATGATAGAAGTTGTTGGTTAAAAATACTGTCACCAGGAAAATCGACAAGATTTCTAAAAATTGGTAAATTAAATATGCCGAAAGATGATGTGATAGAATTTAATGTATTCTCTTATGTTTAGTAATTTTCTAATAAAAATTCACAAATGAGTTTTTACAAAATACTTAATAAGCATTGAATTCAGAACAAATCATTTTTTTCATACTCATAATTTTTTGTATCATTTTTTATTCTCAGTAACAATAATTTCTCTTGAAACAAATCGATGAATTTGCATAGATAATTCTTTATGCGTGGAAAGTAGCACACTGATGTTATAATAAATAATAATACGTAAGACACAAACATCATTGTAAAAGCCGTGACTTTTTTTTATTTACAAAATTGAGTTAAGTTTTGCTGCTCTTTAATATTTTTAAAAAATTTAGTTTTATTATATTAAATATTATGCTTTTGAAAAATAAATGTTTAATTTAAAATATGAAATTTAAAACGAATAACTTAAGCTATTATGCTAATCAATGTAATTTAAAATTTAAACTCTATTGTATTTATGAATGAGTTTTTTAGATACCATCACTATGTTGTCAAAAGACTTCTCTGTTTACAGTATTTATTCTGGAATGGGTAACTCTGACCTTTATGAATTTTCAATAAACTGATGATTGATTGGCATGGAGCTTTCTTTAAAAGTAAGTTATCTCATCACGTGGTTGGAGAGTCTTGTCATAAGAAATACCATTTCATGTTCCTAAACTCTAATGAAGCATAAAGAACATCATGAAAAAATATACGAAGCACACGGAGTGGCACACGCATGTGGTCCATATTGGATAATAAAATGAACATTCATTGTTTCTTTGTTTTTTTTTCATCTATAAAATATTGAAATCTTTGTGTTCACTTAACGAGTAAGTATATATATATATATATATATATATATATATATATATATATATATATATATATATATATATATATATATATATATATATATATATATATATATATATATATATATATAACCATACATAAAAAATTTTACTTCTCATTCACATAAAATGTACGAAGAAAAGAAAAAACGCTGACACAAAATATGTGGGTGCAGAGTAGGCAATAAACGCGGAATGTATATAGAGTTGCTCGTAGATGGCGCTGGTGGTTTACAAGACCCTCAACCAATTAATGTCCCACAATTGAGATTCAATTAATGCAGGCAAATACTTTACTTCATAGTTTAGTTATGAGTGAAAACTATTGTACAGTATTTTATGCTTTTTATTTAACAGAAAGAAAAATCTCCAGACTTTCCAGTGAACTTTTCGATTGTGTTTGTTCCAACTAAATAAGTCTTCGATCTAAGGGAAGTTCTTTTAATAAATGAAATTTAATCGCAAAAACGCTTCCATATATTTTTTCATAACATTGTAAAACGCATTCCAACTTTTTTAACGTTTCTATTTTCTTCATTAGAAAATCTATGATTTAATCTTTTTCTACATATGATTTCCAAATCAAAGTTGTAATCAAATTATAAAAACATTTATTTATGAGTAAGTGTATCTAAACTATTACTTTTTGAACTATTATTTGTTACTATTATTAGTATTATTATTTTTTTGAGAAAACTGGTTTTGCATCGAAGAAATCTTGAAATATATATACATATATATATATATATATATATATATCTATAGATATATATATATATATATATATATATATATATATATATATATATATATATATATATATATATATATATATTATGATAACCATGTAAATAAATTGAATTAAATTTTTAATTTTAGAGGTGATATGGTACCGAAGAAAATCTAAATGTTTATTATCCAAGTACTGTGTCACCTATTAAATGCAAACTGTTTTTGAAACAACATTGTATATAGTGTATATTACATAGATCAAAATTACTTCTCACATTACACAAGTATCTATATTAGTAAAATTAAGTATGTTGCGGCTTTAAAATACAGAAAAACTTTCGGTATAATAATATTAACATATTTTAAGAAAATATCCGAACTTTTACTGCAATATTTGTTGTTTGAAATATTATGCAGAGGGATAAAAATGTAAATAAGCCGAGGATTTCCAAAAGTCTTTCAAAGAATTTAATGCCACACTATTTAAAAAATATGTTAGAGCATTTCGTTTGAATAAAAAAATTGAAGGAATATAGATAACTGATGCAAATATATTTTTACTGAAGCTCAATTGTCAAATTTATTCAAATTTTGTTTCGAGGATAGGTAACGTAATAATGTAAAAATATTTAGATTCACTGGAATGAATTAGAAGAAACAAAGTTTGAATAAATGAAAACGATACTGTTGAATTGAAAAGAAATGTCACTCAAAGAAGCTGCAATTTGAAGAAACAAGGAATGTACAGAACATCATCGTCTACTGTAACAAATGCTATATTCTGTTAAAATCCTGTTGAAAAGTAACACTTCTCAGTTGTGTATTTCAGCAATTATTTGATGAATGGGATTTTATTGGATAAAAAATCTAGAACACACTTCATAAACTATGTCCTCACAATTATTTTTGGAAAAAAAGGAACTTGATTTTACAATTAATTCATGTTGAGAAACATTGAAAATCCACAGCAAAATGAAAAATTTATCTTATGAATTATTTTAAAGAAAAGTTGTTCTAGAAAATTTAGTTCGACATTCGATATAAAATGGTAAATAGTATGCATTCTTTTCTTTTTTTTTTTTAGAGTTAAAGATTTAAATTAAGCATTTGCCTGGGAGCAATAAGGAATGTACGAAGATATTTCATGATCTTCTGTTCTTAATAAATTAATTAATGCAAAGATTTACAGGAAGTATTGAATGGATATTCAAAATTTAAAACATAAACTGCAAATTTAATATATTGCTCCATCATTTAATTTTTATGGAATTTTACTTACAGGTAAATTTATTGTCGAAATAAATAGAAATTTGTTTTGATCCGGTTAATTTAATCCCAGGTGTAACAATAAAACGAGATTATTTTACTGTTAGAAATGGGAAATCTTCTATTTAAAAGACTCAACGCTTAAGAGAGTTGATGTTAAGATGTTGGAGCAATGACTTAATGCTCTGTCAAAATTAGGAAAATAGATTATATATCTTAAATAGCAACATTTATTTATTTATCATAATTTATATTATTGATTTAATAGAAAGGGTTAAGGAAAAGATAAAAAACAAAAAGTAAAAATTGACAGTTAACATTAATTAAAAATGCTTATATGACTTGACGTTTTGATACTTAAAAATTAGATAAAAATTTTAAATAAAACTATTTTAGCTCAATTGTTTGTGCTATTGAGAATCTCAGATACAAAAATATCTAGAGCTCCCTAATATGTGCTCCTGGGGCTTCCAAAATGGTATAAAATCATTTCTAAACTTAACTTACTGGGAACATTGAAAATAAACATGGATCTAGTTCTTTTTCATTTCTTGGTGTTTGTTCTTGTTGTGTTCTTTTCAATATTTATGCAATCATGCTTAAGTATCAATAGAAATCCCTCGCCCAATTTTCAGAAAAACAAATAAATCAGAAATCCTGATTTCCTAAATATTCATGATTGAAATTAAGCAAAGCAATTTAGTCTTTCTGCTTTCTTCAGCAGATTCTCGAGGATTTTTGAAGTTTGATCTCTTCGGACAGATCTATGAAAATTTCCTCTCAGCACATTTTGAGGAAGATAAGGTGTCAATATTGAATTAAGGATTCTCATTCAAATTATTAATTTTAATATAATTCATTTTGATAAATTTATTAAAATTCATCCAGATTATTGGAAGAAGTTAATTATTATAATATTATAAAAAAATTCATTTACTTTGTAAAATATTAGTTGTCTTAATTATTTGCATTAAATTAATCAAGTCTTAATGACACCTCCGTCTGGTGTTGCAGACACATATTCATCATTCCATACTTAATGTAGAAAAAAAAAAGAATTCATTGACATATTTCCCGAGAAAAGAAGATGCGAGATAAAGGAGAGATTCATCAAAAAGTCGAGAATTCAGTCATAAACACCTCACACGTCCACATCGTGGTGGGAATTCTGCGTTGAACCAGCTGGTTGTCGTATTGAATTCATATTTCGCAGCCCCGAGGTTTGTGCAATGAGTACGTCTACTAAACGCGTCCGGAGCATTGTTTGTAAATGAATTGTTACAATCGCACTCCAGACTGAGGGCGTAACTATCAATATCTGTTGCATTATTAATCAAGAAATTCCCCCGTTCATGTCTGCAGACGTTTGATGGGAGATGACGGTGCAACGATTTATTAGCGCATACGAAACATTTGTAGGTCATAAATAAAAGTACTAAACACGGAAAAGACGCGAACGCCTTTCCATTCCGTTGTCATTATTACGGACTCCAGTCGAGAAAGTGTCTCTTCATTTAAAACCGAGGGAAAAAAAGCATCTCTAAAAGACGTCCAATTTTTAATTCAACTTCCGTGTCCCTGAAGTGAAATGAAATTTTCTTTGCATATAAATATTTATAGGAATGAAAAACTTTATTCTCTTATATTTTCGTAAAATGAAGGAAAATAAGATTTTTTGTGACAAAAGCTATATTTCAGGTTCTCCTTGAATATTTCATTTCAATTGACTATAGTAAACGCATTCATATTTTCGCATGTTCTCATTTATTCAGAATGCCTGACGACTACATCAATTGAGTTGAGTACATTGGAATTAACTATAAGCATTCATTTCTATTTCTCTGGCTCTATTCAATCTTTAACTTCATCAACATCTGAGAAATTATCTCACATAAGAGCAATTAAAGATATGAATTTCTCCATAAGATTTTATTTTCCCTTACCTCTTGATGGCATTGATTATTTTTAAGAGATTTTTTACTCCAACCTTTTACTGAATACATGAAACTACAATTAACTTCAGTATAAACAAAACTCCTTAGATATAAATAAGTAAGACTTGCATTACGCAAACGTCTTTTAGGAAACATATTTTAATTATAAAAAAGTCTTTTTTATTAAATAAAAATTTTAACAACTTGAAAAATATGGTTTAAAGAAATAGGATATTAATATTTTAGAATTATATCACTTTTTTTTTTTTTTTTGAAGATATATTGTAATGCATATAACAAATTTTTGCATAAATATTAATTATATAGAATCGTACTCTTCTAATATATTTTTTTTATATATTTCACAATTATTTTTTAGGTGAAAAATACACACACCTATTGATTAAAATTGCCACACCAGGAAGAAAAGCAAATGACAAAATGGTACTCATTGAGAAAATGTATTACTTTAGAAATAATTAGTGTGTGTGATTAAAGTTTCGAGAATTTTTAAGTATGAATCCTACAAAATGAGTAGTCAGAAAGCAATCACTTCTAGTAACAATAACATTACTAGTGTGCCTAAAACATTGTCTCAAACGGAAATCGTATCCCATGTATGGATACAATTGAGCATGCAGTTTCATCATGATTTCACAGCTAATTGACCGCAATGACTGGCGTATATGATGATCCAGTCCCTTGGCAATTATTGAATACAAGTTTACTATTGATATGTCTGAAGAACATGTTCGGTGGGACATCAAACGAATACTTGCCTGTCAAAGGAAGTCCGTGTGATACTGCGACAGGATTCAGTCTGGCTGCTGAACTGCAGCAGGTCTCTAATAAATGTTAGAGCCCTGGTCTTTAGTAAAATAGAATTGCAACAACTGCTACTCAAAGAATAGTCTATGCAAATAATAGGTGACCAAGACGTGTATTTAATGACACTCTAAATGACTAACCCATTATAAAAATATTCACTGTTTTTTTTCAATAATTATTATTTACAAATGCTAAAAATTAGTGCCTAAGCCATTAGTTCACGGGCTCTCCAATACTTTTCAACAATGACCTCATACTGAGAAAGAACCACACAATTATTTAAATGTTCAAAAGTCATTGGTTGACCAGAGTCACACAAAATACAGTCCGAGGAATCCACCACTCCAATCCTATAGAGATGGTCCCGCAAACAATCATATCCAGTTAGACCTCTAAAAACGGCCACAGCAGTCTTTTTTGGAAAAACGGGAACTGCTCTTTCCTCTCCCAAAATCTTCCATCACCTGTGCGTCGCACATTGAACCATATCTTGTTTAAGAGTCTTCTTGAGAGTCAGGTTAACAAACAATTTAGTTGAATGAAATGAAAGAGGGCGATTCATGCGTTGATCTATCAAGGCTCCCTTTTTAGCCAGTGAATCAGCCTTTTCATTGCCCAAAATCTTTTTTTCAGTAATGATGCCACTGAATGCAGATGAGACCAACATGATGCTGTGGATGAATTTGCCTAAAAATGCGATGTCACAGCATTTTTGCTCAAAGTTTGTCGTCAGTCACCCCACAAAAAATGCTCCTTTTGAGCAACACAACAGCTTTCATCACGCAACAACATTCAAATGCAAGTTGTGTATATGAAAGTAGCTGTAATTTTTTTTCATTTAAATTATGACCCTCTAGTATTCCATTCAACAAGTTCAAATTTCATCTAGAGCATTTCGGCATAAATGTTTATAGTAGTTCGGAATCATCTTTAAATCGTAGGTCCCGGTCTAATTTATCCTCGTGTGCAAAAATTGACATTTAAGCGATGAACAAACCTATGGGTATTCAAACAGGGAAAATGTTTTCGTATAATGTAATTCTTTCATGGAAAATTTTACAATTTTTAGTTATTTACATTATGAAAAATGTACTGAGATATTAAAGTATTTCTTGTTCAATGTAAAAAGTTAATATTGCTTTTAATGAAAAGATGACAAAATACTGCATTATTTAGTGACGGAATTTCCAACACTTTGAAACCTTATTGTGAACAGCCTGAACTGTTGAAAGATTTCTTAATATTCATTGCACGACTTCTGGGAGGATTTTTTATGATCTCGCAATGGAGGAATTTCGGAATGATTTCAAGCGCCCATTCCGACATATTCAAAGCAAAAATGAAGCTCTCGTTATTAAACATTGCTGGAATCAAATCCCGGGTTTTTGACTCCAAAAAGTATGCGCATACCATTTTGACAAAAGTAAAATCATTTCCAACATTTACAACTTTATTGATTCTATTTTATAAGAGTTCGTTAGATTTTTACTAGCCTTAAACTTGAATTAAAGCCTATTTTTAATGCACCAAACAATTCGCAAAGAATTCTTACAAATGATTCTTTGTTTTCTTGTTGATCCAAATTAAGAAATAGGCTGCAATTTTCCGCAAAACAGATTTACATGTTCCTTGCTTGCAAGGTCGTAATTCCTTGGCTTAAAACTCTTTTTATTTGCACTAGCTTTTCTTATTTATTTATTTTATTATGCATATTCTTGAACATTCCTCTCCAATCATACATTTAGCGTTTTCTAGACTTACTGAAAATTGGATGACTTGTAGTTAATATTTACTTGATTTTTTTAATATAATGTGAATAATTTTGCTTAGCGAACAATCGCATGCACAAAACAGTGATAAGTCTAATTGAAATTCTAGAAAAATTCCTTTTTTATTATATTTTATAAATTTGTGAGGAAGGCATTTTATACTTGTTTTTATTTTGCATGTACTTTGTTTTTTATGTTTAGCTTCAGTAATGTTATTTCTTGTTGAAGTTAGTAGTCAGAAGAATTATTTTGACTAATAAATTTGTTGGTAATTTTTAAACGCCCCTTTCATTTAAAAGTCATTAAAGTATTTATGTAATGTTTGTTCAAAGAACAGTATATGCAAGGGAACTGAAATGATTTTTTGTTGGATCCCAAGTCCTACATGTTTTGATAGTAATGAAAAGGTAGATAGAAAATCTGCATCAATTCAATCATTAGTTCCATTGTCAGAAAAATGTAAAAATGTGTTCGCGCTCTTTGTCAAAAATGTATGCATGTTCCTAACAAAGTGTGTGCTATATTTCTCATCATCATCATCTTCATTGCTTCGAAGTCCTGATGATTGCTTGACTTGCCTTCGTATCTGACATTTCACACACAAACATTTGTTTTTAATTAAACCTAATCCTTAGTGTGAAACGTGTGATAAAATATTTACTTTTTCATTCTTAATTTCTTGTCATAATTTTAGCTGTCAGAGTTTTATCTTTTCTAATAGGAATCTTTTAACATTAGATGGTTTATTGGAGGAACCAGTGCATTACAATCTTTTTGTGTATTTTTGAAAGCAATTAACTTAATCTATTTAATTTTCTTAAAAGAAATTTATGAATTTTTTTGCTATATTTGGTTTTTTATATTTTTATTTTAAATCTATATATTATGTATATTTTATTTTCATAGACCTGCTAATTCTTTTTTTATTTATTTTAAGGCATTTTAAATTATGTTTGAACTTTTTTTATGTTTCATAGATTTACAGAAAAATAATTTTCTACATAAATTTTTACGCAACTTGCCCTATTTGAATCTTACATTAAGAATCAACAAACCAATTCTAGAATAGATTCTTTAAAATATTTTAACTGTCATCGCAAATTAATTCTAAAAGCTTAATAATTATAAAATTATAATATTATATAGTATAAAAATATGCATCAATAATAAAATTATATAATATAAATATCCACACACTCTTATATATATATATACATATATATATATATATATATATATACATATATATATATATATATATATATATATATATATATATATGTATAATTATATTATTATATTTAACTATAATTAATATTATTCAACTATAATTATTATTATTTTTAATATGATGCGTTGTTTTCAAATTTTATTAAAAATGTCTAACATAATGCTATTATCTTCCTATTAAAAATACGTTATATTACTATTATCTTTTCATTAAATACTTTCTAATTAAATACCTTCGCTCCCTTGCTTTCTATTTAAATCACGTTCCACTGGATTCGATGAATTTATGTTTAACGCCTTATTTACCATATACTAATCAGTTTAAGTTTGGTATGTTTATCTCTCAATGGGGTTATTTTTAGCACACATAGGCTCTACTCTCTCTCTCTCTCTCTCTCTAATAAAGGACTAACAACTTAAAGAGTATTCCCAACCAATACAAACATTCATGCCCTTGGTTAGTTTCGAAACCACGAGTTGTTGAATCGAAGGCAAGAGCGCTAACCGTTCGACTGCCAGCTTGGTTTACGCTTAGATGGTTCTAAAGGAAAACCGGATTTGAGGGATTCCAATTTTTTGGCAATTATTTTTCTAACTAAAAATCTTTTATAAAAATAATTTACATGAAATATTTTTATACAACATACCGAAATAAAAGAAAATTACTACTGACCAAAGTTTTAGTTTAAATATGAACACATGAAGCTAAAACATTTTACGCTTTTGAACATGAGGTTCAAAAGTTTTATACATAAAAGCGTATACATTACAAAATAATTTAACGAACATCACATCAAAACGTATTCTGTTCTTCGAAATGAAGCTTCATGAACAGATTAACTATAATTGAATCGAATTAAGCGCATAATGCTTGAAAACACTCGTTGATTGTGCAGTTATTAAATATGGACAGGATATTTTTCATCCGCATATCAATGAATTTTCAACTGGTGTCCTGTAAAGAAAAGCAAAATTACGTTCGCTGCAGTGGGCGAAATGCCTTTAAGAATTTATAAATATTGTTAACTCATAGGAAAGGCTATACCATAGAAATATAACCAGAACGGAATATCCGATGCCGTAAATATTTTTTATCTATCCTCAGAAATAATGCGTAGGAGACAATTTTAAATCTAGGTAGAAAGAGCTTCGTGCCTCATTTTTCAAACCACAGAAGAGTTCTTATAAATCTTCAATTGATTGCATCACAACATCAACAACGCTTAAAAGAGTTCAAATCAGCGTTCATCATGATTTAAATTAATTGCAACCACTAGCATTAAATTTTTAAAATGAAATCGATTTATCTTAAATTACCTAGATACCGACAAGTAACTTTCAGCCCATTCAGCTTAATTCCAATAAGAAACCACCAATTAGAATTTTTTTTATAGATTATCAGTTTATTGAATTTCATTTTAAAAACACGACTGTCTTGTATGATACAATAATAAACATTTTTTTTAAATATATGGACACATTTAATATCTGATTCATACCTCAACCTAGCTTAGATCTGGCAGCTGAAGACTGATTTTAATTGAATGATTCTCATCAGATGATTGTCTCCGTCAAGGAAGTCCTCAGGAGTTGGGAAAAAACGTGGTTTATATATATATATATATAGTGATGGCAATCTTTATTATGCTTCTACTATGAAGATTGGATATCCAAGGTTCGATAATAAACATATGTTGAACAATTGATGATGAATGCATGATTGTCAAGAATGAAAGTCACCAATCCCTATGGTACACGAGGATTTGACAAAAGTTATCTTGGAAAAAATAAACGTGCTGTGGATGTTAAGCAGATTTACAACTATCCGCTATGCCCATTTGGCAATTTTAGTCATAACACAAAATTAGGGAGTTTTCCTAAAAGAAAATGACAGGAATAGCCTAGAATTTAATCATTGGATGAAATTAACTATATTAATTACTTTTTTAATGAGAAAGAATATAAAAATCTACATTCCATAAATTTTCACTGACTTTTCTTAACTTTTAAGGGGTGTTAAAAATACTTTATCTCTTATTATTAAATCTTATTATATAAAACTTTACCCTTATTATTATAGTTATTATTAAATAAAAATTATCTCTTATTATTACTTTATCCCTTATAATTAAAATTACAATAAAACTTAAGCTAAAAACTTAGGTTTTATTGTGGATTTAAGAAGATAAGAGAGGTCTTATATTTTGTAATAAGAGAACTCTTAAGTTTTGAAATATTCTTATTATAAATTCTTTTCTGTGGTTTGTATAATTCTTAGCAATCTGAATCAAAACTTATAAATTAGTTGGACTGTTTTTCGAAGAAACTGAACATTAAGTAATCAGTGATCCAAATATGTTAGGATTACTTAATTATTAATTTACCTTTTCACATAAACACAAATTTTTCAAAAATCAAAACTAGAAGTCTGATATGTAAAAACTTTCCAAACATTGTTCTTCAGCAAATAATTTTTCTCACAAGAAATAAGATATTCATTTATTTATTACAATCATACTGATTAATAGCATAAAAGAAATAATATCGCCGTCGTAACAAAACAACTGGGAATTTCTAATTTTCTAAACTTGACAAAAAATGCCAAATTTTCTTATATTAAATTGGAATATTTGTTAATTAAAATGGAGTGTTTGTTAATTTGTTAATTAAAGTGGAATGTTTCTTAGATTAAAATAGAATGTTTGCTATAAGTTTCATTTATCCAAAATTCAGATTCAATCCTAGCTGCTCTTAAACAATTTCTTCTTTCTACATAAACATTTCTACTAGGAAAGCATTTTTTTCTCTTTTTTGATACGGTGAATATGGTTTACGACACAAGTTAATACAGTTCACTATTTCTTAAAAATCTTTTTGGTAATGAAGCAATTATTTGACACTCAATCTCCTGACTTATTTTTTACGAATAAGTATCTAAATTTGTTCAACTACCAATCAATATGATTATAATTACACCAATTGCTCATCAAGAGAAATTTGGTCTAAATGTGCAGATAATTTTGCACATTGATATGTATGAAAAATTTGAATGAAAATTCTGTGCAATATTGGCAAATTATTTTGGTTTAAGTACATTGAAAGAAAACATGAAAATAATTTTTCACTCAAAATTACTATTTAGACATGAAAACTGTGTGAGAAAAGGAGTTTCACATATTTCAAGCATATATTAAAAATGAGTTGCACAAGAAAGTCGTCACCGTTTTAGTTTCCATTTCATTAAATTATCAAGGGAGAGACAACGCAGCTGCGGGTAGCGGGAAGACATTTGCATTTTGCTTCCAGAAAATGAGCCCTTCATCACATCAGTGCGTTAGAAAGGATAAACAGAATATTTCTAGGCTTTCTTCATCGGTTAGTGTTTTGTCACAAGGTTGCAAGTTGGTTAAGTATGCGTGCTAGTAGAGTTTCATTCTCATTTCCACGAGGACTTGCATTGTCCTGATGCTAAGGAATGAATAAATGAATGCACTTTCTACTTGTTAAATTATTCAAATGTCTATTAGTGTTCATACCCCACAACGCACATTGTATTAATGTCCTCGCAGCTAAGAATTGATTTCAATTTTTTTTTTCTTTTTGTTTACAGTTTTATTTTTACAAATGTAAACCAAACCTCAAAATTTATTAAAAGTTTTATAGGAAATGAGGAATAATTGATTTTTTGAAAATAATCTTGAATACATAAAATAATGTATTCAAGACATATGAATTGAATATTCTAAACTTCAAAATTGAATTCCACTATGTTTCTTTTTCCATTTTAATTTATTTTAAATTGCAAAGTAATGAGAAAGAATTTTGCCGAAGACAAAAAACACATTTTCTTCTCATTTAAAGAAATGATCTGATTAAATTTAGTTTCATACGATTCACTTAAGAAACTTTCTTCTATAACAAAGTCATATTTTTTATGTACTATCATAGAATTTATGTATACTATATACACTTGGCATATGTGTTGGCATAATATATAATACCTATGTCCATATATACTATTGAACAACAATTAGTTTATATCAATAGAATGATAGTTGGATATACGAAAGGAACTTTTTTCAATACATTTTTAGGAGGGTCAAATAAATTTTGTTCATTAAGTAATTACATAATCTATTATCTATACACATACGACAAAACGGTGATTATTTTCCTTCAATAAAATATTTTAGAAACTATTATGACTGAAGCAGTTTTTAATATTGTTTTACTTAAAACGGATTACTAGTCAAATGAAACGAACTCCTGTGAATATTTTTTAATGGTTTTCATTGATAGTGTTTCCATTTTGTGAAATTTAGCATTTTAACTTGAAATTGATAAGTTCTTCTAGCCATTTCTATCCTCCAGAAGTTGCAGAGGAATTTCCTTCCTTTTGGATAATGTCTTTGGAGAATATTGTTGTATTGGCGTATTCCCACAGTGCCTAAAAATCATTAAACATTAAGTCATTAATGTGTATGGGAAAACTTGGTAACCAAAAACATTTATGCAAACACTTATCACCTCTGAAAATACTTCAATTCAGTGTTTTACAGAAAATTATCATTCCACAGAACAAATCCTTATGACAAGATAACTAATATTTACTGAGTAATCATTGTGAAAAAAGATTATTATTAATACATTTCCTGTTAACATTTCTTGTTCATGATATCATGAATTCACTGATAAAAAAAAATTATCGAACAATGAAATTATAAATAATATATTTTAAACTATCACAGAAGTCATATAATTCTCATAGTGCATTTTTAAGTTTTTAGTGATTAAAAAAATACTACTAAGTTGACGTAATTGCTACGTCACAGTTTCTTTTTAAGTAAATCAATAAGATTACTGTAATAAAAAATCTAAATAAAATTATAATATGTATCCTCAACAATTATCCTTACAAGAATTCCTAGTTAAAACTATGATTTAACTATTCATTTTACAGATTAACACGGATGACGTATAAATTAAAATTGGCCAAATAGAATATTTTAGATTATTCTAATTTTTCTTTATTTTTCTGATGCAATAAAAAATCCAGTTACTAAAATATGGTAAAATTCGCAAAAAATTTAAATGTTAAAATGCGCCAAAAAAGATTATACAGCATCCGTGCCTTAAAATAGTTCATTTATATAATCAGAAAAGAAATACGAAAATCACACTTATTCACTTGTTTCCGTCATCATTAAAACAAGTGCTTTCACAAGATTCTTTTAATAAACAGAAGAATTTTGATGCAATTGAGGTTTGAGATAAACCCGATTTCTTCGGGTTTACTCTCTATAAGTAAAAACGGGTGTCATAAACCCGAGGTACCCCAGTGATCTGCCCTCTTCGTCCTTCTCTTCTCTCCTCTTCTTCCTCGTTGTGTATGCCTCGAAAGAGATTGAGGGCTTCTTTTGAGCAGCTAGCTACCACCGATCTGTTGGTATTAACTTTTCATGGGGACTAAATCACCTATGTATTTACCGTGGGTTGAGACCCGTGTTCCTGGTCTTGGTAATTGAGGCCCTTAGAAACCAACACATTACTTTCGCCTCTGATCATGTAAATGGGAGATAAATTGCTTTCTGGATACATCTTCTCCATGAATTATTAAAGATAGTATCCATTTCATAGATTAGCATATAGGACCTGATTAGCACTGGTACAGTTGGTCTGCATTCCCTTGTTGAACTCGGTGATTAGTGATACGGTCAGGTCTCGAAATTTTTAAATATTTCTAAAAAAAAGGATGTTTATTTTCAAATGGGTATAATTTTTTTACTGCCAAAAGAAAGGATGAAACATGCATCCCCTTTTCTAATTCAAAAAGAAGTCTCTGGAATGATTTGGAAAATAAGAAATATTTGAAAAATATATTCTGGTAACTTGATAGCGGAAGTCGCTGATTCCAGTCAAGCTGAAACCATTACCAATCTGCGCTTGTTGGAAAGCTTAGAAGTAACTTTTTACTTGCAAAAGATTTCACAAATTTGCAGATGAATGAGACTAAAATACCTACAGAATCAAAAGTTCTCTGGTGTTGAACGTATTAGAGTCAAAAGGGATGATAAATATATGAACTCTAAGAAATAGACTCTAAGCACCTCATTCTGACTTTTTAGTTCACAGACCTTCCACGGAATATCTAAGCTGAATATGTGAATTTAGCTGTCCAGCCATACACCCCAAATCCATTGCGATGTTTTCAATGCCGACGTTTTGGACCCTCGAGAAATGCTTTGCAGAGACAAATGTATTAACATTTTTATTTAATTTATATTTTATAGTCATGCATTTTTATTGATATTTCTTATTTTTATATTGGGATTTCAGTTATACTGGAAATAGTTATAGGGTGCCAATAGAACGCATTTCTTCCTTTCTCATTATATCCCTCCTGATTTCCATCTGACTGCCAAGTAAATATAAATAATAGCTGTCTAACAACTTTTTGAATAACATGACTAACTTAACAGGAACCCAATTTTTGAATAATTACAAAATGTTCACTCAAACTTGGAATTTAACTCACGAAATATTGAAATGAATCCCAAAGTGCTGGTGATTGGTTATCTGCATGACTGCCACCAATGGAAAAATGAAGAAAGTTCTGGAAAAGGAATAGATGACTACCAAAATTTAGCTTCACCTCCAACCAAATTTACTCTGATACTCTGTATAATATATCTTAAAAATATGTAATTCTAGTAAATTATTCTTATCACATTAACATGTTCGTCTCATTTTGTCATATTTAAATATTTAACTAATATTAATCTTCTTTTTCGCAAATTTACCTAATGATTTTTTTCATATTTAGTTTCGACAATAATTTCGCATTCTATATACATTATTTTATATCCAAACACATTAACATGGATAGAAATAATTTAGTGGGGGAATAAATCGCCTTTATGTTTCAAAGATAATGGATTCAATGCCAAAATTTTTAGAAAGAATTAAAATTTTAAAATATTTGTATAGAAACCAATATTTTTCTTGCTCACGTGTGAAGTAATTTTATAGAGAAAGACATCGATCGTCCCTAGACGTTTGTTCAACACATAAAGCTGTGTTTACTGATTTTGATCTGAAATCAGAAACGAACAAGAATCAAATACGAACAGATGTTGCTAAAAACTGGTTCAACACTAGATTCATTTCTAAAAGAAACATTGCATAACAATTTCACTCTTAATATGAAATCAGCATTAAGCTTTATTTGTTTCGACGTTATTCCCTTCTGACGAGGAATCTCGAAAGGTGTAAGATGATTAAATAAAAAAATTGATTAGCAGGTAAGATAAAAGAATAATAAAATTGATTAAAGGAAGAGATAAAAGAGTGGATTTCAATCATTTCCTGTATTCCGAGAGATCTGTCTAAGTTTTTTAGCACGAACAATTCTTTTCTTTAAATTTCCGGATTTTTGTTCGTAAGAGGTCTTATAATTGATTATTTCATCAACTTGACAGATCACACTCGAATTGTATTTCCAGTCCATCTGAACCGGCTTTCTTCCATTGATATTTTTTGATATTTTTATGGCAAAATTAAACGCTTATTTTTAAGCGCCTGATTCTTCTTAAAACTTGTAAATTCAATTAGAAGATGAAAATTAATTAAATGATTTTCAAAAACAAATCCTCATCCCTAACTTCAATAATTTTTATAAAAATATTTTTTTTCTCAATATTATTATTTGACAGAACTTTTGTAAATATTCACACATTCTCGTGATTGAATCCGTAAGTAATTTAAGAACGCTAAGCATTATATTATAGAAAATCTTCATGATAAATGATAACGAAATTTTGAATTTTCCAAAGTAGTTTCAGTGAAATGCAATGATTACATGACTACATTCAACATTCACATACTTGTGTGACTCGACCCCCGATGTATATTTACAATTATTATAGAATTAAATAGATTCATAATGTGTTCTTTGACACTTGTGAATTTAGACCTGAGACGCACATTCACCCTCAGAAATAAGTAGATTGATTTATGGACTTGCATTGCATCTTAGCAAGCACATCGTAACAGGAGCACTACACTTTGCAATGTGTACCATCAACTGCGAAACAAATACGTTGGTTGAAATAGATGCTTAAGAATTTACGACAAGAAAGAATGTATTCTGCTGTGTAGGAAATATTCTTCTGTAAGACAAGATGGTAAAACATTTTATAACAAACACGGGATATTATGTAGTACATTACGCTAAGCTCTGAAATAAATCTGAGCCATGAACACGCTCTCTCAAGTTGCGTTATGAAATTTTGTAAATGGCATGGGGAACAAGACGATTTCATATAGAATTGGAAGGTACTAATTCAAACCTACGTCATTCATTTAATTTGAAATGTGAGATATTGATTGAGAAAGTGAAATGCTTCCAACTCTTCAGTAACAATATCTGTGCAAAGTAATTTTATTTGATATGACAAGGTTTGCTTTTTCACAATCTTTTCTACGTCTCTTGTCTCACCATCTTACTTGTTCGAGTGCCTCTATTAATTTGCTGTCGTTTTACTTCCTTGGAAAATAATGGACATTAGAACATTATCTTAATTCATAAATATTGAGTAACTAAATTTATAGCTTTTACTCATAAATAATCGATATCTTCTTGAAAGAACTCTAATCAATCAACCGATCAAGCTAGTAACTGAACACTATGAGACCTTTAATTCAACAATTCTTAAATTATATTTTTTCCTTTGGAATGAAAGCCTATAATAACATGGCGACAACTTTAAACATGGAGTTCTTGCCGAATCAGCCATTGTATTAAAACATTGTGACTTTATGGCTACAAAACATATCCAAATAAGCGATTATGTTTTGAGTCAATACAAAAATCTAATCGACTAATTTTGCAATGTATGAAAATTCAATTTATGATGTCGATTCCGTTACATATTTATAAAAGCATTAGAAATTATGAAATGAACTATTGAAGATAACCTGGAAAGGATTACGATTGTCTGATCCTAAGTATGACATATTATTAAACTATGTTTAAATGACGAAGAGAACTTTAAGCTGGCTTCCTCCCATTTCACCTTCACATCCCACCAATAGCGAGTATTTGAGAAATTTCATTACATTGGAATTAAAGTTTTCAGAAGGAATCCGAAATAAAACAGTGAAAGAATCGAAATAAAATATAAAAGTATTTCATTCTAGAATAGAAAGGGAAAAAATCATATATAGCTATTATTATTAAAAACTTCACCAAAAGAAACTTGTCTTAAAAATTATTCGGGAGATTGCTGCTGAAAAGAATGATTCCCCAGGAAAAGAAATCTGGCAGTAAATGCAGCTCTTTTTGCTTACAGTTCTGAAGATCATCATACCGGAAAGACTTTCCGCAACGCCATTCACTTGGCAAATATTGCTGAAACGCATCGCTATAATCTAACCTAATTTACAAATAACTAAAAAGAAAATAATGAAAAAGAATCCACGTCTTTATAAAGATGAAATGAAAGCATTTTCATGATTACTGACCTCAAATTACACATTTTCTCCATTTAAGTCAACTTCTTACTGCTCGATCATTGAAAACTGCCCTCAAGTATTTGGTTTTATCGCATAAACCATTTCAGTAAAAGGCGAGAAAGTAAAATAAATATGTAATTTCGTATATTCTTCGCTTAAGATATTGTTAGGTAAATTTCAAAGTTCAAAGATAATGTTGTGTAAATTTCATTTCTTTATCAAAATTTCCTTTTCCGCCAGAGAACACTATAAAAACAGTTTCGTTTACTTTCACATACATTACCAAAATATGTTGTGAAGACAGCGATTGGTTTATTTGATTGTCGTTCTATGGTTGCATTTTCTACATGAGAACGAATTTGACTGGGTTTGAAAGAGGGTTCCAAACGGCTAAAAACATCCACGTCTGATTGCAATGTTTAGTGAAGACTTGCATTATTAGGTTGTCTTTTCTTCGGCATTCTTTTCCTGCCAATTCCTTCATTATGAACAGTAATCAAGTAAACGCTTCAGCTGACATCACGCATAACCAGTGAAGGGGCATTGGAACTATAGACTATGTAACGAGTATAGACCCACCCATCACGATGGTCTTTGACAGGATCAGAATGTTTTATATTCCTGAGAGAAAACAATGTTACTACTAAGCTATAGCGTAGATTTTTTGCAAGGCAGAATATAATCAAGAATAATTCCATTTCTTTCTTTTTTTATAAAAGGTTTTGCTTGTATGAAGTTAGCATTCAATACTGGAAACTGTTTTAAAGACTATACAAATTTTATAAATATTTATTTTTGTATAATATGGGTTTTTTCTACTATTTCAAGGTTGCATAATTACTTTTTGTATGTGAAAGTTTTTGCGTGCTTTTAACGCATTGGCCACGTAAACTTTCTTCTAACAAAACAAACGTGCTTACGTGGCGAGGCTGCGATTGTTTACTTTGGTTCCTTTTACGTATGTCGAAGTGCGACGTAATCTATATATACTAGAAGTGACAGCAGGAATTCGAGATATTTTGTTGATCATTCAAATGATGTTCTGTATGCAGACTCTTTCGAATTGTTTGGCCAGCGACTGACTTCGCAAACATCAACTTTCGAAACACACTTTCACAAGCAAAATACTTTCAAATGAAATCGGAAAATCGTAAAAATGTAGAATCAAAATAGGCTAATTATTTTCACACATTTAAGGTCAGCATTTAATTTTCAATCAAAGAATTTAATTTAGTTAAATATCATTTCGGGGAACTATTTATAAAAGAGGCATCATTCAAGGATTTTTAAGGTAAATGGTTAAAAAGTTCTGACATGTATGACGCTCAACAAGTTGTGAAATTATATGCCTTACGAAACAGTAGGTTATCACATTAACTAATTTGATATAATCCAAATTCATGTTCTGTGTTTTCGAATGAATACGGCATGTTATCTGATCCATCTTACCATCTCATCACAGTTCTTTGAAACATCATGGATCGGTGTACAATTGATTATCTGCGAGACCAGGATCTAAAGTTTAAAGAGAATTCTCTGTCCCTTCAAACAATTGCATGCCTACAAGCGCTGAGTGATATTTAAATTTACGATTGTTACAACAAAGATTAATTGGTTCAACACTCTTTTTGTGACTAATAGGTTCGCATGAAGAAATTTTCGAAACATATTTAATTTTGCTTGTCTTTTAGTTTATCAAAAGTACATATTTGCTAATGAAAGAAATAAATGTGCATTAACTATAATATAGCATAAAAACAAACGCGACTTTAACTAATAACCGTAATATGTAATCCGAATGAGCAGGAAAATAAAATTTAATAATTAATAAAAGCGCAATCATAAAATAAAGAAATTGAAATTTAAAGAAAATGGAAGCAAATTAAATTTATTGACATTCTGCTTTGCTTATATAATGAAAACGATATCTGAGTTTCAGTGCTGAGTTTTTATGTTTCGCATGACAACAAAAGATTTGAGCTTTTATAAATTTGACATTTTGCACACCAGAAAAAAAATACGAATAAAATGTTGCTGTAAACATTTTCATCCATGACTCAATATTTAATCTAAAATACTTATTTTGATTTTCTTTATTTTTTATTCATATGTAAAACAATCCATCCTTTTAATCAAAACTTTATTCATTTAAAAATTCATAATTTGAGAAAATATATAACAGTTAAAATTGTGATATATTTTTAACTGTTACACATTTTCTCAAATTTAGCGTCATTATTCTGAAAATATATAAAACATCATTACCATATGTTGTTAAGATCAATATCTTTCTGGAATAAATCATTTTTAATAAACATCCTTTTCATCTCATTTACTTGAGATGTATCTATTAGCATTTCATTTTCCCCTAAATATAATTTATATTCGAATGCACTTTACAAAACATTAGAACTTCATAATTTCCAAGCCATATTTTTGTATTAAAACCAGTTTTTCAATACAAAAAACTTCTTTATTATAAAAGAGTTAATTATTTTAATTAAAAAAATTTTTATAAATTAACGCGAAGGAAAATGAACAAAGTATTGATGCCAAATCTATTTTGCCAAACATCTTCATTTCCTCAAACACAAATAATATCAAATAATGATAAATCCAAGATAAATTAAATATAACCATTTATTATATAGAATTGATTAGATAAAAATCCTATGTTTCGAGGTTTCTCTGATTTTTTTTATAATCTGTGACTTATCGTAAGAAACAGCAGATGTATTCAAAGCGGATTATTCAATTCTAAGAAATATTACTTAAAATATACTTAAAAAAATTATCTATACAAAAATTGTTACGCAGAATTACACGTAATTAAACTATTAACAGTGTTAAAACAATCAGTTCTTTCAGAAAGAGCTATTTTTGAATAAAGTTCTATGAAGTCATATTTAATTCATTGCAGTTTTTTAGATTTGGTAACGAATGAACGTATGTTTTAAAATTAAATGATGATGTGCAAATAATTTTTTTTTAAAAACTATAAGTACATAAATTATTCCTTATCTTTATATAAAAGGGACATTCATATAAAAATTTTTAATATGATGGAAGTTTCTCATATTTTTCTTTCATAGTAGACTACTAGATAAATTTTTACAACACGTACAATATTGCTTTCACAAGAAAATATATCTATATAAGTATAGGTTTTTCATAATCAAGGTATTAGATGAAAATTTTGATGAATAATTAAGAGACTTTACAAATTATGGTTCTATTCCTTTCATTTGGAAATTTTGTATAAACGTGGTGTAAAATAGTTTATCTTCTTAGTATGTGAATGCAATCAATCCCCAAGCAGAATATAATTGTTTGTCTATAATATCATACTTTGTACATGCTTACACCACATTATCTGTGAATGAAATCAAAAATACACAAAGAACTGTATTGATGATCATAGATTTTACATTCTCAATATATCCACCAGAATATAAAAATATTCGAAATGATGAAATTAATATTCGAAATATTTATATTTTCAAGTATGTCATACATACACATGTAATGCAAAAAAAAAACAACTATATGATCCAAAATGTAGCAAACTAAACATCGACAAACCTCGAGCGAATCCATCTTTCAATTCTGGGCCATATTCGACTTAAATCTCATTAACTCGAATAATCCAACAATGCCAAACTGGTTCGCGCAATTATGACTTGGTCTCCGGATTTTGGTCTTGGATTTAGGAATCGGACAAAAACAAATCTGATCCGAACAATGAATATCTGACAGTGAATAAACTTAATATAATTCACTCGCCGGCATGAAAACAATTCGCGCATTTGACCTACTGAACTGTGTGGCAAAAGGAAAGAAAAAATGCAAAACGTTGAAAATACAGTTTGAAATTCTCGCCAAGCAAAAATTGCATTTCCTATCAATAAGAATTTTAAAACAAAAGAAAGATGACATACTCTCTCTAACCAATTTAACCTTTATGTGTTTAGGCAAATCTGAAAGTCGAAGAATAAGATTCTTTAAGCTCTCCGTCATTTTTAATAATTAAATGTTTTAAAATAAATTCACTTTTAGAAAAATGCTTCATGAAGCAGAAATATGCTCTGTCAATTCCACAATCATTGTAAAAAGTACCATTCAAATTAAATTATTCATATATTTCTAAAACTAGAAAATTACATCAAATTAAAATTTTCAAGATGATAGGATTAAACAAATGAGATGATTTTCCAATAAGTCTGAAATTTTAAAAATATCCAAATGATAGTCAAGTTCTTGAATCATTCGATTTGACCACGCACTGTATGATATGAATAAAAGTTCCCTATCACATTTTGTTTTTTGAAGTATCTAGCTGTATTGAGAAAGAAAAAAAAAACGAGTTCGTAAATAATTTTTAAAAAAATATGATGTACATGAATCCTATTTGAATTTGAGTTGAGTGTGATATGATAGCAGATATCACACATATATATGGTCTCGAAATATCACACATATATGGTCTCGAAATATCACACATATATGGTCTCGAGTCTCGAAATATCACACATATATGGTCTCGAAATATCACACATATATGGTCTCGAAATATCACACATATATGGTCTCGAAATATCACACATATATGGTCTCGAAATATCACACATATATCTATTTGAATACATTATATCTGGTCTCGTATCCTTTCTATCAATCAATTGCTCACATTTTGTCAGCAAAATTGAAAAATGTTAGCAATTTGAGATTAATTTTCTGATTACAATAAAAAAATTCCGTATATGACTGTTGAAATCTGCATTAATTATTCGTTAATTATAATCTGCATTAATTATTCGTTAATTATAATTTGCATTAATTATTGAAATCTGCATTATATATTAGTATTGCACATTAATCTTTAAGTTTATTTGCTAATTGCGTTTTAGTTTCGGCCGTAGATTTGTTACTATACGATTATAACTTATGGCGATATATAAATGAAAGCAGGACACAGTCAGTGAAAGTATATAGCTAAAAAGAATTACATTGTAGGAAACTTCATCGAATACAATATAGAACTTTTGATTACTTTATTGAAACTGGTTATACATTGCATCTGTTTTAAGACTTTACTTCAAAACTTGCATTAACATTTTGAGACAATTAAGATAAAAATGCATAGCTTTTATTGATTGTAATTTTAAATGGATAAAAATTAAAATAATTTTAAAAAAAATTCTGCTGCTATTAGTGACACTTTTCACTTTCAAATTCTATTTTTCTGCCTTATTTGACATTTATGCTTCTTGACAATTAGTAAGATGATAATATTTTCTAGAAATCACTATACTCCATACACTTAATGCGCATTTCATAATTTAATCGCCAATTTTTACTTATTGTTTAGTCTGTTAGAAACATGAATTAATCAATTACAATAGCCATGATTTTAATTACTCAGTATCAGAAAAGATTTCATTTTAATATATATATAAGGTTTAATTTCAAAGTTTTATGAATATAACAATTAAACCACTTCCGAGTAAAAATAGATCCATTTCTTAAATGAAATGAGAGGACACTCATATAATTTATTTCTTAATACAATTTGAATCAGAAAATTCATTAATTTAGAATGAATTAATAAAACAAAATATATTGTCTCTATACTCATAATCCTTATTGGTTACATTTATTTAAATATTATTTAAATGAAACTTGATTTCTTTTTCATAAAACTTTAGCTTGTAAAATACTGTTAAAAAAAATTTCAAGATTTTGCATAAAATGAAACAGCAATTTGGTATGTAAATGTGGAAAGAGAGAAGTGAACCCTGAAATCTATAACAAAATGTGTGTCTCAAATGTCTCGAGTTTCATATTGCTATCATAAGTAAAAAAGAAAACTGTTGTCATCCTGGTTATTTCATATTCATTGAATTCTTAAGAAAATATTAGAATCTTGGGGAATTAAGTCACTTCATATTTTAATTTCTGAAGTAACTTTTCCTGCGAAAACAATTTGCCATATTTTATAACAACAAAAAAGTTAATTTTAAAAAATGTTGATTTATAATATATATAAATATTACGAGTGCACAGCATATAAATATTTTATAAAATAAATCATATATTTATTTATAATAAATTTATACATATGTATTATATATGAGCACATTAAAAATTTTTTCTTTGTGTAACTTTTTATTACTACAGTATTGTTTTCACACTGTAAACGAGCATGTATATATATATATTCAAATGTCATATATATATATATATATATATATAATATATATATAATATATATATATATATATATATATATGTATATATATATATATATATATATATATGTATATATATATATATATATATATATATATATATATATATATATATATATATATATATATATAAACATTAAATTTGAAAAAAACACATCATTTGATTTATTCCAATTGAATCTGATTATTCTGACATCATCTCAATTCTATGCGCTCGCTAGTTACGTAAGAGAGCTGTTTCGCACCCCAAAGGAAACTTCAGAAACCGCCTCTTCCATCCCTAATCTTGCGAGCGGGAGAAGGGAAAGAGCGTCAGGTGCCTTCCTGACGTCAGATGCATCCATTCGAAGGACACTCCCACAGGTGTGTTAAAAGAAAACGTTCTCCTTCGCTCCCATCACTTCTTGTGCCTTCCTTCATAGGTGAGTCCTCTCTTTTCTGGACACTTCGTATTTCACATAGGTATGCTTTACTCTCTCTCTCATCTTGTTAAACTAATCATTTCTAAATAATTTTTTTTTCAATTCCATTTTTGGTAATCCTTTTTTCACTAGGTTTTAACCTTTTTTTAAATTGTAATTTAGTATTTTATAAACTCTGCACTATATGATGAAATCATGCAATAATCTTGAATTTTTAAGGCTATCTATATATAAAACTATAGCATAATCTGATATAAAAGAAAATGAAGTGGGACTGAAAATTATTTTCCTAAACCAGATACTGACCATAAGAATTATTGCTCTATTTTAACCTGGATATAGCAAGTAATATTACTTTTTCCCCAAAACAATATATCCTTATCCATTTACTCCGATTTATTGAACGATTTCAGGGAGTTAATTATTCCCTAATCAAATAACTGAACTGTAACTGATTTGTGTACTTTATTTGTTTCCTTTATTCAATTATATATATTTATATAAAATTGAGCCCTTAATTTATTTTATTTTTCATTGTGATTTCAAAAGATCAAACCAGCAATTTATCGTGTCAATTACTAAATTTATTTAGGTTTGAAGCATCTGAGTAAAACGTGTTTGTCAACTATGGATTGTTGAAATAAATTGATACTAATTAAAGTATGAGAGGAAATTTGCTTAAAAAGTTTTCTTTTTTAATAAATGCCATTCTCTTATTATCCGTACTGTATCTCACAGATGCTCTGTGAATACTTCCCAGCAAATGAATACTTTTCCATTACTTGTTATGGAAAATTATAAGGCTCCATTTGAATTCCCATAACCCGGACTCAAATCGAAACGTATTATTCAATTAATATTCGCTTATATAAATCTTCTGAAAATAATTTAAATTTTTAATTCCTATCGTGAAGCTAAAACTTCATTTAATTAAAATAATTTTACGTTAAAATTTTTTGAAAAAAACAAGAAAAAAAATAAATGTATAAATTTATTAGATTTCTGACATGGCACATTTGTAAAAGTAGATTAGTTCTTAATAACTGCTGTAAAACTTTTCAAAAATTCCGTGGAAGCAGTAAAGGCTTATATAAATGTAAAGGTAAAAAATAATCAGCCATAAGATTTGCAATATTTCTATGTATGCCATAATGCTTAAATATGATTAAGGGATTTTTCCCGCACTTTTATTGTTTTTCTGATGTACAAAACATTATAAGAATAGATCCACATACTTTCTGATGATTAGACTGGATGAACGATGTTAAAATTCATCTATTTACATTGCGAATCTCGTATCACTTTACATTTCATTAAGATCACGCGATCCTGTTAACGGCCCATAGAATTTTGAAAAAGTGTACCAGAATACCATTCTGTTATAGATTTTATTGCTAGTAATTTCCCTTTGTATTCTTAATGTTTTACTTTAATATGTATCATTCAAATTTAAGTTGCAATGGACGTCCCATGCTTCCTTTAAAACAGATATTGCTTGGTCTTAACAATTCAATGAAATGAATTCAAAAATTGGTTTTATTCAGTTCCTTTTTTTATTCTGGGTGATTTACTGTAAGAAAGTTTTTTTGCAACTATTATAAATTAAATTCGACATTTAAAGATTTATGTACTTCTTTACACTTGATATGCCGAATTTCATTGTTAATTTTCTAAATGAATAAATAGAATCTTACATAATTTTAATGATGAATATTTTTCTTCAGTAACCTTTAAAGTAAGTATACTTTTTTCTTACTTTTATTCTCATTATTAAATTAATAAAAAAACATTGGCTTCGCAAGTTCTATTATCTTTAAAAAATGGAGTTCACTTGTGGAAAATATAACTAACCAGTAAAAATATTAGTCGTATAATATTATATTTACCAGTTGATTCAGAAAGGATGAAGAAACACAAAAGCACTTTTATCAACTCCTAAAAAATAGCAAAAAAGTAGCTAATTTTTTCATGACGTTCCAATTTTTTTAAAAATTAATTTAAATGGTAACGTCTATTGTGCTATTATTTGAATTCCTTCTAATTGTTTTTTTTTTTTTTCATATCACTTAAAAATGTTCAAAAAACTATTCATCCATTTAAAATAATTTTTCCTTACATGTTGCACTAAAACTCTATAAGAATACAAAAATATAGACTTCTTTAAAAATAAATTTAATTCGATTAAAAAAAATTTCATTTTGTACACTTCTTATCCTTATTTAAATGTTTCACGAGTCCCAACAATTCCTTATGAACTAAATTTTCAGCCTGTTGTAAAGTTCTTAAGCTACTGACATTCAGTATTTACAACGGCATACATAAAACTGGTCTCGTCAAATAACTCAACAACTACAGGCAACAGTCACCAAAACGACTAGTGTGAAAAAATAAATATTCTCGTATTCATTTAGAATTATTGGTTTCATTGGAATTTATGTACCCATCTCAATCCAATTTACAGCAAAGTTGTTTTGTAAAAGTTATGTAATTCCACGTCTTTTGAACTAACTAATATGACTATTTCCTCTTTACAGCTTTTGTGATGAATCTGACACTAACTCATTTTTATGGTAACTTTAGCATATTTAAAATGATACAAAACACTATCATTTACACTGGATAAAAAATATTACTTGGAAAGAATTTTATCAAAAATATTTTTTTTATCTAACTTTTTTAAGAACTGCTTATTTTCAATATTTACTGAAAGTTTTGATGACTTTTAGTGGAAACATGTTTCTCTGCAAAAAGACTTTCGCCTTCTGCTTGGTGTTGATGATAACTTTGAGCGTGGTGCGAGCTGAAGATGAAACCACGGTTGCTTCATCTGCTACATCAGTGGACCCCGCGTCATCCACAGGAGCAGGTGATTCTTCGGCTGCCTCTTCAGGTACCACTGCAGCCGTTTCCGGTTCGGTAAGTACCAGATAAAACAGTTAAAAGTATCTCTTTTCCTAGACATTATCTATTAACTTAATTTGCATTACGTACACTTTATACTTAATAGAATAGCGCCTTCAATGCTTCATGATTTACTTCTATTATTCTGAAATTTACACAATAAACGTATTTCGATGTCATATTTAATGCCCTGAAGCTCATAATATATAAAAATAAGAAAATTATATATAATAGTGGATAAGCAAATTTATAAATCTGAATTTTATTTTCTATTCCCATTTAATCCTTTAAGTCAAGATACTTCTACGGGTCCACAGATTATAATTTCTAAATCAATTCCTTTTTCAAGAATATTTTCTGGAAATAAAAATTTAAAGGCAATATAGAAAAATTCTTAATAATTTTTCTATATTACTTTTAAATTTTTATCAAAGGTATTCTTAATTTACTGTTTTCAATATCAGAAAAATAACTATATATATAATTAATGTAAAGGAAATTTTTGTGAAACAAATTTTTTTTTTTACCTAAATATATTAATTATTAAACTTAATTCCTAAAAATGATGCAATAATGATACATAGCTTAAATTTCCAAATTACATCAATTTCGTGTCTTTCACTGCAAAATGGAAAGTTGAAAAATGATTTTGTTATTCTTTTGATCAACAATCAAGTTTTTCTTCATCCTTATTATCCCTTTTAAGAAATTGCTTTAATCTTGGTGTTTTAGAGGGGGTTTTCATATTTAACTTCTTTAAAACCATTTCATAAAGGAATTTCATGTAAAACTTTCTCTTTATGGTAGGCTTCTTCTTTTAGCCGCCACAAACTTACTCTGGAAGCTATGTGTTTCATTCATCGAAATACTTTTGCGATTATCGATAGGCTTTTAAACGTCGAGTAAAGAATTTTCACTTACATATCACTTCAGCAATACATTTAGTTAAATTAATTTCCATTTTACTCTTATTAAGATTTCAAACTTATTTCAAGAATATAACGTAAAATAAAATAGTTCTTGGGAAAATGGACATAAGAAATAGGGTATAATTATGATATACACTAGAGAATACCATTTACTTAAATGAAACACATGCACGGTCCTGAAACATCCTTTATATAAATTCAAGGAACGGGAGCTTACACGTGGTAAAGTACAAAGTCCAACAAGATTTCTAATTAAATGTATACATAAATATAAGACTAGCATGTATTTCATTAAAACGCAAACATCCATTTCAAAAGTAAATAATATATACAAAGTACACTCTTAATCGTCCTTTCAACATGCATTATTTATAATTTCTTAATACTTCTTCACAGTTGTCTCAAATTGAAATCTTGTTTCCATTAAATTAATATACATCATTTCACGTACTTAAAAAAATATAAATTGTTAATTGAATGAAATGCTATTTTAATAGGAGAAATAAATATTAGGTTACTCTAGTTAGGATAAGAATATTTACCATTCATTAATTAAATCTTAACCAATTCATTTCTGCATCTAATTTAAAGAAGTTTAGTAATTGCTCCATTTTTTTCAAAATTTCACGTTTCATTAGAACAAAATTTTAGGGATAGCCTAAAATTTCTTCTGAACTGTAAAAAAATATGATAAAGATAGGATTGATATAATTTCTATAATCTTATTGAAATTCATCAAGTCCATAGCTAGCTCTATTGTAAAGTTCCTTAATTCAACCTCTGTTTCAACTTCCGGTTTGGTTTGTTTATCGTTTTGTGGGCACATACAAAGAATTATTTTGGACATACAGCTCAAAGTTCACTCAAAAACACCAAAGCATCCATACCCAAGAGGAAAGTCAAACCCAAACAATGCTCAACCATTCAGCTAAGTATATTCCAAAATATTTCATTATATTGCTATTCGAGGCAAACAACAGGTGCCGTACAATAAGCAAATATGTCGATTTGATGCAAATTAGTAGATCAATGATTTCTAACTATTTGTGAGGAAGAAACTTATTATGTTTTGCACTGAATTTACATTAGTTAATTGCATATATTTCTTGCAATTTAAATCGCTTAGAAATGTAAACTGAAATTGCATCTATATTATTAACATCATGAAAAATCACAGAACAGCCAATGTTTTAATAGGTATTTCTAATGATGATATAAACTATACTAGCAAATTGATTTATGTTAGATATTTCCGTAGACAAATAGATAAAGTGTCACGTATTTTATAATAAAAAATTACATAAATCTCAGGTAACAAATATTCATTCAGGAATATCAAAACTTTACAATATCCAAAGGTTTTAAATATTGTGTATAATATTTAGTAATCTAAAATTTATCCTATCTGATTAGACAATTATTGAATAGTCCATGATAATCACATACTTACACAGGTAAGCAGCACAGTATACCTGATAAACTAAGTTGAAATTACCGCAATTATTCGAATGTACATTCCAAAACATTAAAACTTCATAATATCTAAAGGCCATACTTTAATGCAGTTAACTAAAATTTTTCTATGTTATTACCAAAAAAAAAAAAAAGTAGATTTACTAGTATTTTTTAATTATGCCTTGTGTCTTACATAAATATTTTGCAAATTTGATTTCTTTAAATTCGTTTGTTTTAGGTAAAATCAGCCAAATGAATTGAAAAAAAATTTCTTTTTCTTCAATTCATTGAGTTCTATAATACAGTTTTGTTCTATATATACATAGTGGAAAACTTTTTTAAGTTCAATAATCATTTTTAGTTTTGTGTTTTTCTTGTTGCTTTATGTGTTTTTGTTTACTTTCTTGCAAACTTAAAAAATGTATATTAGTTATTTAAATTTACTTAAATTGGTAATAATTTAATTTTTTTATTTCAAATAAATTATGTATATAATGCATGTTCTTAGAACACATTTTATTCTTAAAAATTGACGATTAGTGCCTGCCCCAATATTTCGTGATTTCATAAAATGCTACTTCACAGTATTTTATACTTTACATTAAAAAAGTATATTCCTGCAGTAATAATAATAAATAAAAGTTTACCTATCGCATAGTGTGTTAAATTTGAGAAAATATTTTACGAATGTAAAGTAATTAAGTACCATTTCTCATTAACAGGATTCAAATATATAGGCTTTCATTTGGGAAAGAATCTCTATTAAAATTTAAGAAGATTTCACAATGATGAAAAAAAATGCTACACGGTTCAAAAATTTCGTTACACACATAAATTAACTATTAAAACGAATCCCTTGTGTGGAATACAATTATATTTAAGAAAATAGCTTCTTAAATTGTGCTAAATATCGTGCACCATACATTTAGCAATTTAAAAAGCTATTTTCTTTATTCAAACGTTCGAAGAAAACGCTACTTTTGATATTCAAAATGAATATGTACGGCATAAACATGTATAGATTTTTTTGTGATGCATAACTGAATAAATTGTTGCAACACTCTGCATTAATCCTATAAATGTTCTTTGAAGATATGGTTTCTGAAGCATTATCTATTGATAGGATTTTTAAATGTATTTTAATCAATTGATTTGTAGTCAGATAGCATCATGAAATGCATTCCTTATAAAATTCAGCATGTTCTGCGGAATGGGAAATTATATTTTCGTTCATGAATTAAATATTCAAAAACTTGAAATGGCTAAAATATATGTGTAGCAATATAATGTTACAGTTTTCATGAGATTATTTAAAATATCTGAAAAAGTGAAAGTGAAGCCTGAAAGTGAATTTAGGAATTTATATTTTGGACATGTTGGAGTTGATTTTTGGCTTTAGTAATTCCAAAACAATCAGTTTATAGAAATAAATTCATTTGATTATGTTTATGTACATTGAATTGATGTACCTTAATGTGAACGCAATTAATAATTAATAATTTTAAAATCAGTTTTTCTTCAATGTTCTTCATGCTTCAAGCGAAGAAAATAAGAGACTTTATTTTATTCGCGTGACCCAGAACAACAAACCCCGTGAAATTTTGTGACATTTTAGTCAATCGAGCAGGACAGCGAGAATATTAAGATATTTTGAAATTTAATTTCCCAAACTTTAAAAATGTGCTACATTATACATTATATCTTTTATAGAAAAAGCACCATGTATTGATCTTTTATGCTAAATTTGCTCATGAATAGGTAGATAACGTCTCTCATTTCCGTCTCCTTGCACTCAAATAACTAATCATCAGCCCAAGAGTGCTTTCGTCCAATCGCTGCTCGAGTGTAGATGCTTGTAAAGGAACGATCTTTACTTTTTAATAAGCAAACTAATTAAAATTTGTTTTTATTAAGTTATTCCGAATATCAGTATATTTTTATTGAAATAATATTAAAATCATAAAATTCATAGCATACGTCACAAAATCTGAAGCATTTATGTATCGCAGTAATTCCAAACTCAAATAAAAACTAAGATTTAAAATTTTTAAAATTAAAGAAATTTTATAAAGGTTAAAGCTGAGGAACCTTTAACCAATGGTTAGAGCATGACAGCTGTTATCGTTTTGCGATGTCAGCTTCTAAGCAATGAATGAAGTGGCTGTGTTCTCTTAAGAGAAATATGCCAATGACCAGATAAGACTACGTGTAGATCAATGAGAATTGACGTCCAATATCAGCCTGATGAAAAAACTTCTTTTCTAGGAAAATTAAAGATTTCTTTTAAAATGCGACCTCTCCGATCCGATAGTAAAGTGCTTTTTTTAACCTCGAGTTGATTCTGATCAAATTACACCAAGGGTTAAAAACGTACTTTAACTAACGAAACCCAACACCTACAATTTCCTGTCTAAGTACTTTCCCAGTTCAGCATATTCTGGACTAAGAGACTATAATGAATTTAAAATATCAAGGAAATTTTTTATATGAAAGAGTGAGAACAGTACTCAATTTCAGAAAGGATTCTTATAGCTCAGGGAATGATTTCAAGTTGAATACAGGAGATTCAATAAGAGAGAAATTAAACTCTCTATATATGAATACTAAAATGTATGATATGTTTGGAAATTCCTAACTCTTAAATCTATGTTAGATTTTATTGCATTGATGAGTCAATTTATTTGAAATCAGTCTTTCACTTATTTTAAGCGATTGAAGTTCTCAGCTTTTTTAATCCACATGCATAAAATCAATCCGAAATAAAATTATTAATTATTTGATGAACGAAATTAATTAATTATTGTTGTTCAGACAAAATGTACATTAAAATGTTATAAGTATGTGATAAAAACATTACATCTTTATATTTTCAAGAAATCGTTTATTTTTTATCTGAAAGTAATTTAAGAATGAATCACAATTATATTAATAATTTAGTTTTAGGAAAAGAAAATTTATTACGCAATATTCAAAGTGCAACACCAAGAGTCAGTGTCAGAAAGCAAATAAATTGGAGGACAGAGAGAAACAGTGATCTTTATTTCGAAGTGATATTCATAACAAACATTGAGATTAGTGTCAGCTCAATAGGTTGTAGAACCAACATACATAGCGATAGAAGCAAACATGTCTAGGTATAGAGTGAATTAAAGTTCAGATGCTGTCCTGAGGAATGACTCTCCATTCCTTGTGAATCATTTGTAATATTTCGCTTTCTGAAAACAGCAATGACAGAAACTGCAAATAGCATCACAACACATCTCGAAGGCATTTCATTACTCAGGAGAAAATGATGGCCACGAAAGATTCTGTACATCTTGCTGAGCACATTGATTGAAGCGTAATAGGTTGAGCAAGAAAGGACCTTGACTATCTGAATGTAGGAGACTGCCATTGATCACAGCACATCATATAAATATTGCGGCAGGATCAGATCTGCCTCCATGTCGACGTCATACACGTACGTGGTGACTGTCATATGAGAAACACAAACGCATAATCAACTGAAAACATGATCTTAAGACAATTTGTCGCCCACACCTCTCTAGACTGGCATCATTGCAGACATTGTCATCTGTGTTTGGGAGTAAATGACTGTCTTCTTAATGAGTGCCATGAGTCCAGACCACAAGCAATCAACGAAAAATACAGATCGACATAGCAATATTTAAGGCGTATTGAACATGTTACAAATTCGATGCTTTTTCCCTTATATCTTAATCCACATGTGCAGAAGAATTATATATTCCACATCATTTGTATAATATGATAAGGTGCACTTACCTTAAATTTGCATAACTTTTTGGCCATTATTTCTTAATATTGCATTTTCAATGTCGGTAGCGCATATAAACTTTTCATTTCACTAAAAATTTCATGCCATTAATTCATTCAATTTTCATACCATTCATTTCATTTAATTATACCCAGACTTCATGAAAATTTAAAATATTTTTGATCGTACATACATATATATATATATATATATATATATATATATATATATATATATATATATATATATATATATGTTTTTATAAATAAATTTCTACTCTTTCCTAAAACTAATTTAGCTATGGGATGCAGATACTAATAAGTGAGACGTTTGGCGAAGGCTTAAAATTCTATGCTTCAATTAATATTGTTTCCACGATATTAAATGAATAATAAATAACATATATCTTAAGTTTAATTGTGAACATTTGATATTTCGTTAAAACTGCTGAATATGACAAACTTAATAGTTTTGTTGTGGCATATCAGAATAAAGATGAGAGTGTTTGTGGCGACACAAATTCATGCAAAATTTGCTAAATTTAATGAATCGTCATATTGTAAATTTTTCTTGAGCCTATCATTATTTCTCATACTCTTCATTAGGTTTTGCCTAAAAATCACAAATGTAGGATATTAAAATATAATTAAAGTTGTTTACTCATCTGACAGCAACCATATGCGGAAGATTTTGTTTTGCTTCTTGAGATAACTTTAACTAATATGTGTGAACGAAAACCATGTGTTTCAAACCATAATAAAATCGTAACTATTACTGTAGCGTTTCTCGAATTCATGGAAATTCCCATTTGATTCATATAATATATGAGTTGCTATCTGGATGAATATGAGTCGTTTTGGAGCTGCTGCATGAGTAACAGATGAATACAGTATCCAAGAAAAACGAATCATAATAACCCCGAGAATTCGTGCGTACAATTTTTCAACTTCTCACTTTGTGTGTTGTTTCACTGTTAATTTTATACTCTTTATGATTATGTTTCAATATTTCCATAACAACTCTTATTACTCTTTCAAGCTCCATGAACTTTATGCAATGAGTGTCAACACATGCATACGTTTCTCGAAAAAAAAAACAACTTTGCAATGATTCTTATATCTGGATTTTATATCCAATTAATTTTTAAAATATATAAATTTCATTTCTTTCTTTCTGAATCCATTAATTTTAGTTAAATGCAATGTGTACCATCAAATTATTATCCTAAATACAATTCTCGTTTCAGACTCCGGCCCCGGCAGACGGAACCACCGTAGGTGCCGATAAGTAATCGGAGTCGAGCGGAAGCAACTTCCTCCTCACGCAAAAGATATTGGAAAAGAAATATTTTTATCACAATGAGTGAACAAATAGATTTGTCATATGGTTTCCATGTATTTATGATACAATAAAACACATTTAAAAAGTATTTAGTCTTTAGAAAAATATATTAGTCTATTTTTCAAAATATCCTTCGGTTTCCTGTACATTTTACTTTTATTTTTGTTTTTTGTATGATATTTTCACCAAATATTTAAAAAAATTCATGATTTTTTTTATCAAATTTAATTTGCAAATCTGTTAGTAAAAATTTTCCATTTGCTTACAAAAGACTAAACTGCATATCCAGTTCTAATCTTTCTTGAGTTGGTAAGAAATTATACATTTTCTGTTTTATATGTGACTATAAATATAAAAAAAATTTTCCTTCTATAACCATAAAAAAATCAATTCACAGAAAAGAATTTTAGTTTTAAAAATACTATTACAAATTATCTATAAAAACTATTATTTTAATATTAAACGTTGCTCTTACAAAATAAAGGTTACAGTAGGAAAATGTTAGTTTCCTACTATAATCTTTATTTTTTATATGCGTTTAATATTATGAAATAAAAAGGTTACAGATGATAATACTAGTTTAGGTACTAAATAAACATTAGTTTACAAAAGTAAAGAAAAATTGACATTCAAGTCATCAATTTTGTAAGTCACAACTATATTATCCCTTGCGAATGCCTAATCAATAAAATCCAAGTAGATTATGTCTATATCGGTTTTGTATTTGTCTCTACAGACAATAATATTTGACTAATATTATTTATCATCTGTTATCATTTGAAGAGATAACTGAGAGAAATATAATTGACTTTCAATTCGACAATATTGATCAATCTCTCTCATGGATTTGACTTCAGGTTTTAAAACTGGACCTTTCATTAGCTCGGAATTTACTTTAAACTGTTGATGTAAATAATTCCCAATGCACAACACGAACTTAAGTTGACTGAACAATTCAAAAATTAAATTATTTCTAAAATTATTGGCCTTTATTCCGGAAGACTGAAGACAATAACTTACTGTTTTACTCTGGAAAGACCGTGTGATGCAAACTATTATGTTGATTGAAAAATATCATTTTCCTATTGTAAATTTAATAGATAATTTTTTAATCGAATCATCTTCGTATTCAATAGATCTCTTGAGTGCAAATTTCCTCTGTTATTAGATCGACGCTTCAAGTTAGATCCAATATTTTAAGACTCTATTCAATAATTATTTTAAAATTTACAAAAGGATTAGTAAAATATTGTTTAAATAATTTGAATGACTTGAAACGTCTATTGTAAATTCCTTATGTTGCTTAAGAACTGTTTCACAATTTTATGTAAATGATCCAACTTATACTTTCTTTCTGATAAAATTTTTGTAACATTAGACTAGTCTATTTCATTTTTGAAAAAAAAATTTCTTGTTGGTTTCACAAACTATTCTGCTATATTTTTTAATGTAAATTACACGAATTTAATTATTTAGGAGAATAGTCAAACTTTTGTAATTTATTTAACTTGTATGGATTCAAAATGAGTACTAATTTTTTCAATAGTTACCTAAATTAAGTCTCATGACTATTAAATTAAATAAAAAAGTGAGAAAAAATCTATTCTTTTCAATATGAAGAAAAGCTTTCTTAATATTTCCATAATTTCCAAAGTCAACATTATGATATCTCTAAATGTGATTATTAATTATTTAAAAGTTCTAAATAAAGTTTGTTAAATGTCTTGAAATATTATTTGGGACAATATTAATTTCTTTCTTAAAGATCAAATCTATCTAAAACGAAACAATAATATTAATATTATTTTACACATAAATGATGATAATTTAATCATATTTTGACTATAATAACAAGGTAAAAGAAAATCTCTCCCAAAAGAAAAATTTCCTTATGAATCGTCGTTAATGAAACAAATAAAAATGTAATTAAAAATAAGGCCTCATAAAAGTTTGGCTAGAGCTTCTGGATAACAGCGTAGACATTTACCATGATCAATATGAGGTGTGGATAACCTCAAAAGTTTTGAATAAAATGAATGAATTTATTTCATATCTCATTAAAAAATAGAAATAAATGCCTACGTTAAAATTATTTATCAAGATCAAATTATGGGATACAAACAGTACAAATGAAAAGTGTAATTATTTTCTATAAATAAATTGAAACTATTTTTAAAAAATTTCTGAAATTTCACACACTAGCTGTTATAATATTTTTGGAATATAATTACATAAGCTCAGCATATGCAATTAATCTTTGAAATAACTTTATGAATGCATTTCACAAAACTTTTCCAAAAATAAAAAGAAACAGAAAACCTAAATTAAGCTAAAGATATTAGAATATTATAATATAAATATATTATATATTAGAATTAATTGGTTTCAATTTCCAACTAATCTGAAACAAAAATGAGTAAAAAATAATATTTAAAGAAAGCACATAAAAATATAAATATCATAAATAACATTAATTATCAAATTATAAAAGAAAGATTACACAGAAAAGAGAAATGTATTATTTAATATTATTTTATATATATATATATATATATATATATATATATATATATATATATATATATATATATATATATATATATATATATCATAATGTAAAGTTTTAAGCAATTAATGTATAAGTACATGGAACATAATTGTATATTATTAGTTCATACCTAACTTTCCAGAGGTAAATAAAATTTACAGAAACATTTAAATGCTTAAAAGTAAATGTCAAGAAAAAAACAAACACGTGCCAAAAAGCAAAATATCTGGAAAACGTTTCTTACACCAAAAGAAAAATAAATCTATAAATTACGTCTACAGGATAATCAATTTTTAACAAAATGGAATTATAGTCTTACAATGTCGCTGATTCCTTAAGAGTACTTCGGCAGAACGTTAATTATAAGAAAGAGATCTAGGTTTAATTATTAATTATAAGAACCTCTATTTATTTGCTGATAAATTGGTTTTAAGTAAGGGATCATTCTTTTTAGTACATTTGGTGATTATTTTATTCAAATTTTTAATGCAGCAGTGCACTCTGCAGTTCCTTTAGATATTCTTAATTTATTCAGCTTGCTATATATGCTGGCATTTTCATGTTTTACTAAAATTCATTCTAAAATACAAATTACAACTAGTAAAAATTAAATAAATGGAAACAATAAAAGCAAATTAGTTTTTGAAAAATTTAATTTTAAGGAGCTCCGAAGTCGAAGTGAAGAAACACCCATTTAAGCAATGAAAATACAATAAAAACATCACATATTAGAAATATTAAAATATCATATAATAATTATGTATGTAATAGCATCGTAACAAATAACAGAGAAATGCAAATTTCTGGGGTATCTTGAAGCTCATCGAAGCCAGAATATTTACCTCTGATTACTATTACTTGAAAAATATGATATCCATTCTGTATTGGTTGCTTGTGAGAACGTATTTTTAAAATTATCAGCGTCTCCATCTTGAAGCTTAACACCTATAAGCTGCATTTCTTTTGATATATTATCATCAAGAATACAAACACCATATTTCTCTTTTAACTTAAGAAGTATATCTTACAAGATTAATTTTACTTATATTTTAGTTTCCATACTTAAAAAAATAACAGTACAAATGAAAATTTGTACTGTTATCATTTGAT
The DNA here is from genome assembly GCA_030067965.1 of Latrodectus elegans. Taxonomy (NCBI): domain Eukaryota; kingdom Metazoa; phylum Arthropoda; class Arachnida; order Araneae; family Theridiidae; genus Latrodectus; species Latrodectus elegans. The sequence goes on from CM057814.1 coordinate 98,439,852, forward strand.
TATCATTTGTATTATCATTTGATTAGAAAAACAAAAAATAACAAAGAAAGAATTCAAAACACTTGGATAGATAATTTAAAATGTACAACGCTATAAGCTTAACGGCGTGTTTGCGGCCGGAACTTTATTGGAGAATTCTACTTTAAAGCCAAGTTCATGAATCTTTAAGGGTTTCAAAAGTCGCGACCACATCACTTTTGTCTGAAGTTGAGGGACATTCAATATTCCTGAGAAAACGTTCATCTTTGGGAGATATTACTATCAATTGATATTGATGCTCCATAGAGTGATATACATCTAAATGTATTACTCTACCTCTATCAATTGCACCACTTTTCCAAGAGGCTAGTTTATTCTTTTGACGAGACATTCAATTAAAACGAAGTTTCCTGTTAGAAAAATGTATCGATTATTGTTTGTGTAATTTCTTAATTGTCCAAAGTACTCTAAGCGAAATGGTTTTCGCAGATCTTCTCGAACCTTCAATCTGTAGAGAAATCTTTTTGTAGGCAAGAAAATCGATAAATTCTGAGTCTGGAATTCCCCCTCTCCTTAATGTCCCTAAGATAACTCATAAGTGTCAATTGTTCCAGTTCTGATCTTCAGACATATAAGTGTGATAGACCTAGAGATAATAATGTTCTCAAAATCACGCAATAGAGTGGAAAGCTTTTTAAATCTTAACGAAGCTTTTCAAAAGACCTTTCATAAGATAGTTTTAATAAGACCTACCACATTCTCCCTCAAAATCCTTTTCATTAAGGCGATTTGGAAGCAATAAATTTCCATTTTATTCAAGAGACGGATGTGTCCTTTTGGTTTTTGTTCCATCCTATTTTATTCAAAGTTTGGTTTGATCCAAATAAATTATTTTCTTTGTCAGGGTACATAATGGAAGGCCAGCCTCTCCTAGCTATGAAGTGTCTTGAGTTAGCAAACATTTGTAAACAAACAACAATAAAGGATTTTTACAACTGTAAGAGGTGTCACCAATTGATTTCATGAATAGTGTAATAAACGGCACAATTCAAAAGTACCACCCAAGCTTTCAAACCATCCTTTAAGTATTATGGACCCACAAGATCAATTCCGGTAATTTCGTATGTAGTACATTTCCTTAATCTATGGTCTAGTAAATATGCTTCTTGAACTTCGGGATGATTTATACCAATATTTTTATGGTTATACATGATTCCGATACTTTGTGTATTGTCTTTCGACTTTTAAGAATCCAAAACTGTTTCCATAAAACAGAAACTAAAGTTTAGACTCCACAATAGGAGAGGTTTTTATGCCTGCTTAGTCATCTTCAACACTACATAATTATTTGATGGAAGAATGATAGGGTATTTGAAGTTTTCGGTTTATTCTCTCACCAAGAAGCATGTCTTAATTCTAATGAGATTTTGAGTATCAATGAAGGAACGAAAATGTTGATATCTTCGATCATTGCTTATAATTTTGTATTTATAAATTTGCAAACATTTTTTTCAACTTTATTCAGTTCTTGAATCTCTCAATTTTCATTTGTATAAGATAACTTGGAGTTTTGGCCGTAGCGAAACAATCTGGGTAACTTTGCAGTAATCCAGATGATTTTCTCAAAGGACCAGGTTTTGAATAAATAATCAAACTCTTCATGTATAATAAAGTCAGGGAAACCAGTTTTCTTTCTTTCTTTTCTAATTTACAGTTTCCCTATCAAGAACTGCCTCAACAATTGAAGAGAATTTTTATGTTTCATTATCCCAGATGAATTATTATGCCGTCTATCACTAAGTACATACTCTGTAAGGCATCCCCTGCAGGGTATGTCCGTCAAATTCATGTTACAAGGGACATAATTCCATTCTTCTTTAGAGCCGTTGTACCTAATATCTCGAACTCAATTCCTAACGAAGACATCCCATTCCTCATTTTTTCGGTTCCAGTCTAAGGCATTCATTGCATCAGTCCAATATCATGTAGAAAATCTTCCATGCATAAATCCATTCTTAAGCCTATGACACATGCCAACGATTCCACTCTGGAATTTGTAATTTCCTTTAAGTGAGCAACACGTACTTATAAAAATTTGCATGAAATTCCATCTTCACTTTTACTTTTTAGATATATATATGTATCATGTGCTAAGCGGGAGGCAACACAGTGAAGTGTGTCAAGGTGTAGATGAATGAGTTAAATCCATTTTGTAACGAAAAACTTTAATGATAAAAATATAATATGCATACATTTCCATGAAATATAACGAGAAGCGGAAGCTACTAAACAGATGTAGAAACTCCCCTTTTTTTAAAGTATATGTTACACTGAAAGTTGTAGTTTTTTATTTACACAAATGATCACTTTCATATAGGTAGCGCTGCGATAATGTATGATCACTACAACAGAATACGTAAAATGCCATTTTGCATTAATATAAAATACCTATTTAAAAAATATAAACATAAAATATCTATTTTATTGATAAATAATGTCCTTGATAGTTTTACTTTATCAACATGAATCAAATATTTTTAAACTTCAAAAGTTTTTGACAAGTTCATCAGATAGTGCAGTATCCCGGGGTAATTTAACTTTTTAGCATCCTACATTAAAATTTTAAATCTCAAAGTGACAGGACTTAGTATTCATAATAGTTAAAAAAAAAAAAAAAAAAAAAAACAATTGTGTTTTTGTGAAAAGGATTCCGATTAAAATATCATTTTTATAAGTACAGTTTAATTTGCCCTTCCTCGTATTCTATTCCAGTCTCAAAACAGAAGCAGTTACTTCAAAAACAGACACTTCGTCTTCAGCAGAGTAGAGTTTGGATTTTGTATTAATATATTGCCTTCCTCTAGAATCAACTTTAGCATTTCTCTATTATTCACTCCACTTTTATTTAATATATATCAACGTCTCCATTTTATTAACTACTTGATAATGTTCTGGAAAGTACTCAAAATGATACAATAGAAGCACCAAGAAGAAAAGTTCTTGCATTGATTCCAAATATCACATGTCTATGGTGTAACGAGCTAAAATGTGAGGATCAGTATAGCGCATACTCGCTAGATTCTGCCACCTTTTCTGATTATATTGTTTTTTATTATTATTATTTTTATTTTTAGTTAGTGGAGAGTGTTTTCAGAGAGACAACGCACTGGAGGTGTACTTCTGGTGGCGTCCTCCAATGTGATTGTCATGTTCACTAAGTCGAAAGTTGTATTAAAATTTATGTAAATAGTAAAAATTATGTATATTTAAAATTTATCCTTATCAATAAATTAAATTAATTAATCTCCAATTGCCTTGCCACCTCAATACGCTACATGGCGATAAATCTTCAATTCATCAGGATCTCCGTTCTTAAGCCACACAATCTCAATAATCTCTGTCTTTGTCATCAATACATATTTGAAGAAATGCATTTCTAATGTTAGCAATAATGCATAATCTTCTCAATCGAATTCTATTCAGAATGCTTGGCATCAACTCTACTAAGTTAGGTTCTTTATCAAGGTAGCTGCTCAAAGAAATCCATTTTTTGATTTGTGAAGGGTTGAAATCTTGTCGAATCTTGGTCAACTTGGTTTGCTGAACTCTGTTTTATCATTCCTCTAAAAGGTAAATGAGTTCATAAGGAATCATCTATTTTTGAAACATTCCCGGACTCTATTATTTTTCCTTCACCCAGTCATGAGAGACTTCATAATTTTTAAAAGGCTTAGTTATTGTAGAATCTTTACAGTCTTCTTTCCACTATCAGTTTATTATTGATAGGAAGTAGCATTTCTTCCAGCCAAGAAAGTGATACTTCGTATCGACCATCAGGAAGTCTTTTCAGAGTTTTAAAAAATGTTACCTCATCTTGTTTGGGAACATAATTATCAGTTTTTATCTTCATAACATCGTTGGTAGATTAAGTGTGGTCGTTCGAACGTATAAAAACATGATGGAATTTTCCACAGAAAAAACCCTGATTTCGGGATATGCATGAATTAATAACATGATTGAATTTCAAACATTAAAAAGCAAACCTATTATTTTAGAATGTTTTGCTCTCTCTTCTTTTAATAAAATCTTAGTGTATCTACTTTTAACACTAGAATGATATTTATCACCTAACACATAATGAGGATTCGACGAAGTTGCACTATTTTTAGAAGAATTATAAAGTTAACTGTCTGTAAAAATATTTCTGTGACGATCACAGAACATTCTTTTTGGTTGATTTTTCTTGGTCTTATTTGTCAAAACCACTTTTAGCTAAATTAACTTGTCCTCTCTATCAATTTCATTACACAGAAATTTCCTTTATAACTCTAATTTATTAACTTATTTACATGCTTTAAATGTAAACGGCGTAAAAAGTCTTTCCCAAACTCGCAAAATATTGACAAGTATACAAGACTCAACTAACGAATATAACATGGACACTTGCTTCTCCAATCATCTGTAATGACCTTAATTGCGTTTCAATCCTGTCATATAAACAACTAATGGAAACCTATATCTTTATTATTTAGTGCATTATTTAATATTAAATTCAAAAGTTACCTTACATAAATTTTTATCAAAACAACTTTCCTACTAAAACGCGCTTTAATATATTCAGTGACTTCGATTTAATTTTCTGATGTAGGTGGAAAGACTACGGGCCTACATCAGAAAGCCAACGTCCCGGGCTCTAGTGCCTTTAAGGGTTGGTTGGATTAAGTATTGATATTAACTGATGTCTACTTTCTCAATAAATTTAGTAAAAGTGACACGATAAGATCTTCTCAATTTAATTAATGCTTCCTTTTAACTATAAAAAATTATCTAATATATACTATAATTTTCAAAGCATTATCTTTAGATGATTTCTTTAAATAATTAGTATAGCATGTCACACACAACTCAAAATACTATATGCAATATCTCCATTTAATGTGATAATAATGTACCCAATAATAAAATAATTAAGAATTTTTCTATAGTAAATATTTCTCTCCAGTCTTACAGCTCTATTTCTCTGCTTTACTTAGCCTAATTGCAAATGAAGTAAAAAATTTTTTACAAATTTTTATTGTGTGTCAATAGTGGCGCCAGCTATAAGACATTTTCGCTGTTAAAACATCAAATGTAACGTAATGAAAATGCAACATCTTTCCACCCTTATGCCAGTTAAAATTTTATTTTTTCCTCTTTCATTATATAATTTTAAATTTCATTATTTGAAACTGTTGTTTTATTAAAAACTATAAAATTTTTATATTTGAATTGGAAACAGTAATTTTTTATCGCATAAAAATATTTTAAAAAAGCTTTCTTCACACATAATTAATATGCAGTTGTATTCCACACCTTTATAATTATTAAAAAAAAATTTAAGCTAACCAAAATATTTAATTCTTTAAAAAACAGAGTATTAATTTTTTTATTTTTACGTTTTTATCTCTTAAGAATTAATTTTGAATTATGGATGAAGCACATCTATTTATATGTTTTCCAATTTCAATTTTTAGTTCACACTCTCCCTATATATCTTGTTCAAATTTTCTGTTGTTTTTATAATTTATTTATTTATACACTTAAATTCAAATATAATTTTTCAAACTTGTAGTACATGGCATTTAATGTTAATACAGTTTTTTTTTTTAATATTGATTCATTAATTTAATTTAGTTATTAGATTTTATGTGGGAGTAGAAATGATATTTTTCTATGTTGATCTAAATAGGAATTCACTATATATACATATTACTTGTCGATTTTGTGTTTACTGAAAGTATTCTTGCTAGTTTTATCTTATTCTAAGCAAATGATGAGAAATTATTCCTTTTTTATTAATATGTTAGCAGAAAAATAAAATCCATAAGACAGTAGTAATAATTCAAGTAATTTATAAGACATATGGATAACTTCCCATTTAACTGAATTCATTATTTTTCTTAAGTTCTGTTATTTCGAAGTGATTCTGTATTTGATTTCTTTCGTATAAAATGAAGCAAAAATGACTTGAAATTGCATGAATGTTTTAGCTTTTAAAAATATTTAGTTTAAATTTTTTTCTGTTTATTTTTGAAAGAATTAACCAAAAAGTGTATTAATTGAATAGTTAGTTTAGTGAATTATTATTAACTGAATTATTTATATTTATAATACGTAAATTTTGATTTCTTGCATGATTTTTTAAAAGAATTTACAATAAATAATATTGAATTTGATATATTGTATTACAAACTATATTATATAGTTATACCTAGAGCCTCAATTTAAATAATTCATAAGTATAATTTCACTTATAGGAATACCAGGAAATACTCATGCTTTTCACAACCTAAATTGAGATGTTAATCAAGTTTGGCTATGTATAGTTTAAGTTACCTTAGTTATATTAACTCTTAATTTGATTCGTGTTAACCCTCGTTTATCTCTCTTCACCTAAACTCACTCACCTTAAATTGCCTAAGTCCTTACACTTTAGTATTCAATTCGTATTAACTCGGCATTAAAAGTCTTGGATATCAGCTTATGTGGCTCGGTGGTCTAACGGAGTAACTCTCAATGAGTGTGGATGCGAGAGTCCCCGTGTTAATAATCTCTCCAATCTTAATGCATCATGCGTTGCATAGCCTAAGTTGACTCTTGAATCAAGTGTGGATATTAGTCATCAACTCGTGCTATTCACACCAGTCGTTTTAACTCGTTATATGAAATCTTAGCTTCCAACTCATGTAGTTCGAGGTATGATTTCCTTTTCGGATGCTTGAGGTTCCGGGTTCTGCTGCCAACGCAGCATATTTTATACAACAGTGCAAAATTTGATGTTTGAATCAAGTTGGACTGCAAATATTTTAAAACATCTTGATCGTTAACTTGTATGGCTCAGTGGTCTAAAGATATGATTCTTGATTCATGTGTCAAAGGCTTTGAGTCCCGACTGAACCCAATAAAAATCGTTTTGTGTACCAAACTAGAATCAGAAATCATGTTTCGCTTTGTCTGTCTTAAAACATCTAAATTGTTAACTCATGTTCATTTAACTATATTTATAAAATATCTTAATTACCAACACTCGGAGCTTGATACTCTAGAGCACATGGGTTCCCAAATATTTTTCTCTCGTGGACCACTTTCAAAGTCTTATTATTTTCTGTAGACTCCCTGCTACTGCATTTCTACTGTATTCCCAAAACTTCTAAGAAATATCATCCTTAATTGGAGGTGTTAAGAAGAAAAAAGTAGCATATTTTCTAGTGTCCTATTTATTCAAACAATACTTGTAATTATACAAAATTATAAACATTTATTATTATAAACGATCGACAATCGACAAAAAATCAACAATGAACTTTAAAATGTAAATCAAAAATAAAAAACAGTCATACTTTTAAAGAGACGGTGCACGTGGTCGGCACTTTGCAAATTTCGACATGTGGTGTACACTTGTACTAATATCTACTGTTCTATTCAATTCTGTGTTTAAACTGAATCTCGAATATTTTTGAGTACCTACCTAGTGAATGATGCTATCTGCCTACGTTGATAGGTAAATCCAAGTCAAAATGTTTGTTCTTTATTGTGAAAACCAGATATTTTTCTTGGACCCCCTCTTACAGCTTGTGAACCCCTGTTTTCTTTTCACCTCTACGTGGACTCCCGTGTGGTCTCCTATGAACCAGCTGGACCGCTTTGGGAAGCTATGGTCTAGAGGTATGATTCTCACTTCATGATACGAGTGGTTCCTGGTATGAATCATTGCAGAGCTCACTAGAAAAACTTTTGCTTAGCCAATTTTATGTATGATTTCTGAATCATACACAAGAAATTCCTTGAATACAATGCCTATCAACATTTATAGATAGAAATTTCTCTAAATCTTACCACTGCTTTCGTTAGTAACTTACAGTTTTGAGCTTTTTTTTATGTATATATATATATACATCCTCCAATTATAAAATCCTTTCATTCATTATATGTAATGATTTCTTGGCAAACAATGCATGGCCGGTTTTATTTATTTATTTATTTTTATGATTTGTAGGATAATTTAAAATGTAATATATGTATTTTTGAGAATTTACTAAAATAGAATCCTTATTTTGTGTGTTCGTTGAATTTTTGGCTAGATTTGAAGTGAGAACGCCTGCACGGAAGGGAAGGGATACAGGGTATAGAAGGGAACTTAAACAGGATGTTCTCCTGTTATTTAAAATATTGGTTGTGTTTTGCTTTGAAATTTTTTTATATATACATCCGTTGTAATTAACCTTAATGAACTTCCATTCGAACTTACTTTAAAGTTGCTTAGGCTACGATATTCACTGCTCAGGGACTATGCTCGCTTCCAAAACGGAGGAATGGGGTACTGACTTAATTTTAAAATTGTGACCCTGTCCAGCCGTTGAGGATAAAGAAAAATTAGTGATGGAATTGCACTTTTACTCTTACATCCTACTCTTAGAACTAGCTTCATTATCATTTACACAAATATTTCATGTTTAAAATTTAATTTTAAATACTTTTATTATATTTATGATTTTTGCTTACTTTTTTCATTTTACAAGATTTTACAATATTTATTCATTTACTATTTTTAATTTTTAATAAAAAAGAGTGTAATAAAAACTCATCATAAATAACTTGTTGTCTAATTATAAGGATTTAAATAGCCATTTCGTTTCACAACTTTCATTTCCAAATCCAACTTTCAATTACTCAGCAAAAAATTATTTTCTGAATATGGTCTTAATTATATCATTTTCTTATATATATTTTAAGAGATAACGTAGCCCACGGCCTAGTAACTAAGGGCTTTGTAAGAAATTTAAATACCTGCTACTTGCTGTGCCTTTGACTTCTGAGAAAACTTGTATATATGGTATATACTTCTGTGTAAACATAGTGGCGTAAGCGATCTCAGAACTATACCATGAGATTAACGGGTTTGGAACTCTCTCTCCGATTTTAATAATTTTGAACTACCATCTGGTGACGAGATCACACCTGTGGTGGCTCCCTCCTTTTCTTATATACTCCCTACCATCCCTACCAGGGGAAAGAGTTTCCATGACAAAAATTAATGGGTACACGTCCCCAGCTCAGTAAGCTCCAGTAACTCTGTGAGGGAGAATGTGGTGACACTCCTATTCATTACCCTGCACAAGCGATGCTTTTCTATTACAGGAAGAGGGTTAAGCTATTAAGCTACTGGTGCTTAATAAGACATATTCAAATGTTGTAAGGGAAAAAACCACGAAAACTCCTATCCCGATGACATTGCATCCAAAAAACAGAAGCAAAACATTCATCAGCTGTTGCTCAACAGTGGCTGGGACCGTGATCCAACTGTGATTAGTGGAAGGTCACTGAATCTATTACCTTTTACACAAAATATCACGATTTTACAGTGAGATTATGATGAGCTAAAATTTCTTTGTCCTAGAGAAACGTATTTTTTCCCGTTCTTTCAGATATTTAAATTATTTGTGGATAACATATATGTATATTGTTAAATAGTGACTATCAGATAAAATTGCATAAAGATATGCCTAGAATTTTTGAACATTTTACTATCTTGTACCCAGTATTTTTCCTGAAAAACTTCATTATATATTTCATTTTATGATAAATAAAGCAATAAATATAACAAATCTATCATGCTCTTGATCATAATCAAAAATTAGCATTTCATCGATATTTTATATGCTACATTTTATATTTAATAATGCCGAACTGTTATCTGAATGATTATCTGTCGGTTCAATAGTTAGTGGATGCGAATCCTACTTTTTGGCTTTGATATCCGTAGTGGTTCTACTCTAAAAACTCTAGGTTCCAATCTAATCAGTCCTCATGTGCACAAAAAATGAATATTGAGCTAAATATAAGCCAATTATGCTTTAAAATATTTATTTCGATACAATTAAAATCAAAATATAAACTGGAAAAAGCGATATGGTATTTTATGGAAAACGTAGGGATGATTTTAAAAGCAAGTTATATAAAGTAAGTGTTTAACAATGATTAATTTGAATTTTCTTTAACAAAAAAGAGATTCTACAAATTTTGAATAATATTTTATTTTCTCTTTAAAGAAAAACTCAAAATTAGGTATTCATATTTCAAAAATATTTAAATTTTTTAGTCAAAATATTAAGTTCCTTAACAAGTCTAAAGCACGGCTCAGTGGTCTAGGGGTATGATTCTCGCTTCGGGTGCGAGAGGTCCCGGGTTCAAATCCCGGCTGAGCCCAATGTTGTCGTTTTAGGTAAAATTCAGCGTTAAAGTAAATTCTGAAATGTATCAATTGTTAAAAATATTTTTATTACTCAGAATGATTAGGAAAATAATGGAATTTTAGAAACATTATTTTCATTCTTCCATAATCAAGAGTACCATTATTCATGCATATAATTAATCTCTGATATCAAATATAAATAATATTTGTAAAAGAGAAAAAAATCAGAGTTAAGGGAAAAAACAAGAATGCATTGCAACTAAATACATTTTAATTATATATTTGTATACATGTGTGTGATTAGATTCTTCCTATTTCTATCAAAATAAAATAATTGCTAATTTGTCTTCCATTTATTTTTTTATTCGTACAAAAATTTCAAATGATCATATTTTTATTATTAAATGTAAGAAAAATAAACAGAACACAATAGGCAGATTTTAAAAATAAATTTATTTTTTTTTCCCTCATCTGTATATTTTTACTGGAGTGAAAAGATTTAGATTGCAAGCAGCATCAGCCACAAATCCATCAGCTACGGTTTTTTATATATATAATATGTGTATCAATTCGTTCTCAAAATCTTTGCCAAAAATATCTCTAGAACATTATTGTTAATGCAAACTTTAAAATTTCATAATTTCTTCCATATTTTAAGCTTGAACACGAATATATGAAAATGTATAATAAATCAAATAGTTTCGACAAATTCTATTAAGACCAAGATATTTCAGGATAGTAATTAATTGCAATAAATGTTTGAACCAGCGAGATAGTAATGAGGAAAGCTGTTGAGTATTATATTTTCAAAAATATATACAAAATCGAGCTATATTTTATTTATAATAATTTTATAAATTTCTTAATAATGTAAATTACAATATGTTATTTAAAAAGCTTCTTTAACATAAAAATACATTTTTATAGTAACTACACAACAGGCAATTAAAATTATTATACAAGGACATAAAGTGATGATATTTATTAAGCTAATACATTGCTCACCACTCGAAATGCAACACCCTAAAAGAAATATGCAAACTGTGTAATATTATGGGCGTACATTGTGGACTTATAGTGAAGAGGTATTCAAAACTTTATCATTGCAACGCACGCTCACATACGAGTGATAGAGGGGCCAACTGCAAGCGCTATACAAGGAAAGAACAGTTGGTAATTTGAAATATAAGATTTTTTTTTTAAACTATGCCTCGTGAAAAACATCGAGTGTCTATCGAAAAACATTAAGAAGAACGAAGTAAGAGCATTAAGAAGATTAATGAAATCAGAAACAGACCGCACAGTAAGATTCCAACGCCATCAGAATTACAAACAAAAATTAGCAACTTACAAAAAGGAAATTCTCGAGGCGAAACTAAAAAGCTGGAAAATTTACTGCTCCAAAATCAACTCACCATACGGAACATTAACCAAAACATTAAAAGGTAAACTTTTCATCCCCAGCCAGTTTAATTCAACTAGCCAATTCAACAACATCCCGAATACCATCTTTAATAATCTGCTTACCTTCTCCTTCCCAACGAATAACCTCATCAATCAAGACACCCTACAAGACAATCCAATTCAAAATTCTAACTCAGATCCTCCCTTCACAATCATAGAGCTAAATAGCACGATCAACAATCTCAACACACAAAAGCACCCAGCCTCGTAGCATAGATAACAAAATGGTTACACTTATTCTCTACACACGTCTCAAATTAACGCTAAACTTCTTCAATACCTGCCGCAAGTTTTCCACATTCCCAAAAAAATTTAAAAAGGGGCAAATAGTATTCTTTCTAAAAAAGAATAAAGATCCAAAAAATCCGGCCTCATACCGCTCCATCTGTATCCTTCCCGCAATAGGTAAAGTATATGAAAGACTCATCATCAACCCCGTTTCAAGCATCACTTACTGGTCTCCAAATACATTCACCCCAGACAATTTGGGTTTTTCTTGAATCTTTCGACGGAACACGCCTTGCAAACAGCAAAAACCATGATCAACGACAACCAAACCCAAGATCACTATACTATGCTTCTAAGTCTGGACTAACAAAGGCATTTGACTCAATGGCATGGCCTCGACTTAAAGCTGAGATAGCCAAAACTGCAGCACCAGCAAACATCCTTACAACTTTCCTCTACTTTCTGGATAACAGAGAACTTCTAGTGATCCATGAGAGCCGTACCACCACAGCACCCCAATATCGCGGTTGCCCGCAAGAACCAGTAGGAGGACCGATTCTCTGGAGCATTTACTTCCACAGCGTTGTCTCACACACCTGGCCGGAGCACACACAAATTATTTGTTTTGCAGATGACACACTCCTAATCACAAGAGGTAAAACCAGAGCAGAATTATAACGCCACAGCAATGAATCCCTACAGATTTTCTCAAATCTTTGCAACGCTCTTCAGCTTACTATCTCACCACAAAAGTTACAAGCAACGATAATTTATAAAAATAAAAAAAAATCCAGGACTCTAAAATCCAACCCAAAAATAATGCTTTATGGCAGCTGCCTAAGACATACTAAACCACTCAACTACCTCGGGGTAACAATAGACAATAAGTTCTCCTTCTTACAACACATCCGAAACTTAAAGACAAAGTCCTTCCCATCTCCCAAAGAATAGGATGTATGATGGGTCGTGACTGGAGCCTTCGTGGCAAACTTCAAAATCATTTACACCACCATTATTTAACGGATCATCCTTTACGCAGCCTCATTCTGGGCATTCCCTCTAACAACACGAAAGATAAAATTACTCTCCAGTCTTCAACGCCTCTTCACCCTCCGAATCATAAGGACATACCGAACCACGCCATCAATCAGCCTCACTATCCTCTCTGGTACTCCTCCACTCCACTTTCAACTTAAATACGAAGCATTAAAGACAGCAATCCTCTAACTGAACGAACCAGTGTACATTGATGGAGAAATTCTTCATCCAGACCAAATAGAGGGCAAGGCTCATAAAGATCTGATTCACTCAAGTAAACGCCATATAGGGATTAAAATGATAATCAACTAAAATTCAACCTTACAGCCTACTCCTAACCACCCCAACTACTACACATACGGGTCAAAAATAGATTAATCAACTGGAGCAGCTTATGTTTTAATAATCAATGACATCATCATCACGACAAGTAAATTCTTACTGAATTCAAGGAATACAGTATTCCAGGCTGAGGCTCTTGTCATCTTTGAAGCCCTAAAGTACGCCTTAAACTCCATATGCCCAAAATCAACTATTTGGTCAGACAGTCAATCCACACTCTAGCCATCAACAACCCCTTATTTCGCTTCCCCACTATTCAATTAATTCAATCATTGATAACCGATGCAACAAATTCATGTAAATTCACCCTCCTCTGGACCAGAGCTCACATAAGCATCCAAGGCAATGACCTCACTGACGCAGCTGCAAAAGAATCAAACAAATTTTCAAAAGATGAACAATATCACCTCGCATGGTCCCAAGCATCCATAAAACACATTACCTTAAATCTCAAAAATTACCCTCATGGCAAACCGCATGGACAGTAGCACAACAGGGAAGAACAACTACTAAAATAATTCCAAAAGTCTCCGAGCCACACCTACTGGATAATCTGTATGCAAATTACTTCGTAACAGAACATGGTTCATTCCCAACATACTTTAAAAAAATAAATAAAACATCTTCATCTCTTTGTCTCGGTGGTAATCGAAGACAATCCTTTCTATTACATCACAGAATGCAGTTACACAGCACAACATCACCTCAAATGGCCTCATAACCTTAACTTCACCGATTTTTTTCGATTCTGTCTTCGTTCAGCTCCCTACAAGAAAAATTAACACTAATCGCTAAGCTCCTCATAGAAAAAGGTCTCGATCTGTGCAAGGACAAGAAACTTCCTTCTATCAGCTCGCCAGACGATTAATCAGACTTTTAACCACCTATGTTTAAATAAACTTGAACTTTTAGTTAGGGACTTCATAACTTAAATGACTGTATTTTCCCAACCAATCACAGAATCAAGGACTTTGCAACCACACAGTAATTTCATTCTCCATTTGTATATAACTTTTCATTGTTTCATTTACTTATACTTTTTAAAATTCCTATCTTTAAATATAGTTATTTTATTTCATTAATTCATTCTTATGTTATCCCCAGCTGATATAGAACTGCAATGTTTTGGACACTGCGAGATCCAATACAAAGCTTAAGGCCCCACCATTGTAAATCCTTCATTTTCAACAGCATGCTGGATGACGGCACAGTTTGGGGACAACCTTTTAACCCTTGGAAGGTGCTGTTTGCTCACGATGGTGATGAGTGGACCCGATAACTGATTGGTTCAGAACGGGATTCACTCCCATCTTTTAAGTATGCATCGAAAAACATTAGTGAGTTTCTGAGTTCTACCGATATGGAATAGTAAAATGTAAAGATTGCGGATTATCTTCTCCAATAATTAGTGATTGTATTGAGCAACTCTGATGCTGATCTGTAGTCACTGAATGCAGAAGAAACGGTGGGCTAATTGGACTTACTTCGTTGCACCATTGCTCGAGATGACAGTCATAATGTACGCATGGCAGAAATACTCCCATCACGAACATATCACAACAGCTTCCGTTTTTTATACATCATAGGATGTCTGTACGTATGTCGTTTGTAGCTCAGTGGAATGTCGAGAAGGCATCCATAACTCGTTTACCCTTGTAGTGTAATGTGCTTAGAATAATTCCATACGATTCAAATAAAGTTTTATTTAGCAATTAACAATTGGGGTAAAACCCACTTTCTAACAAGATAACAATGAAGAGATAGTGGCTGCACGAACTACAACAAAAGAGAAGTGTTTATTCCACGGCCTTTGGGGTTGTTGGTGCATTTGGCGTAAGGAAAAATAAGCCAACTTTTAAACCGCTGGCACCAACAACCCTGTACTCAAGCGTTTTCGCCTACAATGATGCAATGAACGATGCACAATGTGACAACACGATGATTCCCGTTTCTATTGTAACACTACGATGGTCAAATTTGATATGGTAACACAGTGGAGTGATACTTCTAAGCTCTTGCATTGTGCTTTCTGATTCTAGTATTGGATTTTATTCCCGTATCCCACTTTTTCGGTACACTGAACTGCAAGACTACATCTCTGAGCTGTAGCTCTTGGTCTTAATATACCTTCAGTGCACATGCCATCAACCATTTTCCAAAAGAATAATACGTAACCTTATGTAGTAATCTTTAACAAGTTCACTCCTTAAACAACAGATTGAACTGGTCCTTTTGTTCTCCCAATTTGTCATCAATCGTAAACATACCCTTAAAACTGATCCATTATACAGCCTCTTTACTACACCAGAACGAGTTTTGCAATATAAGGAAGTCGCATGGATTGCTATACTCCAAGAATACATTCAAAACCTCTTTGATTCTATGGCGATGAGTGTAGCAACAGTTATAACTAACAATGTCAAATTATTGTTTTTGTCGTAATCGACACTTCGCAAGGAAATGAAATTTCAAATATTTGAAGTTTGTATAACGTGTTATCTGCATAATAAATTTTGGTAGGATATCTTTGGCCATTTTCGGTTTTGAATTTCGGATGGCTAGATATGTAATTTACAATTTACATTTGTTGATATAAGGAGATAATTGTTATTATACTATTCATTAAATTTTGAAATAATTTAGATATTTGTCTTTCTCAATTATATATAATAATATATAGAAACAACACTTCTCAATATTTTTAATTCCTCATCATGCAACACAAGCAAAATAAAAATTAAGGAAGTAACATTCTCTTAATTCTATGCACTTTTCTGACTTTTGGAAATTTATGTTTTCAAATTCTTAAATAGGTAATACATTTAGCGAAAAAATTATATTTTTATTAAGTAATAATATGTGGCAATGATAGTCATTATCGTATTCTTAAAGTTATTTGGATTGTTTACTGGTTTTAGGACACTTTTAACAAAGCCTAATTTGATTGTAATCTGTAATTTAAAGAATATTCGGAATTATGTCAAACATCCACATCTGACAAGAATTTGGAAGTAATTAAAATAATACTTATTAACAATTGAGAAAACGGGAGAAAATCTGTTGTCTTAAAATATATTCTATCGTTTTTCACGATGATCTATTTTAAAATGTTGAACATCTCAGGGAGTTCAATAAAAGCACTCTTTGTACTGTGAAATTAATATTGGCCTCAAAGACTTTAAACCTAGAACTACTGCATTTAAAGGCAAAAAATACATCATCCTAAATGATAAGGAAGAGGTATTTCACAGGTGGAATGACCTTGCGCCATAAAACCCAACCAACCATCAAAGGTGAAATGAGCACTTTAGTAATTTGTTGAATGGCCATAAGCTTAACGGGTCTTCAACCAACCCAATTACTTCTACAAACATTGATACCACTACCTTTGGCAGAAGTTAGAGCAGAAATTAAAAAATTCAAGAAAAGCAAAATCTCAGGTCCATACTCGATTACTTCAGAACATTTTAGAAAGGCTGCAGCTAAAACAGTGAGGCATTACATTCCCTCATTTAATGAGTTTGGAACCAAGAAGTTTTTTTTTTTCTGAAGGTAGGAAGCTAATTATCATGTGCTTTATACACAAAACGGAGATGTTTTGGAATGAACTAACTACATGGGAATCAATCTCTGTGTGTTTTTGCTAGAAACTATATTCAAATATACTTTTCAATAGACTAGTAACTTAAATCGAAAATATCATAGGTGATTACCAATGTCGTTTCCGCAAAGGAAGATCTACTGCAGAACAAATCTTTAACATTAGACGACAAATTTTGCAAAAAAAAAATAATAATAAAGAAATAAAAAATAAATAAATAAATAAATAAATAACTGAAAAATATGGCATAACAACACATTACCTTTTAATTGATTTTAAGACTGTTTACGAATCAGTAAATAAAAAATATTTAATTGGAGCCATGAGGGAATTTGCCATATTTGAAAAACTTATAAAATTGCTCTTATTGAGACAAAACTAAGGGTTAAACTCTGAATAATCTCTCAGAACCTATTTTTGTTTCAAATGGACTCAGACAGGGTATTGCACTGGTCTGCTTGCTTTTTAAGCTTGTCCTAAAAAAATACAAAGAAGGCTCCAACATTAATAATCGTGGAATTATTTTTAACAATTCTGTTCAGATTTTTGCGTTTGTTGACGATATTGACATTGTCACATGTACTCCCGTGTCCTAGAGGCCTGTACATCTATAGGGGCTGCAGCCAACAAAATGCATTTAGCAATCAACTAAATAAATCTAAGTACATGCCATGTGGTAATAAGAGAAACCATATTTTGAAATTAAGAATTACAAATTTGAAAATGTTAGCAAATTTAAATATTTAGGATCAGAAGTTAATGCTCTCAACGATTTAATGCCTGAGATCCATAGTAGAGCAAATGGACAACACTTTCAGGATCAAAGTGAAAGGAAAGGAATTGATGATTTCCATTCGTAAAGTGAAACCAGCCTTCCAATTGGACTCAAATGAACAATTAGCAATATAACCTGATGTTTTCCCGACCACAGACAACTAAAATTAAATCACGGACAGGCCAGTACCCGTGGCAGTGCCCCTTCAAACAAGCTTAGATCGTCGTGTTAGACATCCACCTCGCCTCCGATTTTAACGTTGTCACTGAAGACGGAGTACTACGGTGCGCACTTAGTCGACAACGCACAAATGAAGTAGTTGCGATTTTTGTTCTTAGCATTCAGACGAGTGCTGGCGATTGCATTTGTAACAATATTTGTTTAACATCACTTAATCGCCGAAAATCTTAATGTTTAATTAATAATAAGCTTCTCTCCTTTTCTCAAAACTACAACAGCATTTTTCACAATGAGTTAACTTTAGGGTTAACTTTAAAAAAAAATGTAAACAAATACTTGAACAGACAAATTAACAATATACTTTATGAATAACAGTAACATGGGATTTTAAGGAAATTTCATGGTTAACAATATACACAACACATTCATGTGAAAAATGAGATATTATATTTAACCATAAAAATATGAAATACTTTGATTTCGATTATAATTTTAAGATCAAATGAATAAAAAATTTCATGGTAACAAGAAATTAGTTGTTGCAAATACAAAATAAAAGCCGAACTTACAAACACGGCAAACTTTTGAAAACTTCTTGATAAATTAATAAAACGGTTGCTATTAAACTTCAAAAATCGAAGTTTTAAAATGATTGAAATTCAGAAACATTAATTTCGTTTAGTTAGAAAATTTAATAAACAAAACCACAATTAAAGAGCTTAGAAAAATAAGTAGCCCTATTGGAATTAACTCGCTATGATATATTTTGGCAAAATCTTAGCATATACAAAATTTGCAGTAACTTGGCTATCTTTCTACGACCAATAATGGCTTATCATGGCAAACACAAATCCTCATCAAAATTCTCTATTGATCGAATATTAGCTTATCTTGACAAGACTGCACACACACAATATATATATATATATATATATATATATATATATATATATATATATATATATATATATATATATATATATATATATATATATATATATATATATATATATATATATATATATATATATATATATATATATACAGACGCACACACTTATTTTTAGAATATAATTATATTATATCCAAAATAATGATGTAATTATTCAATGAGTTTGACTGCATTTAGAGTTTGAAATACAAAATTGAAATGCACACTTATTTTGTTGGATGAAGATAGTTTACATTATTCTGTAAAAATATATCAAAAAATGGCATGAAATTACACAGTCTGAGTTCACTATAAATAGATTAAGAAATATATACCTAAGTAAATCAAATGTTTTGATAAATAAGCAAACATAATTTCACAAAACAGATATTGTCTTTCAGTCAAAATGTTAACGAGAATTCAGTATGATGTAAATAAAGTTTCATTTGCTTAAAAGTACGAGGATGTCACATATCTAGATAATAGTTTCATCATGGTGACATCTGCGAGATGTATCAGAGATTTTTTGTCGTGTCTCAGATAGTGGTATCAAATATAGCTGCGTTAGTTATTATAACGGCTTCTGCAATTTCTTCAATGTTTTCGGTACAAAACATGATTTGGTGTCATGAAACTCTTCTGCCCTCTCTGCTGATCTTCATGCCTTTTTGATATTTGGTTCTAAGCCTGATAAGCCTATAGTTTTCACAACAAGATCCAATGTTCAACTCATCATAGAAAAGTGGTGTCAGAGGCCCAGAAGGACGGACAATTGCCTATTGATCCACGGGAGGTATTTTATTTCCCTCCTACCATACATCAGGTAAACCGATGGAGGTATTCCCTTATTCACCGTCTGGGGAGGCGATGGCTATAAGCTTCTTAAAGAAATATCGCTGAATTCGTTGGTCTCAGGTTTTCCCGAGAAATCTTTCTCATTTACTGCTGGTTTTTATTAACTTGCGAACCACAATAACGAAAGAACATTCAATTAAATGAATGTATATCATTAACCTTGTTACATATGAACTTTTTTGAATCAAGTATTGATGATTTCACTGTATCGAATACGAGTTATCTCTTTCTCTGCAAGGTTAACTGAAGTTGAAAACATTTTTTCATTGCTTATGTAACAAAAAGTTTTCACGTATATATAAATCACAATTCAACAAAATTCCATAAATTGAGATTGTTAAAATAAAATTTCGTCTTATTACTATATATGTTAACAAACTGAAATGGAAATCGAAATAAACTACCATACCTATTATTTTCCTATTTAATCATTCAATCAATTTCTATCAATCCATCAAAAGTATAGCTTGTTTTTCTATCACCATCATTTTCTCTTATAAACATTAAATGTAGTTTCAAAATATACCTTCTCAGAAATCAAATCTCTAATCTTAAGTAATTACTTAATATATTATTTGAAAATTTTCGTGGAATGACAAAGTACTTCCGAATGGGAATTAGCTACAAATGAAACAATAATTGTGAAATATCATAGCTTAAATAAAAAAGTTAATTAAAATAATTAAGATTACATGACGTTATTAAAATTTTAAAGTATCATGCATTACGGAGAAAATTCTCAAATAGTATTAGTATGTTTCTTTTCTTGTTCATTTTTTACATTTATTGTTCATATTTTTTATTTTGTTTTAATATTTAATGTATCGATAAATGTTTGTACTTTGACAATCTTGACAGACTTGTGATTTGATGATAGACCAAAAATGTTATTAGGTATGGATTTATAAAAAATTCTGAAAATATCAGGATCTATATAAATCCTCTGTAAACATATTTATTTATAATTATGTATATAAATTGCAAAAGAATTAAGGTATTTAATCGTTGTCATTCTGAACAGTAACTGACAATTCTGAACTTTTCAATCAATGAATTATTCGAAATATTTGATAAAAAGTGCCTAAAGTTTAATAAGCATTAAACTGTAATGATATTGTAAATTCTATTAAAGCATATGACATGCAGAAGCTACTATATACATTTAGTGGAATTTTAATGTCTTTTTTGTTGTTTTTTTATTCTGTTTTTTTTTTTTTTTTTTTTTTTTTTTTTTTTTTTGACAGTTACAGTGCTTTGCCAGTTTTCTTGTTTGATATTTGAAAGTTTCTTTTTATTCACTTCATTGCATTCTCAATCATTTAATCATCTGAGAGTTCTTGCATGAGAATTACCTATTAGTTCATATTCAAAAAAATTTTGATATGTAATTGAGGCTGCAGTGGATTTTAAAATTCATAAATGAATTAATCATTTTCATTCAAGTCATCAGGAATGCTCTTGACTTTCTTTACTTGGGCTCAGTTACCATATAATCCATGCCCCAAATTCTGAAAGAGGCAATATTTTGGCAGAATTTCTTATGTATCTGGAAACTTTGTTTTTGTTACGTCATAGATCTGGAGACCTATAAGAATTATGCAGAAAATTTTATTTTGGTAACATTATTTACATCATCGTGCATGTCACGATGCATCTTGGCGACATTTCATCATCGCCAAAAAAATTCAGAATTTGGAATCATGGATTATAAGGCACCTTACGGTGCCTTCAATACAATGTCTTCATATTAAATAAGTACCTTCAATTGTGCTGGTAATAAAATGTTTGTGTCAAAATGACTCAGATGTTATTTCTTTCTGTAATATCATTTCAAGCTAATTGAAAAGTGCATTACAACTGTAATTTCTATTTCGTAAGATGATTCCAATTCAAGATTATTCCTTGCTTCATTTGTAATTGGATCTATTGATTATACACTGTGACATGAATGTGATGAAAGATAAAAGTTAATTTAGTGGGAGATATTCCATACAAATTTCTGTAAAATATACAAAATTTCTACATCAGTAATGCAATTAGCTGTCTACTGATAAGTGTTAATAATCTTCCAATGGAAATGTTTGTTCAAAATTCACAGATATAAAATAAGGAAAACTTATAGAAAAATAAAGTTACTTTTCTGTTAAACCATCGCTTTTGATCCTAAAAAAATTAATTTTTTTTTTTATGGAGAAGCAAAGAATATATAATGCAGATGCAATGATTTTATTAGTTCAAAATTTTATTTCAAATTTACTATATGCAAAATCAAATTTTTTTGTGTAAAAATTGATTAAAATGTGATAAATGATGATAGGCAACTGAATGCTGAACAATGCTAAAGGTAGTTGGTTCTAACAAATATTTGGTGATAATTTGTCTGTTAAAAGGTTTGCAATCACAAATTACTAAGAATAAAAATGAAAGAAGTTCACAAAAATTAAATTTTTTTCATTTTGAAAAAAAGATACGGTACTTACGTATTATCGCAACCAGGTTGGCGCGATTTGTAAGTTGAGTTTGAGTGAGTGTTGTAAGTTTGAGTGAGAAAGTATGAATAGAAATAAAATGTACATTTATTAATTAGAGATAATTTTTAATACAGTTTTTTATATTATTTTGTTTTAAAATATAAAATGGCAATTAAACCCTTCCGGTTTTGAATTTGAATAAGTTGCAGAATTATTTTTTCGGCGGAAATATTTTGGCTATTGCTTTTAGCACTGATTGGAAACCGTCTTCCCCATTAACAGTTTGATTTTGGTGCCATATAAATTCGATAAGGTATGAGTCAAGATTATAACGGGCTGTTCAACTTTGTTTTTTGTTGCGCCATTTGGCTGAGCCCCACATGCGCTTTACATGTTGTGAGTGAACGCCCGTGTCGGGATCCACAAAGTTATATTTGTGATTAACAGTTTCATGCAGAAATCCAGCATTTTCCAACTCACTTGTCTTGTAACCTTTCCAGCAATCCGAATAAATAATGCTTCCTTTCATGATATTTTCGCAAATTTTTTACATGAGGGTAACGGCGCTTCTGTTAGGTACAGTTACCAAAAAAGTCTCTTTGGTTTCTCGGCAAAATCCACCGAAAACCCATTGCTGTGGTAGTACATGACCAGTGTACTACCACAGTTATTTTTCTTTTAGAGTTATTTGCTAACTTTCGTCTATTTCCACAATAAGTCCTTCGCCGACTATTTGCTTTCTTTCTTTTTCATCCATTTGAAGGGCACATATCTCTATATAATTGTTCCACTCTATAATAGTTTTGTCAGAAATTTCCATTTCTTCTGCACAAAATTTAATTGAGGTTAACTCTTTTTACCAACAATAAATGAAGCGCACCGCTGTCACAAATGAAATTCGGCTACCTTCAAACCAATTTCCGGTTCTCACACCAAAGTGTTGATTGCAGTCTTCGACAATACATTTGCAGAAGATCTGCTTTCCAAAATACAGTTTCATTTTATGAAAGTTTTTACAAGTACGATCGTTCGGTATAATTCCATATCCCTGTAACAATTCAACAGCATCTTTTTCACTCGCAGGCAGATCCCAAATATCCTTAGTTAACGTATTTCACGGCATTCAATCTAACCAGTAAGCAAAATAATTTCTTTACGAAAAACCAAGTATAATACGTAGGGTTGCCATAAGTAGGGTCGCCAAATTTGGCAATTTATGCAAATTTTGGCCTGGTTGTGTTAATACATAAGTACCAAAGATACTATTACATTATACTTACACACTCACTAATGCAATTGCTAAACAGTTTTCTGCTAGAAATAAACATAGGTGTTTAAATGAGTTTTATCTATAAGCGATTATTGTGTAATTTTTAAAATGTAAATACAATGTATAATTTTCTAGTAGTTTTTCAAAACATAACATTTTTAATCAATACATGATGTAGATGGATTATTCATGATAATGATTTATGATTTTTTCTTTCCCATTTCGGTGAGTATCAAAACTGGAAGTATTATGAAAAAGTACTAAAAATAAATGCATACAAAAGAACCTTGAAAAAAAGCAAAAGGGAGATTATTCAGAATTTTATTTTGTAAATGATAGTTAAAATCATTGCACATAAGGGATCAGGTTAGGAACTATATATTAGTTTCTAAAATCATGAGTGTTCATAAAAAAAAGAGGCTTGTAAAAATGAACATCTACATATAAGTTCCAGCATAGCATACAAATGATTTGAATAATTTCAACCTAGATTGTAGTCTTATATGTTGGGAATAAAAAAATGTGTATTATACATTTCAGTATTCCATAGAAGAAAATTAGCCACGATAATCTAAAATCTCTTTACATTATTGTTTGAATTACTGATATGAATATTAATTTCATAGTTATATACTAATAGATTGATTCATTTCATAAATTTAGATTCAAATTTATTATTTTTTTACAATAAAGAGAGTATAAAGTTTAGTTGAAAATAACTAATATTGGTACTGTATTTACTGATTCTTAAATTTGCTGTTATGAATAGATGTATCCCGATGTACTTAGTCATTTTCAATTTCCATAACTGTAGAAGATACAAAGGATATAAACATTAAATCTGTGTTTTAAATCTTACATGAAATTCTTATGCTCATTGAAGTATGTAAAATCATTCCTCAGTGTTGTTTAGATTTAAATTTAGTGCCTTTGTTAGTGTGTAAGCAAAGAAGAGACTAAAAATGAATTGATTGAGTTTCATATCAAATTCATAATTCTCTAAGATAAAGTGCTTTATTTGCTAATGAAGTTATATAATAAGAATGAAGTTATATAAATTTTGTGCTAAATTTGTGGTCCCGTGAACCATTTCTATAAACATTAATTACATCATCAAATATTGGAGTTTAGTGATCACATTCACGTTTTCTATTTCTTATTATGTTTAAGTTTTCTTTATTTTTATTCTTAGTACATACAAATTTTACTTTTACGAATAAAAAATCAGAATAAGAAATGAAAATAAAGCTTTTATATTATTTTTATCAGATGAGCCCTCACATGAAAATGAAAAAATTTGTTTTTTAATGTTTGATAATATATTTCTTTTTATAAAAATAGTTAACAGATACTATGTAAATTCTTTATTAGTTTTATAATAAATCTAAGTTTGACTTTATTATTTTAATATCTTTATTCTTTTATACGTTTACAATGCAAATAGTTAACTTTTTTTAAATATTTTTAATTACTTTTATTATATGCATTTAATTCCAATTCTTGTCTAATTAAAAATTAAGATAAGTAAATACCTAAAGAACCCCAGTAATTATTGTATTTATTAATATTCAGATATTATTGTATTGATTAAAAATTTCTATTTTATTATTTTAATTCATATATTTTTTCCCCTTGTACATTTTCTTTCTAGAAAAAATTAATCTTTTAATGTTTTCTTATGAATTTCATTTTAATTCATTTTCCTTTTAGGTATTAAATCTGGAAACTACTATTATTTATATTATTTTATATGTGATAATAATGCAAGTTCAATTTTTATCACTTTATTTTGCACTCATCAGTATATTGGAAATTTAGTGTATATTTAATTTTCACAAAGTGCTATTTATTTTTATTCCTTTTGAAATATTTCTTCACTATATTTACTTAGGCTTGATTCAATTATTTTAATAATTAATGTGCATTTTTGTTTTCTGTTTTCATAAACATGAAAAAAAAGGGTACTTTCATAAACATGATGGTGAAATCCCAAGTAACTAAGCAGGTTTGGCACAATTTCTAGTTTTTTTGCATCAAGTGTTCTACAATTATTTTACCAACCTATATTATGTCACTACACACAATGTCCAGTTATCAAAAACCAATTGCATTTGAATTTCAATTTTGTAATTGCTTGCTATTTTAAATTAAAAATATTTTCATTATAATTACTACAGAAGCATTAAAATGCTAATAACTAGAAACTAATTTCTCAAAGCTTACATTTTAAAAAACAAATATAAGTTAAATATTACAGTCTACAATGAGTGACAATCAAATAATAAATCAAAATCTGTAACTTAAAAAAAAATGTTTTTTTTTTAAATTTATTTTTATTTTTTATTTTTTTTATTATTAAAGCTTAAATTTTAATTAACTAGTCAGTGGCCCCACTTTAAATAAACTGAAGTGTACTGCAGACTAGGGTTGCATTGATTTGGGCAATAAAGCTAAATCTAAGAAATAAACTTATGTTCTTACAAAAGCTCTAGTTTCTAATTAAGCAATGTATCATTTTAAATTAATTTAAATACGTGAAATATTTATAAACAATTCTGAATATGTAGCATAAAATATTATATGCAACAGCAATATATTAATTAAATACATAAAATAAATCATCTAATCATTGATTGGAAAATCATCACCACCTGTCGAACAACAGATTTTATTGCTTACAAAAATCCTGCCATGATGCTCTTGGAATGATTACATAGCCATATGTATTTCTGGAAGAAAATAATAATTAAAAATAATGTAAACAATATGAAAATAAATTTATTTTGTAAACTTTATAAATAGATTTGATATAGTTATGAGCTATGATATAGCTTGAGATAGTTATGAGCTATTTTATGGTGCTTTATATATCATTATTTGGAATTTCCTTATGTTGCTCTATATTACAGACTCTCATTACAGACTTGTTCATTATATCATTGTATATTAGTTTCAATGTCAGCAAAAATTTTACAGGTCATTTACTGTATGATAGGTATCTTCATCGTTATTAGCACTGCAGCCCAGGGTGGGTCTTAGCCTGTTGTACAATATCAATCTAAACACCAGTCTTTGACTTTAATTTTCCAATTAAAGGTTGTAAGGTCATTCAAGACATCACCAAGCCACCTTTTTCTTGGTCTATTGTACATGGTCTTCCTATGCTAGATCTTCAGCCACATCCACCATTTTCCCAGGCTTTGCTCTAACATTCCAAGTTCCAATCTAAAAATTGAAGTTAACCTTATCCTTAATCATTCCAAGTTGTTGATCATGAATCCGCTGTAAATTATATTACATTGTTTGTGAAATTGATGGTCTTACAAGATGCAAAAGTTGATCTCATTCTTACCCCCTCCCCAACTCGGAGGAATAGGTCCATTTATTTTTAAATCCCCAGGAGGCAAGAGTCTCTAACTATATCTTCTGATACCTGGTATCCTGTTTATTCGCATCTTATGACATGCAAAGATTATGTTAGGACTGTTCTTTCACATCCATTCAGCACATGAGAGTTACACTGGATAGAGTATTAGAAAAATTAGCCATTCTTTTTTATTGTTCTTTTGATTTCATTCATAAGTGTAGTAGCACTGTAATTAAGGACCATTATAAGAAATGTTCCTTACTGATTAATATTCCTGGAAACTACTGTTTTGACACCATTTGTTAAACATTTTTTTGTGTCACTTAAATATGCTTTGTTGATGTCCCCATTGTATTTTATTCTAATTATTTTCTCCTTTTCTGCTGTTACATTTTCAAGGATACAAATCTCCTGATAATAATCATTCCAATTCATTAATTATTTTATTGGCAATTTCTGTTGATTTTGGCAGAACAGGACTGATGTTAATTCTTCACATCAGCAATATATGAGATTTAAAGCTCTTATGAATATTGTTTGATTTCCTACAAATCAGATTCTTACATGCATCTGATACTTTATTTGCAAGTCTAGGTGTTACACACTTCCAAAAAATGTTATCTTTTGTTGATGTATAGCTTCATCGAACTTTAAAAATGTATTATCAATTTTCTAATCACAGCAAATATCAAACTCTTACTTGTTTATTTTGAGATATGCTTTAAAGAACCTTATAAATTAAGTATTGTTTGTATATAAATCTTTCAAATTAAAAATTTTTTTGACTTAAATTTTAAATGAATAGTTAACTATTTAATCAAATGACATACAAAAATTAATATTCATAACTGTATTAGTTGTCATAAACTAAGAAATATTCGGCAATTAAACTTTGGGCTGCAATTAATGCAAAAGTATCTAAAATGCTTCTATCTTATTGAAATTATTTAATTTAGATTTATCAGTATTTCAACGATAATTTTTTAATAATGTGAAAACATCTTTTATTATTTTATTTCTGAATAGTTTTTAAAAATCTCTTTAAAACAAATAATATCATATTTTGTTATTAAACAAATATGGAAAAAAATTATTCTGAAAATAAATTATTTCTTTTAAATATGTTTTTAATTGAAAGTTTGAAATCTTTGAATGGAAAATCAATTTTGAACGTAAACCATGTAAAATTATAAAAGTAACTATGCTATCTATTAAAGTTCTTGATATGTGTGATAAAGAAATCAATACATGTTTGTGTTAATACATGTTAATAATGTGCAGAAATAATACTACCTTATATCATTATATATAATGGAATCTGGTAGAGTTGCAAACATAAAAAGCTATGGTACATCTGAGAAGGTAGAAAGGTCACAATAAAGCTATGAAGCTCATGAATCACTCTCATCCTACAAAATCAAATAAAATTATTCAAAAAATTTTTTACAGTAATCCTATACCTACTTTTATTTTCATTAAAAATTTATTTTATGGATAATCCAAAAGGGAAATCATGCTTTGTAACAAAATAAACCTCATGATTTTTCTGAAATAACAGAGGAAAGAAATATAAAACATCTTATTGTTGAATACTGAATTTGTATACTTTTGCTGAGTATATGTTCCTGCACAACAGAAAGAAGATATCAAATTTTTTATTGATATTTAAATCCCAAGTTAGGACATTATTTCTTTGTTTTACAAACACAGCTGAGTAATGTTGTATATAGACCAGGTTATTCTTCATCTGACTATTTGGATTAGCTAAAAAACAGCTTATTATGTTAGTTTATCTAGAAACATTTGAATGATTTATAATTAAATGTTAATAATCGCTGAAGGTTTGTGAATAAACTGAATTTACAAAAAGAAAAGAGAAAAAAAGATATAATAACAACATTTAACATGTTTATGACTAAAATTAGTTATGATGAACAGTAAAATAAAATATATAAGTTAAAAAAAAAAAAAAAAAAAAAAAAAAAGCAAAAATGTTTAAAAAGCAAATTGTTTAAATAGAGGAAGAGTATTTTGATATTTAAAAATAATGGTTTAATCTATAAGCACTTAATAATATTTTTACATTAATAATTATATTAGAAAAACCTATCTTGCCTACATAAGAAAAAAAAATACCTTGAAATTATACCAAATTGTAGTAATTTTTTAAAAATATTAATAAATGCTCCACTAAATGAATTCCATCAAAAATACGGTAAGAAATAGTTAAGATGGATGTTTTAAAACTTTGCTAATGGAAGGAGATTTAACAAAAAAATTTTTTTAACCTAATAAAGCTATTAATCCTTTTCAATTTGGAAAACAAAACAATATATTTTATTGCTTTTAAATACAAAATTTGTAGTTTCAGAACCAGAAAACTTACAAAGCAAAAATAATGAACTGATAAACAAATATAATTATGGGGAATAAAATCTATAATTTTTTACTTGCCTATATTTGTAAACTATTTTATATTATGTAAATAAAACTGAATTTCTTTAAAATTGTAAAAAAAATAATTTTATTGAAATAGCAGTAATAAGTGCTTTACCTTCAGATGAATTTCATAAAAAAATTAGGCATAAGTATAATTTAAAAAGTTTTTGTCTATGTGAAGGTTTTGATCAAGCTGATAGTTGAATGATTAGCATTATGATCTTTACTTTATAAGTGCATGTGTTCAATTCCTACCTCAAGTATGTTTGTTAATAACTACTAGAAGTTCACCTTAGATTGAAGTTATCCTGCTAAAATTAGGTTCTATTCTTAAAAGTGTCCTATAGTGATGAAATAAACAATGTTAATTTTTTTCTGGTATCTAAATTATGTTATCTGGCATATGAGAGTTTCAGAAATTCTTCAGTTACTGATCATGATCTAATGTATGTTTTAGTTTTTAAATAAAGATATCTGTATATCATTTTTATCATAACTTTTAGAATTATAATTTTTCACATTTATTTTAATATTTTCCGATGCTCTTATTTTTGTTTTCATTTAATATATTCTCATTTTAGTTATTGAAATTTGATTTTATTATATAGTTTTTTTTATTGATTTTATCATTATTTTCATTAAAGGAGTTAGGGAATTTGTTAATGTTAGCAATTTAAATGCATTTGCTCATTGAATGCATAAAGTAAATACGCACTTGAATTTCAAATGTTATTGAGATAAATTTGGTAAAATCATAAAAATAACTGTGGTTGAAAAATTACACATTTGTTTTAATGAAACTTGTTCATCTATGGTATTTAGAATATTATAAAATAAAATTCATAATATTTTGTGAAAATCGTAATTTGTTGGAAATAGAAAAATTGAAGATTCAGTTTGTTTGGGACCATTACAAATCTATTAAAAAAATAAATAAAGAAAAAAAAACACATTTAAATTAGGAAAAAAGATACATTTAACCTATAACAATGTCTAATGCTAAAACTTGCTTTATTTTGAAGTTTTATATAGTGAATTATATTGAGTCATTTGTCATAGCATTATTTTTAACATGCAAAAAGATTATTTTCTTCATAAATTTGTGTTCTAATGGCTTATAAGTTACTTTTTTTTTAAATTTTATGTAACTTAAAGCATTTTAGTGCTCTAATAATTTATCATATTTTTTATTGAGATAGTGTAAATTTTTATATCACATTGCTTTTAGTTAAATTTTTTCTATGACAATCTGTGAATTAATTGGAATTTGTCAAATTTTAAACAAGTTATGAAATTCAGTAATTTGAAATGTACAGATTTAAAACAAATTATTTTCAATAGTAGATTATGTTATTTTATTAATGAACATAATGCTCTTGTTAATTATTTGTGTGCAATTAGATTGGAAAAAAGATTCTTAAATCTTTAAAATTGTAAATATCTTTTTTTTATTAAGTTAATTATAATCATTAATGGAAACATACTTTAATTTTTTTCATTTGATTTTCCAATTACTTTTATGATAAATTAAAAGTTAGTTAAAAATTATGATTTAGAAAACAGAACATAATTGAAAAAGTTATGACACATAATCTTTGAAGCTTTAAAAAACTAATCCATCCATATTTTTTTTATTAATCTTATAAAATAATTCTTTATATTTTCTATATTTTTGAAAATACTTGTAATTGACTGTATTATATATTATTTTGCATTAATAATTAAAAGATTAATTTTACAATATTAAAATGTAATATGAAAATATTAAAATAAATTTAAAAAAAAAAAAAAAAAAAAAACTTGCTTGAAGAGAAATGTAGAGAGGATCTTATTTTGGATTGAATTTTGATTGAAACTGATAATAAAATTGAAGTAATGATATATTTGCAGTAAATTACCAATCTCTTTTTAATATTTGAAGGATAATTTCAAAACTAATGTGTTGGAGATTTTACATGAATAATTGGGAAAGAGCATGAAGAATAGAATTTCTCCACTTTCATCACATTGGTGTCATAGGTTCTATTTTTAGTCCCTAAAGACTCTTCTTTTCTGCAGCCTCTTTTTTTACTTCCTTTAAAAGTTGCCAACTGGTTAGATGTAGACTTAACATTCTTAGCTTTCATAAGGGCCATTTACCTTATGGAAACTATTTTTCTTCTTTTAAGATATTAGTTAAAAAAAAGTATTGAACTATATCTGGGTAATTTTTGGCTAGAAAATTTAGCACTTAAAATGTGTTAAATTTTTATTTGTGAGTTTCATATTTAAAAATCTTGGGATTTCATTTCTGTTTTGAGCAAGACAGTTATTCTAAACCTTTGTGGAAGTTTCCATTTATGTGGTGAGTTAAATAAAATTGTAATCTATTACTTTATTGGTTGACTATGTTCATTATGCATTTTACCCATTATATCAATTTATTCAATATATTTTTTAGTGTACTTAACCTATACTTTTTTTTTTTTTTTTTAACAAAACCTATATTTTTCTGATGGTGTCATAACTGTTTCCATACTTTCTTTTTTACCTATAATTTAGATAGATTTTGTGCTTACCAAATGGAAAGATATTCAATATACCATAGACTGAGTAATTTATGTTTAAATTTGAACTAAGAAAAAGCTGATTCATAATCAACACATATATATTCAATTGATTTGTGGAGAAATATTTTAGTAGTATTTTTCTCCTTAATGAAAAAAAAATGCAGATTTAAATTTTTTAAAATTTTTTTTATTAAAACTTGTGTATTCTTATTAATTAATTTATACAAAATATTTCTAATACAATCAAAGTAATTTATGTTTTAGCTGTATATAGACATCTTATTTAATTTTTTTATTAATATTTCCAAGATATTAATCATATTAAAGCAATAAAAAATATTGATATGCTTGTTGAGAAAAATTTTCAAATATAAAACATTTATTTTTCTATTTTTTCATATTATAGTTTAGATTTTTCAAGTTATTAGCATGTAAACCTCAATGCTTATTTAACATTTTCTAATTTCTAATCTGTGCATTAATATTTTATGAATTAGTTATAAAAATCATGTTAAAGCTTTTTATATAATAAGAAAGCAAACAATTGAAGCTTTGTGTATTGTCTTAATTTTAATCATGAAATTAAAACTAATAAGTCTTTACTTATTTTTTGAGTAGTAAATAGTGGTATTTGTTATTCCATAGAATTTAAAATTTGTGATTATCAATTTTACTTAGCCAATTTTAGTAGTAATTTATTTTCAATTTTAATTTCATTTTTAAAAATTCTTTTTCTTACAGAATTAAAATTAGGATAATAAGCAATTTTTAACACATTATTAGATCAAAATTTAATTCAAACAGTAATATGTGTATTATTTCAATTTGTACTATGCCACGTGTATGTAGTTTCATATTGTACTTCTAATTATTTAATTTGGTAAATTGTATTGAAAACTATTTCAGCTAGAATTGTAAATAAATGTCAGACATTATATGTCTAATGTTTTTATAAACCATTAAAACTCTCAAAAATTTACACCGCTTAATGAATTTTAGATTTTCATATGCTATAATTAATGCAAAACTATATTTTAACTTCTAAACATAGTTATAAAGTAAATATGTGTATCTTATAAAACCATTTTCATTGGGTTTAAGGTAAATTTTTTTTGTTTAACTTATTAGCACATTATAAAAATAATTACAATGAAACATTAGAAAATATTAATTTGAATTAAGCAAAATATTAAAAGCAGATATTTGATACAAAATGCATTTATCTTAGTCAAAGTGTTGGTTGCTAATTTTTCTATTATAATAAATTAACAACACTACTAATTCTATCGAAAATGTAGTAGTTTTAAAATATAATATTCCAAAATACACAACTGATTTATTTACTTTAAAAAAATAAGTATTGATTTATCTTCTAACGTGAATGATTTATACTTTAATTTTTCTTCTTAATTTATAAGATATAAATGTTTTTACAAGTTCAACATTCAGCCATACATCTCATATAATTGTTTCAAGATAGTAATATTTGCTGTTTTATGACCTGCTTTTTGTTCAGGTTTCTCAATACATTTTCTCCAATTTTGATGTAGTTCATAATTTTTTTTCTTACTAGAAATCTATAATTTATATAATTCTTTATTCATTTCTTGTTAAAAGTAGGTAGTATAATTCATACACAAAGTCTATATAATATCCATTTTGAGTTGCAGTAATAAATTTATGAAGGATTGATCTCTTGACATGATTGCATAAACTAGTTTTTAGTAGAAATGAAAAATAAATAATGAAATAGTAAACAAAGTATCTGCTGAACTTAGCAGTATTTTAAACATTTGTTTTTAATTACAAGTTACATCATTGTTCAGAATTTTTAACTACTGTTCTTCCAAGACAATTTTAAAGTTTCACTCTTTTGTCTAATTTCTGTTATGTTTTATTACTAACTTTATAATTATTAAAATTAAATATATGACCACACAGATCCATTGTAATTAAGTTATTGTTCATCACTGTCATATTAATGAAAACAGTTCCTTTTAGTTATTGAATTATATTAAAAATGAAAGTAATTTTTTTAAATGTAAAAATTATTAAATACCATAAGTATCAAATAATTTTCAAAATTTTGCAAATTAAATTTTATTTACCATTATATGATTCATGTTTAATCATTATTGATATTCTTCTACTGTGCAAAATGTTCATTTATGCGAATTTTAGTAAAGCAATTTTTTTACTTTTAGCATTGTTCTGTTGAGCTTTTTTTTATATTTTTTTATCACTAGTCTTAGATTTTTTAACATGAAAAGATGAATAGATTTCTTTCCTATCTAAAAATATATCAGTACATGCCAGATTATCTGCATATATGTATTCAAAGCCGACATGTATTATAATTAGTAAAATGAAAGAAGTTTAGTAGTAAAATAATAGAAATGCTTGTAAAACAATGAAAGATTTCAGGGCATAAAATATAAAGATTACTAGAAAAAAATTTTTTTTAAAGTATTAAAGATATTAAAGAGATGGTTTACATACTAATTAAGTATTGGAAATTTTTTCTTTATATAAATACTTTTTAAGCAGATAATGTGATGTACTGTGCTATAATGCTATGTTTTTGAAATATCAGTTTTTTGAAATTGCGATGATTTTTGTAAATTAAGAATTTTTTTTAAAGCTGATTGGTAATATTATTTGTTTAATGCATTTATTTACATTTTTTTTTATCATTAATGACTTTCAAAATAATTTTACTTGTTTTGGTTTTCATTAGTAATTGTATTGGTATTTATTAGTGGATTCAAGATTATTGTTTTAAACATTTATGGTGAAATGTAGTAAAATTAAATGTGAATTTTTTGTTATTTTTTCTAATTATATTATTAATATATTTCTCTTAATGTTTAAAACCTATGTTTTAGAACATGTGTGCTACAGCAACATCAGCAGCTGATGAGCCACGTGCCTTATGCATCATTCGAGACATGTCAAATGTAAGATACTTTAATTTCATGGATGTCAGTTATTTTGATTCTGTTATTGTTTTTTGACTGTTATTTACTTTGAATCATTACAACTGTTATATGCATATTTATATAAATTCCTAAAACTATTTAATCATTTGAAACGCAGAAAAAAATTAAAAGATCATTGAATAATTACTGACATCATTATATTGATTCATTACTTTTATATATTCAATAAGTAGCAGAAACTAATTAATGAATAAATGGATCAGATTATTTAAATTTATCTTTTGGTCACAAATATTTTATTTTGCATCAGTGTGCTTCATTTACTAGTATATTTCTTATTATTGTCTTGTAAATATGCAGTGATGTTAGGTTATTAAAATGATTATTTGTGAGAAATTTTACTGAATAAAAGATTTCAGAAGCAACTGCTGTACCTTGTTTAGATAAGAAATTCAAAACTCTTAAATGCTTGTGCTGGAAAATATGGTGTAAAGTAGGGATCTTCAACTTTTCACAGCAAGGGCCATATAAATAAATTCATTAAGTTCCATGAGCCACAGGTTTAATAAAATAGTAAAAAAAAAATTGTATATAAAGGGTGGCCTGTTTTGAAAACTATAATGAACTCTAAGAGAAAAAAAGTTTTAGATATTTATTTCTGCTTCAAATTATATATATATATATATATATATATATATATATATATATATATATATATATATATATATATATATATATATAATGAAGTTGATTATTTTGGTGGCTCTGGCATCCTTATTTGAGATAGGATTGTATAAGATGAGCATACATCCCATAATTATAATGGTATAGGGATTAACTTGTGTGAACTGTATGTATGATTCTATCTGAGGGGCTGTGAGCAACCAATCAGTGTTTATAGATGATAATGTTGAAGCTCACAAAATTGCATTAATCAACAATTGTATGGAAGAAGATATTCTCTGTGTGCTGTGGTGAGTGAAATATCCAGATTTCAGTCTCATAGTATTTATGAGATGTTATTGTAAGTCATTGTTGACAACCTCTTCTAGAACCTGTTAGGTGCTAAAAGGGACTCTTTTGAAAGAATAAGAATTACTGCTACAATCACTGATCAGTAATTGAGACATTGGTATAGTGGTACAAGGTAGAAATATCTCTTATAAGTCAACAATCAAGAATATAATGAGGAAAAATTAATTAAAAATGTATTATTTGATGCCTCCTATTAGGAACAAAGTTATTCGCATATGATTTCTAGCTATTTAGACCCTTAATTTTTTTTTTATCATTTTCTAAAGTGCAACATAAAGCATGAATACCAAAAAAAAAAAAAAAAAAAAAAAAAAATGCATTAAACCTATTTTTTTCCAATTAAATTATCTAAATTATTTTTCTGTTTATAATCTTAATTTTAGACATTAATGTGCACATTAATCCTTATGCACATATTTTGGAATATGAGCAGATACGAAAAATATGATTTCATATTATTCATCATCTTTTTAAAACTTTAAAAGATATTGTATAATATGAAATATATTTTCTTTTAAGAAATTTTTCTGAGTTTTATAAAAATTATGTACATTTTTTTATGAAGATAAAAATTAGGTTAAAAAATTTGTCATTTCAATGAGCTGTGTGCTAAAATGTTTACTCTAAACAATGTCCATTAAATTAGTTCTCTTAATATGTTTTCATGTGTGTATTTATAATCTATTGAGAATAATTTATGTATTTATAATCTATTTGAAATCAGAAATCATGAACATTGACTTTTGCTATATGAGTTATAACTAATTATAGCTGCAACTTTTATGTAATAAAAATTTTCCTCTGAAATCTCTATATTTAAATGATATGTAACTTTTTCTGTTAGCTTTATTTTTACTTCAAGTTTGAGTGTAATTTTTTTTTTTAAATAACTTGATTATTAATGTATTAATTCAAGGGTGAGCAAATTGTAGTTTCCCCTAGGTTATATGCAAATCTTAAAGGATTTTTTTTGGCTCACTAATAAGACAATTATAATGTGCTTTGTACCCAAATTTCTCTCTTTAGTGTAACTAAAGATTTACCTTATATTTTACATGTAATTGGAAAATGTGATGAGATTTTCAATGTTGTTAAAATCCACAAACAAACAATCTTCCTGGTGAAAAAAAGTTGTAAAAAAAATTTGACAAGGTTCATTTTACACCTCGTAATGGATTGTCTAATGCTGTTGTTAGGCAATGTTAGTTGTCTTCTAAAAAGACTTCATAGATAGTGGTTTGTGTTCACGTGTTGCAAGGGAGAAAATTAATAAGGCACATTTGTCCCATTAAATTGATTGTAAAATAAATGTGCTTGCAATAATAGATGATCTGACACTAAGTAAATAAATGGAATAAAACTGTTATTATTTTATTTAATTTATTTTTGATAATTTTTATTTTCCAAATCATACCTTTTCTGAAGGTTAAAGTTAACCACCAATGATTGCAATAATTTTAAAAGAGTGTGGTGCTTCAGTATCCTTTACTTCCACAATACTGCTCTTTATCAAAACTGCACACTTCTGTATTAACTATTAACTCTAAGGTGTATTTAATAACATTATATATATAAATATATATTGTTTTTTTAATCAAGTATTTGGAACCAACTTTAATTATTTTATGTATCATGATTTATTGCTATATTTTGTGAAATATAAGAAAAATTAATCTTGTGTAAAGTACAGAGTTCTATAATAGCTAGGAAAATTTTAAGATTGTTTTATTTTATAGTCAAGTAACTATAAAAGCATTGTCAATTTACCTGCCTCAACTACAGCTTCACAGTTAATGCAGGAAGTTGCTAAGAGATTCCACTATGAGCCAGATAGTTTTGGATTGATTTTTCAAAAAATGTGTGATAAGGAATTCTTTGTATTGGTATGTTATGTGTTATTTTTCTCTTTTATTCATCAATCAATTGTATTCTCTGATTTTTTGCTTCTAAACATCAAAATTGCTAACTTTTTCATATCATTATTTCATTTTGTAATTTTAATATTATAATTTGTTTACAGTAAATACTTACAGGCATTGGTAGCCTGGAGTTTCATGGAATCAGTCTATTCTATTGCCAAGTGCCCTTTTATTGTAGATTTTTTTTTAAATAATATCTTATTTTATTTATATTAAATTGTTATCTGCAGTTTTATTTACTATTTCCACAGCATAAAGTAAAAGAAAAAATGTTTGCTAAATTTATTAATTGATTTCAATATTTAATATTTCCGTGTTTTAATATTAAAAAATAAATAAGTTTTAAATGCATCAATGAATTACAAATAAAGGATGTTCTGTTTTGCTTGCAAAATATAATTGTGGCTTACTATGAATATGTAATTCATTTCTATTTTATGGTAAAAATATTACATAAAATTTTTGAAAATAAAAGAAGTAATGATATATGCATGTGATACTCAAATAGATTGACATGCGTAATAGATACAATGTTCAATTTCTTCCATAATTAATAGATTTTGCTTATACGCCTGATTTTTCTTGTGTCCCCCTGGAAGTTATCTTTAGGATTCAAATTAATTTAATAGAAAGGCTGTTCTAGTTCTTAAATGGTTTGTGATGTGTAGAGCAATAATATGATATTGCAGGAAAACAGCCTTTAGGCTAAGATCTATCATAAGTCCCAATAAATCTTGTGAGTCCTTAAAAGTTCTATATGTGGCTGGAATATCATTCTGAATATGATATCATGCTGCAATTTTCTTTATTGGTTAATAGAACAAATTGGTACAATAACTCTTTTTGAGGATATGCCGAATCTTGCAGAATGCACAGATTTGAAGAAACTATAGGAATTTTCTTTTTCCAAATCCTCAAATTTGTCCATTTACAAAACTAATGTTGTAATAATATGTCTCTTGAAAACTTAATGAATCTCACATCTAGCATATTATCCTTAATCTTTTGCAACAAGTTGCTTATTATTATCTCTTTTTGACTGGCTTTTTACTGCTCCTAAACTCTTAATTGCTAAAAATTGATTTTATTTAGGGTCTTGGAAGCTGGTCAGAAACTGTAACTCTGGAATTTTGGTAACTTCGGTTTTTTTCTTTAGACATGTATTTTTTGGATCGAGAATATATCA
The DNA here is from genome assembly GCA_030067965.1 of Latrodectus elegans. NCBI lineage: Eukaryota > Metazoa > Arthropoda > Arachnida > Araneae > Theridiidae > Latrodectus > Latrodectus elegans. The sequence continues at coordinate 98,478,651 of CM057814.1, forward strand.
ATTTCACAGTTTATTTTTGGCAGTTTCTAATATGAAATATTAAAGAATTTAAACACTAATTTTTTCCTGTTTTACCTTGATATAAGTAAGACTATAATAGAATCATGTAAGGCAAACTTTTAACAAAAAAGAGAAAATATATTGTTACAAAGGTGTTTGGTTTATCTTTATTGTAAAATTGTTTAAATTGATGTATTATCAAACTAATATGAAAATATACTGCATATATATGTTAATATAAAGTACAGAATACAAATGTGCAAAATTTAACAAATAATATACAACATTAATATATATATATATATATATATATATATATATATATATATATATAGTTAAAGATGGGTGTACTAAAAGAATATAAATACGACATAACAAAAATGAAAAATATAAAGAAGGTACCAATTGCAAATAAAAAATTAAGAAATGAAATGCAAACCTAGTAAATTAAAATGCAAAGGTACCATGTTTTCATCTGGGAGGGAAAGGTCAGCTGTGTGAAACAGACAAACATTCTTTTCTGATATCCATAAAGGACAAAGATCTAAAATTCTTTGTGTTTCTCTTATAGAGTGTATAAAATAAAAGAAATAAAAAAAGTATGAAAAATTATATCAAGATAATATCAAAGCAAAATATTAAATAATATATCAAAGTAATAAATAAAATAGAATTACAAATAATATTAAAGCTTGCATATTTCCATCCTACTTAAACTTTGTCATACTTATTATAATTATGTAATTTATAACACAAATTATTTCACTTTTTACGTTTGGCAACTGTGCTATTCCTCTATTTTAAATAAATAGAAGTTTTGATATGCAAGCTTTAAAATTATTTTTTTAGTTTTAAATTTGTGTTTATTACTTTGATATATTATTTACTATATTCCTTTGATATTATCATGTTATAATTTTTAGCATTTTTTATTCATCTTTCTTTTATTTTATAGACATTCTTTGGGGGAATGTGAAAAAAGAGTGTCCATTTTGCATAGCTGACCAGCTCTTTCCTGAAGAAGGTGTGGTCTCTATGTTTTTTAATTTCCTGAGTTCATATTCTATTTCTTCCTATTTTTTGATTTGCAGTTTGTATCTTGTATATATGCGTATGTACACATACACATTATCAACCAATAAGTATTTAGACAATCCCAAAATAAGATATTTGAGGTCCTGACATAAGTTATACCTTCTGTACTTAAATATTTTATAGAAATCAGCATTGATGCATTTACCACTTTTAAAATACAATCAATTTCAGAGGTATCTGACTGTGAGAAAGGTGTAATTGTTGGATATAGAAATTATCCATCCTTAAGGGACATATCTAGTGTGTTAAAAATTGCAAAATTAACCAAAGCTTTTGTGATTAAGAAGTAGATTGTCTTAATGGTCCTGGAAGACCCAGGAAATGTAGAGATAGAGACTAACAAACCTTCGCTTTTCAAAGGAATTTGAAAAATCCTTACCAAATCAATGAACCATGTGTTTCAAAAGTTCCAACAAACATCTGCTACTGTTTTATTATCTAGGGATTTTTCTCATGGTATGGACTGGGACTCTTGATCTCAATTCATAATAGGCTTAACGTTGACTTTTACTTTGCTATTCTAAACAACAATGTGTTTCCTATACTGGGGCAATTTTGCGAGTTGAAGCATTGTTACTTCCAAGATGAAAATGCCTCTTTTTATGTTACAATGTTCACCATGGATTGGTATGCTGACAGTTTGATGAATTGGTTGGACTGGCCTACTTAGAGTCTAAACTTAAATCCTATGGGATGAGTATCTTAGAGTCATGACAATAGGGAGATCACTAAATTAAGGATGTAGCAACCATTCAAAACCAGTTAAAGAACTAAGATATTTTCTCCAAGTAGAATGGAAAAAAAATACCTCTATCATCAAGAACAGTTGTGGAAAGCATGCTTCAGTTGGAGGCGCAAGGCTGTAATTGTCTCATGTGGAGGTTGTAACAACTATTGAATATGAATAAATTGCGTTTATCTCTCTTTCATAGGTATGCAAATACTTATTGGTATATATATTCTTCTTAGAAACTTTTTCCTAATTTCTTAAAAATATTTTCTTTTTGTGCTATTCAAGTTATTTTATTTTTTCACTCATTCAAAAAATTTCTAAAATGGCACAATAGATTTATATAAGGTTAGAAATCAATTTATATTGTCTAAAGGTTTATTTAAATTTAGTGTATCTTTTTAAAAGTACCCAAAGTTGTATGAGAACATGATGTGCAATTTATCTGCATCTGTGAAATTCAATTTCATAAATAAATGTGCTTAACTGTGTACTTCTATTTCACAGATCTCAAATGTAGAAATAGAAATTTTTGTTAGGTTTAGATACTGAGAAAATATGTAGCTATGTATTATAAATAATATTGGAAAATATTTTTATAATATTTAAATTATTCAATCATATATATATAATAAAATAAAAAATAGTGTTTCCCAGTTCTCTATTTACTTAGCAATTAATTGATGTATCGAAAGTGGGGTCTAGTTTCTTAAAATTGATATAGAAATTTTTGTTTATATAAAATTACTCATTTCAATCTATTAAGTAATTTATATCACTATAAAAAAATTAACAAGAATGACATATATATATATATATATATATATATATATATATATATATATATATATATATATATATATATATATATATATATATTTATGTCATTCTTGTTAATTTTTTTTTATAGTTATATAAATTACTTAATAGATTGAAATGAGTACTTATGTATCTTATCTAGTATAAAAATTTGATTTAATTTTTTTGGTTTATTGTAGTTTTAATTTAGTAGTAAAAAAAAATGTAGATGAAATTATTCATTCTTAAAAAAGGATTTTATTGGGAATGTGTGTATCATTCATTGATGTATAAGATTTGAAAAATTCCAAGTTTTCAAATTGAAATGTTAACAGGTATGAAGGTGAAATTTATGAAATTGTAAATCATAATTTACAAAATAAAGTTAACATATATATATTATGTACATACTATCTTCCATGGCAACTCCATTCTTTTATTTTTTCCTATGTTCTCTGTTATTATAATCATACTTAATAAAATTTAAAAACAGTATGTTTTAATATTATTGATATAAATCAATATTATTAATCTAATTTTACTAAAGGAACTATAATCTATTTTACTGCTCAATAAATGGATTCAAATCTAATGGAATAATATGAACCTATTTATTTTGTGAAAGCTACTTCAACAATTAAAATGAATATTTTTATCATCTTGAAACAAATCTTAAATAGGACAAGATGACATTTTATCTGTATTAAATGATATTTTTTTAACTTAAGATTTATTTTCCAAGCTTGGAAAACTAGAGATTTGAGTAAGATTTCAATCTTATTCAGTGTGTAATCACAGTTTTGTCTTTGCTGATTTATAAGGGTACGAAGGGAGGAAAAGACAAAGTTGTAGGAAAAATATTTTTGTTTTCTCAAAGCAATTTTTTTTTGTGTATAGGTATTTGATTAGCAAACTTAATTTTGTAAATAGAAATTAAATATAATACAATTAATTATAAAATTAAATACTGAGAATAAAAAAAATAATAGAAAAATTTGCAATATTCACATACATTGCAATTGTGCCAAGAAAGATTTTCTGCTTAAATTTATGAATGGTGTTAAGTAATGAATCAAATAGTATAAGCAAAATCCAAAACTCAATTTGTTATTGCATAATGGATTGAAATTAACATATTAAAATAAGATTTTTACTTAAAAGAATTTGATATATCCATTGAAAAATTTAAATCAGTATACTTTTCTGTACAAATTAGAAATTGATCCCATTAAAGCTAAGTTAGATTAATTTTAGTTTAACTTACTGTCAAACAGAAAAATTTTCTTTCATTCATTGAATATAATTAATTGCAATCAAAATGAATGTAAAAGTTAGAGTTTAATATCTGGCATGGTATTCATAGTGAAATACAAAATGAATGTAAAAGACAAGATTAAAATTCCGGCACAATATCCACAACAAAATACAAAACGAATATAAAATACAGTATTGAGATTCCAGCATTATATCCTCAGAAAAATAAAAAATGTGAATATAAAAGACAATATTTATATTCTACACTACATCCAATGTGAAACAAAACATAAATTAAAATTAAGGATTTAAATTGCTGCACTTCACATCTGATAAAAAAATGAACAATTAGAACAGCGACATCAAATTGAAAAAGGGCAAAAATTCAAACTGTCCTTAAAAGTAAAACTAGGTTAGGTTACAACAAAAACTGTTTTGGACCTTTATGCTCACTTGCTTATAGCTCACATGGGGTAAGATTACGTTTTTTCAGAAAGTGCTTAGACACAGAAAGCAAAGTAAAACTAAACTTGAAGTGAAACTAAAAATGCTGTTGCCACTGAAAAGAAGCATACATATGATGTAAAAAATGATGTAAATTACAAGAAAAACAAAATCTGAAAAGTAACAAAAACTGAATTTGACAACATTATTATAAAAACAAAAACTAAATTTGGCAACAATACAATCAAAACAAAGGTTGCTAGATTTGACCAGAAATCACTGAGAAAGGGATATCATACTTTCACCAAAATGTTGCATCTCAATAAAACAAAAATAGAAAAAAGTGACAGTATAGATTAGAGGAATAATTTAAGCCTCTACTTAATAAAATTTATGAAAAAAAAATGTAAACAAATTGAATTCTTTTATAGATTATGCATAAAAAACTGAAAGCTGTAACAAATTGATATTACTTTCAAAGTAAAATACAAAATGCACGTCATATATTGTGGATCTTCGAAGAAACAAATTAGTATTAATGTATTTTTAATTAAATAGTAATGATTGTAAAAAAGAGAAATGACATAAACTAAAATGTTATGTAAATGATAATTGTATATGATTGGATTTCCCAAATGTCATCTCAGTTTTATTTAAATGTTCTAAATTTGATATAATTTTTCATGTAATTACTGTTTATATTAGTAAATGAATAGAAAGGAACCATACAAACAAATCTAAAAGCTGTAAAAATAACCTTGCAGTAATTACTTAAAAAGCAATATTTAATACCTTTTTCTTTCTTATCCCCTGGTCTGAATCAGGCCGGGTCCATGAAATCCTTCGCCTTCAAAGAATCGAGGACAGTTCCAGTACTGTAAAAAAGTTCACGCTTCGAAAAGCCAATGCAATTCAGTAAGTGTTTGGGACTGGCTTCGTTAGTATTGCACAAAGTGCAGGTGGAAAAGACATGTATATTTAATACTTAAAATAAGCAATCTCAATTGTGAAATACAATATTCATTTGAAGAATTTTGACTGCTTTTATGAAATAAATTTTATTTTATCTGTAAATTTAAATCAATCTTTGAAATAACTATAAATTTTAAAAAAAATTTAGATAAAAATGTATTGATATCATCATTTAAAAGTTTAAGTGATAAATGTTAAGTATTCATAATTCCATTTCATTTTTTTTGGAAATAATAAGTTTTATTCATGAGAATTTTGGTATCTCCTGGAAAGGTTTAATATGACTCCTGGAATTTGCTGAAAATTTGCATTTATCTTGCTTTGATAAATTGGAGATTGAAAGATTGGTGTTCCTGTCTAGTAGGGAAACTTATCTTTCTTATGATTTTATATTTCATGGTGTTTTGATCTCTTATTAAGTTGAATTTCTTTTGAGACATAACCATTACTCATTTTGATCACCTTTTAAATTTTCAGGAACTATTTTTAGTGACTGATGCATGTGAAGACCTGTATTTCCAACTGATCATTTTTCTTATTTCCAGACATTTCTTATTTAATTTTTTTAATGAATAATTTATTTAATGATATTTAACATGTAACTTTGTTTATTCTTACTGTAAATTTAATGTAATGCAATATGATTTTTTTTATTTTAGGTTAGTGTACATGAACACATGGAAGAAACTCTTGAACAAATGGGATTTCGTTGTGGTGGGAATGCAAGAAATAATTTAATAATTGAAAGTAAAGGTTCTTCACCCCCAAAAAAAGTAAATATGTGTGAATTTAGATTATTTAAAATATTTTATTACAAAATGGAAAAATTTTAAACTCTAAAAAAAGCAGTTGTGATTCTAAATTACAACTGAGTATGAATTTATTATCCTAACAAATAGAAAACTAAGTATTATATTAAAAATATATTTTTCATATTTAATTCTTTGTATATTATACAATATAACTCATTATTTTCTTCATGTAAGTGTCAACAAATTCTAACTTCCTTAAACAATCAGACTTTTCTCATTATTTCTGTTTTCAATGTGTGCCATTATTTATTGCATGTGTAATAACCACGGTGAAAATAATTATGCTCTTAATGTTTCCTAATTTTTTAAAAGTTAAGATTCTGATTGTTTTCTTTCATACAGAAAATTATGTAATACAAAGATAAACTGTTTTTGTCTTTACTGTATAAAGTATTACATACTGGAATACAATTCCAGTTATATTATTATAATTTCAGGAAATCAACTTATTATTTTCTTGTTATCGATAAAAGATTTAGCTTCCATTTCATTAATATTTTTCAATTGTAAAATGTCCAAAGAATCATAATTATTTAAAAAATATTAATAGTTAAAAAAATATTTGTTTTTATTTTGCATTTTGCAACTAAATTATATTTCAATTGTTGGTTTGTTATAAACATGTAAAATTTCAAATGGGGGGAGGGGGTGAAACAAACAAACTGAATTATTATAATTTTTGTTGAATATAGTTTTGTTTTTGCTTAAGTCTTAAAACTAGAACTTTTTATTGCATTGTGATCTAATGGGAACTTAAAATTATCAAATATTTAAACATTCTTAAATAAAATTATTATTTACAAACCAATGTTTTTAACAGTTTGAATGAAAATTCTCATATAAACATATGTCTATTATTATTATTTTGATAAATCTGAATAAAACAATATTTTTGAGATAAATATATTTCATTTTATGCTCTATTAAATTTCGATTTGTTTCCATGAATGAAAATATTAGCCATGAGCATATACAATTGAATGTGTTATATTGATTAGGTACTCAATGAAACAACTGGCTTTCAATATTTATAATGTTTTTGACTGGAGCATTTGGAAACTAAATGAGATAGGGAAAAATATCAGAAGATTTCGCTAATGTAAAACCAAATTCTGAATTTTGGACTTATAATTTTATTAAAAACAAAATTTACTTTTTATAATGCAAACTATTTTTGTTGTATTTTATTTAGTTTTAAAAAACTGATCAGTTACTTGATTTCTTGATTTGCAACATTTATGGGACAGGTATGTTAGAAGAAGTATAGTGTAATCTATTTTTAATTAAAAATATTATGATTTCTTAGTGGCCAACTTTATTGCTTGACCATATAATATACTGTTCTTGAATGAATTGCAAGGTCTTAGATTTAAGATAGGGTGGTTCCAAAAAAACCTAGCACCACGACCATTGGTCTATTGTACTATACCCCCCAGAAAGCCTTATTTGAAGAAGACCAGTGGCTGAAGCAAAGTTCCGTAGACAATTTGCAGGAATTTCCTGCAACATACAAGGTTCAATCAAGTGCTGACACAGGTGTTCAAATCTATGTGCAGAAAAGGTTTTACATTCACATAAGATGTGTATTGAAGTTTCTTCCACATAATGACAAACTCTACAAGTGGGATCATCTGAAACTCCCATTATGGTGAGATGTCTTTTAAGGTGGCAGTGTCCTGTAAGTAGTCCCACTGCTTTCCTTAGACTGCTTCTATTGAGCTTTAATAATTCTTTTTGCCTTTTACTTGGGCACATGCTATTTAATAGCCTTGCTTGTCTTTGATCATTGGCATTGTACCAATTTATAAACTCTTGTTTTCTGAAGAGATCAAAGACATTTTTTCTGATCAATTCTTTAGAAATACCTAGTACTGGTTCAGGACCAAAAAAGTCAGTTGTTGATCCAGTCCTTGCCAGCTCATCAGCTAATTCATTGCCAGGAACACCAGAGTGCCCAGGCAACCACATTAAAGTGATGCAGTTATTATTAGCTAATTTACACAAAGTGAGATAACATTCCCAGACAAGAACAGAAGTTACAGTAGACTTCAGTAGAGCTAGTAATGCAGCTTGACTGTCAGAAGAGATAATTATTCTTTTACAAGAATAGTTTTTGTCCAAGCATATTCTACTGCACATGAGAATGGCAAAGACTTCTGCTTGGAATACAGTTGTATATTTACCCAAGGGGAATGATAGCTTTGTGCCATCAGCAGGACAACAAATACCAGCCCCAGTGTTGGAATTCATTTTTGAGCCATCAGTATACCATTAAATACAGCTTTCACTGATGACAACATTATTCCAGTCTTCTCTCAAGGGAAATTTGATCGTATAAGGCTTATCAAAAGCATACTTAACAATGGTGTAATCAGTAGGCACACTTATAAAAGGATGACTAGTTATGTCAGCATTGAGGTTTCCCCAGGATAAAAACCTAGAGTAGTCCTTTCACTGAAATGTATTTTTAAGCCTCTTAATGCTAAGTATTGCTTCTGCTTCAATATGCATATAAAGGAGATGCATACCAAGCAGAAGCTCCAGTGTAGATGTGGGACTTGTTCGAACACACCCAGAGATAGCTACACAAAACATCCTTTGCAATTTTGTTAATTCTACTTTAGCAGTTTCATTTTTGATTCTAGGCCACCAGACCACTGAGACATAGGTAATAATGGGACAAATGATCATAGTGTAAATCCAATGAATAACTTTGGGATTTAAGCCCCAAGTTCTTCCTAATGCATTTCTACATGACTAGAAAGCTTTTTTTGCTCTTTCAATACAAAAGTTGAAGTACTTGTTCCAACTTAGTTCATATCAAAAAATACTCCTAAGAATTTAACTTCTTTGGAGCAAATTAACTCTTGACCCAAAAAAGTTATCTTTTTCAGATTAAGATTCTTTTTTTTTTTTTTTTGAGTTTTTTTTGTGAAGGCTACCATAATGGTTTTTTGAGTTTTTACAGAAAGGCCTTCATTTCTACACCAAGACTCAACTTGTTTGAGGGTGTTGGACATGATGCTAGAGATTGTTTCACCAAACTTCTGACGATTATAACTAAATCATCTGCATATCCAATGGTGGTTATGCCTGGTTTTTTAACACCTCTAAAAGGGAATCAAATTTGGAACAACCAAATTTGGCTTGGATCATCATGTTTTACCCTGAAAATGAGGCACTGACAAATCTGTTATTGAGCAGATTTTCTATCCAAGAACAGATTGTGTCATTAACTCCCTTTCTAACAAGGGATTGTGAAATAGTTTCAATGGGCACCTTATCAAAGGCCCCTTCAATATCTAAGAAAATAGCTAAAGCAAGAAGCCTTAAAGTTGTCTAAAATGAAGGATAGGTTGTAGATGGCACTGTCCGTGGATCTACCAGATTGATATGCATATTGAGAGTCAGAAAGTGGTTTTTCCACTAAATGGACTTCTCTAATATATCTGTCTATCAGCTTTTCAATTGCCTTTAGAAGAAAAGATGTTAAGCTGATAGGTCTAAAAGATTTGGCTTCATAGTAATTATCTTTCCCTATTTTAGGAATAAAAATTACTTCTGTATGCCTCCAAGCAATAAGTATATGCCCAAAGGCTATACTTTCCCTAAAAATTCTACAGAGAATTGGAGAAATGCACTGGACTCCCCCAATAAGCAGATCCGGTACAATTCCATCCATTTCTGGTGATTTAAAAGGTTTAAAGGACATTATTGCCCATTTTTTTCAATCATAAGTTATGATTTTTTGGCAACATCCCATTTACTTTTACCACAATTTGATGTAGAGAGAGTAAAATTAGGAGTTCCATTTATTTCGTTGGAACCTGGAAAGTGAACTCTGAACAGTTCAGCTAGTGTCTCTCTCCCAGATTCTTAAAACTTACCATTTGGCAATTTAAGAGTGTTTAGACAGCAGTTCCTGTCTTTAGACATTAATTTAACGAGTCTTGAAGTAGCAGACACAGTTTGAATGTCAGTGCAGTAATTTTGCCAAGAGTTCTTTTTAGAATTCCTGATAGCTTTATTATAAGTGGTAAGTGCCAATTTATATTTCTGTCACTCACCATTCTTTTTGGCTCTATTAAAGAGCTTTCTACATTGTCTTCACAATTTGCTTAACTTTTTAGACTACCAAGGAACTAACCTTGGAGAGCAAGTATTGCTGACATCACAATTTCGATAGTATGCTTGGAAAATGGCATGTTGAATGTGATCAACGGCCAACTCCAAATCTGCTACCGAAGATAACTTACCAAAGTCACCTTCCTTGAAGAGATCTTCTAGATCTTTTTTGTAGGAACCCCAGTTGGTATTTTTTTGGTTTCTACCTACCACCTCTAGTCTGTTTGCTCCTAAAACAGAAAAGCTAATGTATTAATGGTCAGATAAGCTTATTTCATCAGACACTTTACAATCTTTAATAAAGTCAGCACACTTACTGTTACATAAAGTGATGTCATTGACTTCTCTTCTATTTATAGTGATAAAGGTGGGTTCATTACCTCTATTAAGAATAAATAGATTATAATACAAAATGTATTCTAAAAGATCTTCCCCATATCTGTTGCAACCATTACTTCCCCGCACAGTGTGGTGAGCATTTCCATCACATCCTATGATGAGTTTCTTACTCAAATTGTTATAATCTAAAAGACTGACAATTTGCACGTTAAATGTATCTTTATCTTCGAAAGGAAGATATGAAGACATAAAGATGATTTCATCTTTGATTCCTTGCAATAAACAGGATACTTTTACAGCAACATTATCCCCATTTGGGTAATTAACCAGAATGAGGGTATTTAATTTGTTGCTTATAGCAATACTCTTGGTCTCAAACAACCTTTATCATAAAATATGTTAAAACCCTGAACATGTAGGCCCAAAACAGAACCATTGCAAGTCTATGGCTCTTGAATTAAAACAATATCAACCTCCCCTCTAGTCATCTTCTTGCTAAGAATAGCTGAAGCTGATTGAATATGATGAAGGTTGATCTGTGCTACTTTGATGATACTTACCTCTGTGGCTCCCAAAGAAGCTAAGAAGAAGCAGTGCTTCCCAAGTCTTCGTAAGTAGGGGACTTACTTACTTGAGTTTCCTGCAAAACCTTTTCTATCTCACTCTCGATAGAGGAGAGCTAGGTTGCAGGGTTATATCAGAACCAGAATCTAAATCCAGTTCTTCAATGTTAGGTAATTCACTTTCCTTACTAGAAGTAAGAGAGGATTTACTTACTTGAGAAGAAGTTGCACCTTCTTGTACAACTTCCATCTCTTCAATGTTCTGTACATCCTTATGGTTTGGGTTCCAGAGAATTTTGAAGGTTCCCCAATCCAAACCAGCATAGGCATCATAATTTGCCTCTTTAATGTCTTCTGATGCTTCCATATCAACCTCGAAGATCCATCTAATAGAATGTGTCTCTACAGATTTCTGCAGAGTACGCCATTCTAAAGACTTCAACTCCGGGTTGAGTCTATTTAGCCATTTCAGAAAGATGGCAGGATCCTTGGTATGGGTGTCCCTTGTCTTAAAGGCCACCTTTACCAGTTTAGGTATATCACTGGGATCCAGAACACTGAGCCCCTCACCACTAAACAGACTCTTGTTATGTGGAAGGATTTTTTAATCCATTCCACAGTTTCAAGGTCATCACATAGGAAAATTAGTGCCCCAGACACTAAGCTGAAGCCTCAAACCCTAGGCAGATGATTTCCTATGGGGACCTCATTTGTCTTCGTCAGAATCTCCAGCCATATGGAGTCAACATCCTCCTTGTTGAGTTTGATGGTTGGGAAACCATCCTTCATAATAGCTTCTTTATGGCTTTTAACAGCCTGAGCCAAAGTCCCAGGTTGATTATCTTCCCCAAGCTTTTTGGAGGCAGTGTTACTGGGAGAAGGGGTTGACACCTCAGACCTAAGTCTTTTGGTGCCACCCACCTTCTGAGCAGTCTCCACCTGCTCCCTTGCTTTATTGTGACGCCTTAGATTGCGTCTTTGTGATTTTGTGAGAACTCCTGGTTCTCCAACTGTGGTGTCTGTGTGTTGCCTTGTGATAACTCCACTTCCTCCAGCAGCCAGATTGCCAGTGCTCTCCTTTTTTCCGGGATTCTGTTTCTTAGGAATAGTTTCGCCGGCTGATTGGATATCACCAGGAGATTTATCTAATCCTTTTTTATCATTTTTATTTTTTTGTTTTTGTCATCCATGAGTGACCTAGGAACTGGGAGGAAATATAAAGTCACCACCTGCATATCCTCCCCATACAGGTGGAAGGCAAATTTACATCGAGGTTTTGCCTGTTGTATATTTGCCTATCCTCGAGGGGCCCGTTAGCGACACCATAACCCTGGTACCATTCATCCATCAGCACGGAGGCTAACACCTTGGATTGGGCTACCTTTCTGTATTAGCCAGGTGTATTAGCACAGCCTTCTCACCATGGGTGACTCTATCAGGAACCTAAACTTAGTTTAGGTTCCCGATAAACAAAGTTTAGGTTCCAGACTTACATCACCTGTGCTACCTGTGTACACCCTCACACCACTTTGAGGTTACAGAATAAGATTTTGTGAGGGTTGGAAGGTCTTACTGTTAAGTGTTAAATTTCTATAGTGTATTATGTTAATCTGAAAATATGAAGTTTTTTCCCAGTTTTTTTGGAACATGATTGTTATCAATTATTAAATACATGTTGCATATATTAGCTTTAAGAAAAAGATGAAAACAGTTTAAACTGTCTAATATATTTTCTTTAAAAAGAATCTAGCCTTGATTTCAACTGAGTAAAATTGTTCAGTTTTAAAAATTCATTTCCATTTAATTTATCTTGTTCCTGTCTGTAGCTGTTGAATATTCAATTTTGCTTATTAAAAATTAGAAAGGATTATTTAAAATAAATATTTCTTTTTAAAAATGTGCAAGTGTTTGTGAGTATTGGATGCTCAGTCTCTGAATCTTTTCTGATATCTCTTTACTAATATATTATAAAATTTTAATATTCAAATAATTGCATAATTTCCATGCTTTTTTGTAATCAAATATTGTATTTGATTCCAATATTTAATTTATAAATTTTGGTTTTAAATTAATTCATTAAGCTATTTTGCAATTATTTGTAATATTATAAACGAGTTTTTAAGGAAAAATACTAATTTAAAATGCAATTTTCTTTAGATTGCTGAATTAATTGTTTCTAATAAGGATAGATCACATATGGAAAGTGGGGATTGTTCTGAACTTCCTTCTTGCAATCTGTCTGACTTTCAAAATTCATTTTGTAATGCTTCCTCTAGACAAGAAACAGGTATGTTTCATTAATCTTATTCATCATATGTATTATGCACTGTTAATTTAATGGTGTTATATTATGTATATTTTTAATAGTCAACTATTATAGATATTTGTAGTGATTTGGAATCCACTTTCAGCAACTAATTCCAGCCACCTCATGTTAAGCAAATAATCCCCACACATAGTGAAATGATTGAAATAATCAAAATCCGTCAATAGCTAGAAATTGTTTTGAAATTTCAACACATGAAAGTTGAAGACTGGACAAATTTTCTAAGCATTTATTGAATTGAATTATGATTAGATAGGTAAAATATTAACTCTTCTTATTTTATATGTAATGCAGAAATATTCAAATTGTCCAAAAGTTCTGTTTGTTTCAGTTGCATTAAGTTTTCACAAATATAGACATATTCATTTAATGTATGATTATCCCTTTCTTTTTATCACTGAATGTATATAGTGACCTAGCAAATGAACTAAAATGAAGGTGATTGATGTTGCTGTTAAATGAAATTCGATTGTGGACCTTTGAATATCATTAAATTTTATTTATGCCATTGTATTTTGTTCAAATTACATCAAGAAAGAATTTCTACAGAAAAATATAAAAATTTATTGAAAGTGTGTGATATGAAGGTACAGTTTTTGGATAGAACATGTAAAAGATGTTTAAAAAAATTCAAGTAAGTGGTTTTGACCTATCTAATGATAAGCTGCTCTCTGGATGACCATTTTTGATTGATGGCAATATTGCTGAGATCATGTGGGAGCAAAATCCTATTTTGACCACATTGGAGATAGCAAAATGACTTGATACAGCTCAGCAAACCATTTTGGGCCATATTTAGCCAAGGGATTAGTGGTTTGATAATCGGCTCACTAGTTTGTTTAAATTCCATCTCAGCCTTTGATGTTTGTAGTAAGTTGGAATCCACATTTTAACAGCTAATACCAGCCTTCATGTCAAAAGATGATTATTGAGGGATAAACAATCCTAATCTTTTTATTCATTTGGCATTCAAGTTTTTTGAATTACATAATAAATTAAAATTAAAAATGTAGCTCATTACAAAAATATATAGTTTAATAGTTCTTTACTTTTATACTCTTAAACTTTTTCTTATGTATGATAGTTTTAAAATCATACATAAGAAAAAGTTTAAGAGTATAAAAGCACACCCTTTTCTCCAAAAAATTGAAAAACATAAAAAAATTGAAAAACATAAAAAATGTGCTAATTTAAGTTAAATTAATTTAGTAGAGAACTTTACTTAAGAGATTTATTGTCATATTTAATTGCTCACCATCATGTCATTTTTTTCATTGAAGTTAAAATTTCTTAATTATTTCTTTGGAAAATTGAAATATGAAATATGTGTCATAATTATATTTAAAATAATTCCAAATTTCTCATTTCTATATTGAAAATATATTATGTAATCTCCATTAAAATCAAACCTAGAATAGCTACAAATTATAATAATTGTAAAATAAATATTAAGATTGTTTTTAAGGTTTCCTCTGTATTTGTAGTATATCTTAAGAATTTTCTTTTTATATTTTATTCAAAAAGGCTTTGTTGGATTAGTGAATCAGGCTATGACTTGTTATCTGAACAGTCTTCTTCAAACTTTATATATGACACCAGAATTTAGGAATGCATTGTACAGGTAGGATTATTTTTTTGTTACTATTGTCACATTTTTATTGTGATAAAGTTAGAGTAATTAAAATGTTTATTTTATTTAAAGCTCATTCTCATATTTATTGGATATTGACACATAAACAAAATAAAGTGTCATCTTAGTTGTAATGTCATTCATATTTTGTAATACATTATACTGATGTTGAATATCAGGATTTTTATTTTGAGTAAATATTTTTTTGAAATTTATTGTACCATATTTTCCTGTATACAATCCGCAGCAGCGTATTATCCGCCAGCTTCGTTTTTCGAGCAAAGGGAAAAAAGCATGGCATAATCCACAGTGGCGTAAAGTCCTTGGCAATTTTTCCGATGAATAGTCGAAAACTTATACTGTGGATAATTTGGTGCCAAATAAAATAAAAAATGCATATCATGATTAAAAATATAATAAATTCTACAAAAAAAATATTTATAGTGATAAATATCTATCTGAATCCACCTCAACAAAAAGTGCACTTAACTGAGATGAAAGTGCAACTTCGATCAATATCAGAGAAGATTTTAGTAAATCTTATCAAATTTTAGATTTTAATAATTTTTAAAACAAGGTTAGATATATTTTGAAAATAAACTATATTTGTTTGGTTAATAGTTAAATGAAAGAAATGGATTATTTGCTAACTGCATGGAATATATTTTTTCTTTTGTACATTGCATGTTTTGTTGTTCACCTTACATTACACATTTGTCGACATTTTATCATTTGTCTTTCTATAGCTTTTAGATTAAAATTTATGTAACTTAATAATCTTCACTTCACTATGACGATATACCAACTAGAATGTTTTCAGAGCGAAAATGTTCTGGACAAGATAGGATGCAAAATGACGCTAATGAATTAGAACTTTAATATGGATCACAGGAATTGGATTCTTTCTTGAATGTAATTGGATAATGTCAATTATAGTTAAAATAAGTCAACTAAGTTGTAGCACCATCTGTTATTTATTTTATGAAACATAAACAAAATTTCTTTCCAAACTTTATTGAAAGCTTTTCTGGTGAAAAATTTTTTTTACCAGATTATCCACGGCAGCATAAAATACGCACAACAAGATTCAGAACTTTTTCAGCACATAATCAGTGGATTATATACAGAAAAATACGGTAATTTTCTCAAGTATTTGAAAATTTATATTTGAATGTCATTGATGGTATATTGTTATTTAATATTTACTGCAAAGCTTGATATACATTTTTTAAAATCAAATTAGTCATTATTTGTTAATAGTTGTTTATAAAACTTAATGTTTTTATGAAATAATAATGACAAAAATTATTTTCCTAAAAACTCTTTTAAACTCTATACTCTTTTGAATATATTTAAAAATTTATTTTGAACACTTAAATAAAACAGCTAAACTTCAATATTTCTGTGACTAAAATTTTGTTTATAATTTTTTCTGTGAGATATATTCATTAATATCTCTTTATTGAATTAAATAATAAACCATTTCAATTTTCAAATTGATATTTTCTAGATGGGAATTTGATGGAACAGAGGAAGAAGGGGTGAAAAGCATACCATTTCAATTACAAAAACTTTTCCTTCAATTGCAGGTATTATCATTAGAACATTTACATGCTAAAAATTATGATATATTATTTATGAAGCTTATAAAATTCTTTTTAATTCATTTGGCAACAACTATACATTGAGATTATTTTCTGTGCAATTTTTAATCATTCTATGTTTTTGTCATTTTTTCTTTTATGTTACTTTGTATAAACTATTTTAAAAAGGTATCTCTTAAAAATGTATATGAGGGCGTTTGACCCTATTTTGAAAAATTGCTTATATTGAGCGTATTTTCTGTGTTTTATCACTTGTTAATTTATGTCTTGATGTTTATTTTATTATTATTATTAAAACTATCTTGTCAATGTGGTAATTAAGCCTGTTCACTTAACAAATTTTAAAAATAAATACTGTATATATAGGATTGATATATTGTATTGATTAGAAATTAATTTATTTTTCATGAAAATCGAAAACATATGGAAAAAATATTGTATTGCATTGCATATTGTCCATTCTAGTCCAATACCTTTTACCGTTGTTTGGGAAATAGCATGATTCCACACTCATAAAATGTTAATTTTTACTAGCAAAGAGCTGATCCAGGTGTGCAAAAATGATATTACTTTCCGAACAACCCAATATATATATATAGATCCAATAAAGTGCTTAGTTGGCATCCAAATGGTCAGCACTCTTGCTTTTGGTTTAACTGTTCATGTGTGCAAATCCTTCTTTCTTGTATGCTGTAGTATAGAATCCACTTTAAACTATTGGTCCTTATTTAATTAACGTCTTCATGTGCAATAAATGACTATTGAGTGACAAACAATAAATATGTTGAATTTTCTTTTTTTTGTCAAGAAAATGTATAGATGCAGTCATGATCTGTAAATGTAATTTATGTAAATTAAATTTAGGAATTAATATTGTCTTGTGAATTAAAATTAAATGAAAAATATCAAGAGTACTTTGCTATGAGTTTTGAATATTTCTGTGATTTCAAATTTTATTTAATTTACATGCACTATTTTAATTTAATTGGCAACCAATTTTATTTCTTTCGATTCAAAACTTTTATTGAAATAAAATAGTAATATAAATTTGTGAATAATAAAACATTTGCTTTTTACAAATCCATGTAATATTTATAAATTGCTAATAAATGAAATTAACATGGCTAAATTCAATGTTGATACAGGTATTAATATGAATAATTATTGATCATTTAATAAGGAATTTCTTAATGTATTTTATATATTTTTAATGGTGCTTTAGTTTTTGTTTTATGAAGCATTCGAATATATATTTTAACATTTATGTGGATAAATAATTAATTGCTAGAAGAAAAATAAATGAAAGTTGAATTCTAACTGGAGCATTTTCATAATAAAAATATTTACAGATATATTGGTAAAAAATATGTTAATTGTGAACAGTTAGTTTTAATATAGTAGTCATGACTTTCAAATATTTAATTTTTTGAAATTTAAAAGTAATTTGAATAAATATTTGCAATTTGTGATTACTTTCATCAGTTTATCTTACAGCTTAAATGTATTATTTTAAGATTGAGATTTACATGACATGAATTCAAACTATGATTTTATCTGAATTTTTTCTGTGGATTTGTCTTCATGCTGAAATTTAACTACTCACTAATACATTGCTTTTATAAAATTTTAGTTGACAAATGTAAATATTATTCATTTAGGAAATCTTTTTATCAATTGACACTGAAATAAATCTTACTGGAATTAGTATTTTTAAAGTAAAATAAGTTTTTCACACTCTCAGAAATTTCTTTTGTGTGATTTGATTATGCATGATTTGTCTCAAATGAAAATAATAATTTAAAGAAATCCTGTAACAAAAACTTTATTGAATATCAGAATATCGTAATAGTGGAAAAGTGTTAACATTTTTAAACCCTGAAACAAGCTTGAAAAAACATTTTCAAGTGCTTAAAAATTTAAAAAATATTAAAATATGTTCATAGTCCTTAAAATGAAAAAAAGATGAAAAACTCTCTTTAGGAAAACTTTCATCATGCATTTTATGTTTGTCAAAACTAATTAATAAAGAAATAACATTTTACTGTCTGTAGAACATGTGTTCTGATTCCTTTTCATTTCTGTATGGTATTTATGTGCCAATGCATGAAAAAGTATATCCTGTTTATCAGAATATGATTTTTTTTATATTTGAACTTTTTTTCAATATAATAGTGTACAAATGTATCTTTCATATTGTTTTGAAAGGATTGGATTGGATAAAAACTTGATTACAAAGAAACATGTTAGATAATGAGTTTTGCATGATTCAAATTGGGTTTCAAAATTTCAGTTGTGCATCAATGGGTAAAAGTACTATAAAGTGCTGTGCAGAAAATTGTAAATACATCAGTTTATTGTTGATAAGAAAAACTTTGATGGAAATTGTTAGAAATAAATTAAATTAAATCTTCTCAGAACACATATTAGTTTCATCAGTTGATGCAATTACATATTGAATATTCAACATTTGGTATTTGCACTTTTTTCTATGAAAAAAAAAAAAACATTTAAAATATTAAACGAAAACATTTCTTATAGATCCTAGTGTTATTTATATTAGTTAACTTTTTTTCATTATTCACCTCAAATGTCATTTACCCAAGATTTTTTGATACAGTCCATGTGGAATTTCTCCCATTTAATCTAACTTTTGACTTTTCATGCATTTGATTGTTATTTATAACTTCAAATGAAAATAAAGCAGGCTACTTTTGGAAGAAGTAATCATTTCCTGGAATCGGCATATGAAATTAACATTCTAGATGCAATGTTCTTTTAAAAATATGCTTGGAACGATATTGCAGAAAAAACAATATTTTAATTATTTTGATCTGCATTCATTATAATACCGCAGAAGCTGAAGAGAAAAACAAGAAAAATCGTCTGAGTATTTGAATGAAAATATGTTATTTATCTATGTACTTTGGAAAAGAAACCTACTGCTCCCTGATATTTCACTCCAGGAATTTTTTAATCAGAGGTAAATTGTAAGCACTATTGGATGGTTAAATGATTTATATAACAAATGAGAATGAAAAAGAAATTTCAAATATCAAACATAAAGAAAACAACTTAGCGGTTAACATAATGACTTTCGATTTTGTGGGTGTACCAGCCATCATTTGGAATACTAGGCTGCAAGAGCTCTAAAAAAGGCATCTAAGCGAATATTGCAGTGAAGCATGTAAATGCTTTGACATATGAATGAAAAAACAATGCATTATAACAACGTTGCAGATTTAGTATGACCAAGAAAGCACCACAAAGATGTATGCTACTCTTATGCTATACATGATTTTAAAAAATGAGGTTTTATATAGACATTTAGATTCGTCTATGTTTTTCATGATATTTTTGAAAACATATCTCAAATTTTTGAAAAAAAAGCCCAATCTAACATTATATGTCTTGTACAAAAAACTTGTTTTGCGGGGCTACTGCTTTATGCAACAAATTTAAAAGAATTAACTAGAAGTTAAAATTATATTTGTATAAAAAAGTTATCTAAAAATATATAAATTCAAAAAAAAATATGTATACAATAATGTAAAATAAATAGTGAAATAAAAAATTGGGATCCTAAAAATCATGCACTTTTAACTAGAGATGACTTAAATTAACTGATTAAATCCTAGACCCCTCTGAAGCTTCTCTATTTAAGATGCTTGAAAGGCTGTAGAAATATTTCCCTTGCTAACATCCCTTCCCTGTAAATTCTTCATTATCTCCCTATCAATTAGATCCTTCCTCCACTACAGAATGAAGAACAGTAAACATAAACACATTCATTTCCTTTGTCATTGTGATCAAGGCTAATAACATTTTGATGTGTAAAAGAAAAGTCTGATGAGTGCAGTATTCCAGGGGATGGAGCACCTAGTTTTATTCAATAATCCTACATAAACTACCTGCATGAAAAATGTAAAGTAATTTAGAATAAATAGTTCAAAGTACAGGCAATAAAATAACAAATTTTTTTTCAAACAATTATTTTTTATCACAAAAAACATTTCTTTAAGTTCCAGGGATTTGAATAATCTGCTATAATTGAAAAATATTGATCACTGTGAGTTGTACTGCCATCTATTATCTAAAAAGACAGTTTAAAGAATATATTATGCCCAATGTTATGTTTATGTTTCAATGTTATGTTTATTATGCCCAATGCAATGATTATGTTTCAAGCCTTTTAGATATACTAAAAGCAAATTTTTGGTAACAAGATTTAGTGCTTCATCACTAGGAACACTTTTAACACAAAGGTTTAATGTAAACGTTTTTGAAAGAGACTTTGCAGTCTGTTTCTTTAATTAAACTTATTAGTTTTGACGTAACAGATGAAGATAATCAAAAAAATGCTAGTCAGTTTGGTGTTACGTTAATACCAGAAAAAAAAATCAGAATTGTATATAAACAAAACTTTGAAAGTAAAACAGAAGTAATTTTTTTATATCGCAAATCATTTTTAGTATCAATGACAAAAAATTTAATAGAAAAACGTTCTTTACAATATTCTGTGGTATGAAACATTTCATATTTAATTCCTTAAACTCTGATTTGTTATAAATCAAGTAATTTAAATAAAAAGCAGAAACTTCTTTTTTACTTGTTTAATCTAAGAATTTAATGAATCTAAAATATGTCAGAATGTGATTCTGTTTTAAAAGAATTTTATAATTTTGTAGACAAGAAGAATTTAAATATTTACAACTAACTATGAGATGTCAAGGCTATATTTATCAGAAATTATTTTTATTAAAGATCTTATTAAAGAAGAATTGTTCCTATTAAAGATGCAATAGATTTTTATTTTTTGCTTATTTTGAATTAAGCTAAATTATTGTCATTTATGTAAAGGAGTTCATTTGGTTTTTCTGCCTCATGGTTAAGCATCTGTTGAACATGAGTTTTCTGTGAAAAAAGATAATGGTAGAATATTTAAATGAGCAATCAATTGTGGTTAAGTGTGTTATTAATGATCACGTTCAAAACATAGAAGGTATTAACAATATAATAATTAGCGAAGGCCTACTTAGTTTTGCTGCTGGTGTGAAAGGCAAAGGTTTAAATTATATTTAAGTGAATGAAAAAGAAAAAAAAGAAAAGCATCCAATATCAAAGGGATTGAAAATCAAACAGAAACATTGGAAGATGACATTAATGAACTTGAAAATTCTGTAATAGAATATGCTTGGGTGAGCTGAAAAAACTGGAAAATTAACATTAATTGGAAAATCAAACACTTGTTGCCATGATGATACAGGAAAGCAACAGTGTTTACTTAGTATTAATGATGAATTGAAAATGAAATATTTTGAAGTGGAAAGTTGGCATTGCTAATAGCAATGTTTTGTACATATAAATAACCAAGGAATGTGAAAGTCTATTGTATGATAAAATAAAGAAATTTAGAATATAGTTGTGAAATAGTATAGCTTTAAAAAATTTGAAAGTAAATAAAAAAAAAAAAACTTAGAATTTTGTTTGTTGGGAAGAAAGTCATCTTAGAAACTTTATTTAATAGTTTTATTTATTTATTTTTTTTATCATGTATATTTGTTTAAAAAGAGCTTGTTATTCATATTTTGAAATATTCAATAAATTAAAAGATGAGAATTTAATGAAGATGTTTTATCCATTATTTTATACAATGTGTAATTCAGTTATGCATAGAATATAGATTATTTATGTAAAAAATTTTCTATTATAGTATTAAATTCATTGAAAGCTTTTAAAGTATTCATTAAAAATAATTCTAAAATATTCTTATTAATTTTTAGTATTATTTAATTTCCTTATTTACAAATTAATTAAAATATGTCACATATTCATAATTATATTAGTATTTGATTAAGAACAACTGGTAAAATATTAAGAAAATTATTTAACATGGATGTTGATACTTCTTGGAAAATTTTGATTGACTACTGTGGAATTTGATTTTGTACAAACACTGATTAAATAACTAAGGAAATACTTAAGAAATGGTAATTTATTAAAAATGTTATTTGCAGGGAGTTTTTCCTTACTAAATATTTATATTGATATTGTTATGTGTTATATTGAAAAATGTATAAAATATCTTTTTAATTACTTCAGACTTCTAAAAAGCCAGCAGTTGGCACCACTGAGCTTACAACAAGCTTTGGATGGGACAGCAGTGAAGGTAATATTTTCTTATATATACAATTTATTTAAATCATACAATGATGATGAGTTAAAATTACAAAACTTTAAAGTACTAAACAAAAGTTATTTATATATTGTTATTTATATATAACCCAAACTTCTTTAATTAAATTTTTTTTGTTCCTAGAATTTAATAATAATAAAATTAGAAATGCCATATTACTTTGATTTTTTTATTAAATCAAAATTTTTGTTTTAATTTTCTAAATTTCAAAGATACAAAATCTTGGATCCTTCCACCAATGTTCAACAACTATTTTTTTTCCATTTCTTTCAGGAAGGGATTATTTTGTCATATATTTTTTATTATAGTTTTCTATAAAATGTGTTGTGTTACTAATTTGTTTTCTTTACAACAATTTATATTTATTTTTTATTTATGAACTTCTGAATAATATATTTATTATATTATTTAATTTTAGATATAACTTGTAGTTTTGATATTTACCTTTTTATAAATAGATGCTATTTTTAAAAGCATTTGTTAAAAATTAAATTATACAATTATTTCAAAAAAGAAATATATGAAAAGATCAAAACAATTTTATTATACTTTTAATATTATCTAACAGTTGCATGGTTTGCTCTGTGACTTTCAGTTCTGTGATTTGTAGTTTCAATACATTAATTTCTACATCAAACATGTATATTTTCCATGGTTAAGAATTCACTTGTAAGTCCTAATCCAAATATTCCTTATGTTTAATAAGCAAATGTAATGATAAACCCAATCAAACTTTTTGTATTATCTTCAACTGATTTTAATAATTATGTTGAATAACAGCTAGGAAAATGAAAAATTATGAAATCATTTTTAAATATAATTATGTGGATTATATACATGTTTAAAAGCAAGGATTATTTTCAGCGTGGCAACAACATGATGTCCAAGAATTGTGCAGAGTCATG
This sequence comes from Latrodectus elegans, assembly GCA_030067965.1. NCBI lineage: Eukaryota > Metazoa > Arthropoda > Arachnida > Araneae > Theridiidae > Latrodectus > Latrodectus elegans. Next base: position 98,502,441 of record CM057814.1, read on the forward strand.
TTTGATGCACTAGAGCAGAAGTTCAAAAATACTGAGCAAGCAGATTTAATAAACACGTTATATGAAGGAAAATTAAAGGATTATGTTAAATGCTTAGAGGTAATATTTTATCTAACAGTAAACATTTCACTTTTTCACAGTACATTTCTTTTTGAAGTGTTCAATTTTATAACGTAAACCTGAATGAAAAATTGTCTTAAAACAGAATAGAATATTAACTTGTCACACTATCACTAGATGACAGCACAATCAATATTAGATTGTTATTGCATTCATAATTGTTGACTAAAGTAAAATTCAGCCACAATAGCTTCATGATGATCCAATTCAGTTATTAAATAATAATTGGGAAAAAAGTCATCTGTTAAATTTTATCTAATAGTAGAATTTCTTTTGTTTTGGATAAGTATATTTATCAGAAAACAAGTTATTATACACATCTTAAAATAATCAATAAATTAATACATGAGAATCAAATAAATATGTTTAAAAACTCTGTTGTGTGTTTTTGTTACTTATGATACTTGGACAAGCCAAGCTCTTTGTGCCCATTGGCTATGTGAATTTAAGTTAGTAGAGTGTGTCTTTCATTTAACCAGAGTACCATAAAGATAAAAGTATGACTTTGCTCTCAACTTCTCAGATAGCTGCAGATGGCTGCACAAGAGGATCCACTCCCTCAATTTTGACATTGATCTGAAAGGGGAGAAAATTTTTCTCCAGACTATTGCACCCATGTTAACTGCTCAACGACCGACCACATAACTTTTGATTTCACAGATTTAGCGAGCAACTTTATTGCGTGTGCTCAGTGGGTCTTTGGCGGCATTGGGAATCAAATCCCACACTTTCTGACAAAAGGCCTATGTCCTAATCACTTGACTACCAAGGCCTATAAAAACTAAAATTACTCCTTATTTTATATGATTATTTTTATGGTGCATAATTCAGTAATGTAAAGAATATTGATTATTTATAAAAAATTTTCAGTTACTGCTATACATTTTTTGAAAACTACTATAGAATCATAAATATAATTCTAACTTAAATAAATTATATTAATTTTTATGATTTACAATTATAATTGAAAAATGCTGCATAGGTGTAATTATAAGCATACTTGGTTAAGAACAATTTGTAAAATAAATAAAAAAAATTAACAGGAATGTCTATATCTCCTGGAAATTTTTTATTTTATTCTTGGATAATTTTTTAGAAGTTCTGGAATTTGATTCTTAGAAATATTTACGAATTCTGATTATAGTTATTGTCACAATTAAGAAAAAATCACATCTTAAATTACTATTAATTAAATTACATTTTTTTTACAAATTATTATTAGGATTTCATAATTATATAATAATATTTTATTTCTTAGTGTGGATATGAGAGTGCCAGAATTGATAAATTTCTTGATATTCCTTTAGTAGTTCGCCCATTTGGATCTAGTCAAGCATATGCTAGTGTTGTATGTATTTCTTATATTTACATTTTTTAATGTATTATGTATGTGTATATATATGTATATATATAAAATAAAATAGTAAAATATTAATGTAATAATAAGTTTCAATTTTTTTTAATAATTTTTATATTATTCCTCTTTTATTTAAGCAGCATAGTTTTGCCATTTAATATGAGATGGAGATGATATACTTCATATAAAGGCAATTCATTTGACACTTCTGTAAAGTCAAAAAATATTGTATTGCTGTTAGATTCACTATCTGTCATTAAGTTTATTTTTATTTAGTTTCCACTGTTGTGTGAGTCTTCTTTATGTCCAAAAAAGCATTGATTTTCTTGAGATCTTGGCAAATATATGTTGCCATACAATGCATTCTTGCGCATTTCAATAGATATAGTAAATACTCAAGCAGATTTCCTTGTAAGAAAGGGTCCTATATTGCCTTATATTGAGCTAGTTCTGTATTAAAATCTGATCGAGCATTGCTGCATGAAATGAGAAACTTTTCATACTTTTAAAATAACTAAGACAATTTATGCAATCAACTTATCAAGCTGAATTGTTATGTGAAATGGAAATCAAATATGTAACGGTTGCTTTTCACTTGTTAATCATACCTATTTTTCTTTGTGTATTTTGAGCTATGTTGCTTAATCTGATTATTTTTTTATATATATAACTATGTTAACTTTATATGTATTTAAACTTAAATAAAATGCAATACGAATTTCGAAAATATATGTATCTAATAAGAAAAGTTTAGGAAATTTTCAAAACTGCATTTTTAATAAAGTAACTATACAATGAAAAGTGTATTCAAATTTTTATATTCAAAAATGTTTTTAACTATTAATTTTATCTGAGTTTATAAAATGTTTGAATCAAGAAGATATACAAATATATGAAATAATTTTCATTATGAATAAATTTCTTTTAGTTTTTTCAGTTAGCAAAATGTAAAAATATTGAATTTTTTGAACATCTTTTGTTCAATTTAAAATATCTTCTACTTAATAACAATAATATGATCTTCTTCAAATTTGCTAAATAGGACTACTCACAATATTCATCTCCTTTTTAAAAAATGCTAATCTATTTTTTTAAATGTAAGATTTATTTTTATAGTTAATAATTTATGATTGAACTTTCAACAGTAGCCTTCTGATAATTATTTTCACATGTTTTATTTTAGGGTGAAGCTTTGAAAGCATTTGTAACTCCAGAGATTTTACAGGGTTCCAATCAATATTTCTGTGATGTTTGCAAGAAAAAATGTGATGCTCATAAAGGGCTTAAATTTATAAAATTCCCTTACATGTTAACACTTCAGCTAAAACGATTTGACTTTGACCCTGCCACTATGCATCGTATTAAACTAAATGATAGGTAAATTTTTTTTGTTATGAAAAGTTACTTCTCTTATTCTTTTATAATCCTCTTTCATTCTTTTTTTTATAGAGTTAATTTATTATATGTAAGAATTTTCTGAAAATAAGGACATTTTTTTTTTTAATTTTTATGAAAAGTTACTTAAAGGTTACTTATTCTTTTTTCTTTATGAAAAGTTACTTATTTTTCTATAATCCTCTTTCATTTTTTTTTAAAAGTTAATTTATTATTTGTAAGAATTTTCTGAAAATAAGGATATTTTCATATAAAAAGACATATTTGCTGGAAATTAAAATTCAATAATTATTATATATTTTATTTCAATAAAAAATTTCAAAGAGCAAGGAGCTATTAACTAAAAATGGGCATGCTTATTTTACAACTAATTATATTCAACATTTTTATATCTGGTCTCTTACACAGAGCAAATAAAGAAATTAATAAATTCATCAGAAGCAGTAAAGATTAAAATATAAACATTTGTCTCTTATAACAATGCATTATCGGTTGATTTTATATGGAAATAAATAAAGATATGCATCTGCAAAGTTCCGAATTTTATAATTTGTTTGCTAAGCAATTATAGTTTTGAGAAAATTCATTTTATAGTTTTAAAATTTATTGCAAGCAGTTTTTTGAAATAATTGTAATTACTATTATTATTGGTATATGGAGATTATATTTTTCAAGTGTACATTATACAAAATTTTTTAATCTTTTTTTTCTGCATTAATTTTGATATTCAAGTTTTTTATTATTAGGCTAGTCAAACTAACAAGCTCAGATGATTGCTGAAATATTTGTAATAATATCATAATTAACGATGAACTTAAATTAATATTTCTTCATAACAAACTTTTATATACTGCATTTTAACCCCTTATCTGCAGCATGCCTTTCAGAAGTAAGCTTCTCTGCAATGCTTTGCTATTAGTAAAGCTAGATCTATGACCTTGGAATACAATGAAATGTGCTTTACACTGTTTTCGTTTGTTTTGTAAAAGTAAACAATTAGAATGGAAAAAGTACAACTTTTTTTTCCTCTGATACACTGCATAACTATGTACCTGTGTTGAAACTCATGGCGCTGATGAGCAAATCTAGTAAGTTTTTCTTGTCAGTTTGGGAGTTAAAATGCTGAAGAAGTTTGTTTTAATTTTTTGCTAATAATAATAAGTGGATAAAATTCTAGATATCAGGCTATTACTTAGTATATTAATTTTTTTGTATTGTTATTTGACTTGAAGAGAAAATCTTTTAATTTATAATTCACTGAAAAAAGCTTATTTATACAATGTTAATAACAAATTATTTGTTTATAATTTTCATATTGTTTTTATTTGCAGAGTATCATTTCCGGAAATATTGACTTTAAATGAATTTATTGAATTGGAAAATGGAGTAAGACAATTTTTTTCTTAATACAGTAGACATTTGCTTTTACAATTAGATTATTAAGATCTGATTTTTTTTCTCAAATATGTTATCTTTATCAATTATTAATAAAATATTATTAGAAAAAATAATTTAGAATACAGTGCTCCCTCGTCACTTCATATTTCATGTTTGCCGGCTTCAGTGCTTTGCAGGTTTTCCAAAACATTCATGAAAACATACAATTGAAAAAGTGCAACCATGTCGGCAGCTACATTGCAGAAAGGAGCATTGTTTCATGTTGATGTGCACGACAGAAGGATTCCTGCATGTCAAACATAGAAAGTAGTTGACTCAGCTTACATACCACAGATTCTCATAAAGGTGCGCGATTGGTTTTTGGTGCAACATCAACGAATGAAAGTATGGTGATGCTGGTTCACATCATAATGAATGAAGGATTTGTCGCATGTAAAAGAAGATATCAACACCATTATCGTTTGTTACTCAGACCCACTGACAGATAAAGACCTTGAGGTGACAAAGTCTGAGGAAGAAAACAAAGAGGAAGAAGAAACTGAAAAGTGTGACCTTACCCTAAAGAATCTGCAATAATAGTACAACATGGCAAGAGTGATGCAACAATTTCAACAAGACAGTGATGACAATATGGTTTTAGCTGTCAGTAATCACGTTCCTTGTACAAGAGATGTTCATGTCTTTGTACAAGAGAATTTTGAAGGAAAAGAAAAATCAAAGACAATAACTACCCATCACATTGCTTCTCTCTAAAGTAAACCCCTGGCTCTTCTGTCATTGCCTCCAGCAGAAGAGTCTTTGAATGAGACAAAGCTTCCTCAAGTTGAGAATCTCTCCTCTGCCACCAACACAATACTCTTCACTTCTTTCAGAAAGCAATGATTGATTAATGTTTATTACTGTTTAAGGTTTTGTAATTAACATTATTAATTTGCACTGACATGTGTAAATAAATATGTATACTGTTGTAATTTTTGTCTTAAATGTGTTAAATATAAATAGTGTTTACCTGTTTAAAACATTTGTGTACTTGCATACATGAACATTCTCGAGGGCAAAACCTACTTCACAGTTTTTCAGCTTTCGCAGAAGGTTCTGGTTTTCATTAACAGCAAAAAACGAAGGATCCTTACACTAAAAGAAACACATCCAAAATAAGATTCATACTTAAAAACAATTCTTACTTTGATTTCATTGGTGGAAAATCAGAGTTAGTAATCATTTAACTATATTACTTAAAAACAACATTTCTCCATTTTATTCAATGTACAAAAATGCTGTTTTTTCTTATAAAAGTTCAGTTTTGATTTTCATTCAGCTGCTAATTTTGCAAGCAGTCTTTAGTTACATTATTTTCTTCTTTTTCTATATCTGAAAGATTAGATCATTATATTCTTAGTAATTTCATTATCTGATTTCTTCTATATACATCACATGTGAGTCTGTATTTAAAAAATCCTTGAAATAAATTTCAGGCAGAAAAAGGGCTAGTTTCAGAATTCATCCATGAGTGACTCATCTTCACTGAAATCATTAAGTTTCCAAATTACCTTGGGTTTTTCAGCTATTGCTAGTTTATTTAATAAAGATTTCTTATTGAAATGATTTTGATATTGTTTTTCTTTAAACATCATTCTGAGCAATAATTGACAAATGCACTGCTCCTAGAAGATCAGTTTTATAAAACCACTCCAACAGCAACCTTATAACCACTCTTTGCAGAAGTACCCTATAATATTTATTAAGCTGTTGATATGTCCTGATCCATGGCCTGTAAGACAGAAGTTACATATGAATTGATTCAAGATTTGAGACTTCATCATAAGCAATACATTTATCCTCAATTAGAACTTCACAACTCTTTGATAAAGTGCCTTGTTTTAAGTCTTTGAGCCGAATTTCTTAAATTCTTCCAGTTATCCTAGCTTTAATATTCAGCTTGTAGTTTTTAAGCATATTAATCTAGGTTTTAAATATTTTCCTATTAGAAGTGGACAATTTTTCTGTTACATTCATGCTGACTGCTAGCAATATTGTAATTTTTTTTTTAAACACACCATTACATTTATCGACTTATATTTTTTTAAGTAATTTTTTTCATGTATTATCAAAACAAACTTATCTTGTCCACAGTGAAAACAACCTTTGGGTTGTACTCAGAAAGTAGTGATTTCAGTGCTCCTTCATTCCATTAATTTCTGAAATTTTTATCGCAATTTCATTTTTACCAAACAGTCTCAAACCTAGTTTTAAATTTTTGGAACCAAACTACTAATGCTTTGAAATCTATTAAGTTCAACTTCAAAGCAAAGCAAGTTCATTCCTCTTATCAAATGGAAAGTTCATTTCTCTTATTTTTCTCAGGCAAGCTAGCAAATCATTCTCCAGTTTTAAATGCTTTGCTTCTTTTCAATGTTTTTGTGAGTGAACCCTTTTACTGGTATTGTTTCCTTCTTCCAGAGGATATTTTTTGAGTTTTTAAAATTCTTTCTTTGAAATTCCATATTTTTTGCAATTTGTGTTTTATTTAATATCTTTTGTCTATTTTTGAGTTTTCTTTTCTACTTTCACTGATGAAAATAATTTTTTTTTCATCCTTGACATTTAACTCCCAAAAATCCTCAACAGAACTTCCCAACAACTTGTTCAAACACTGTTCCAACTAAAAACTTCATGACTTTTTGAAATTAAATGAAATCTACAGAACAGAATTCAATCTTTTAAAGATTTCTCCTTTTCTATGTTTTCATGCGTGGTGAGGAGAGCAGACGAAGTTCTTCTTTTTCTGTTTTTTTTATGTATGAGAAAGATAGATGTAAAATTAGAAAAAATGAATGTTTACTATATTTTGTTCTTTCCTTAAAAATTTCAATAAAATCATAATTTTTGTTTCATGTTGTATGCTACAGTGTTTCTGTTATTTAACTGTAGCCAGGTTCAAATAAAGAAATTTCCATATCAAAATTCATAATTTTGCTATTATTTCCACATTTAGTATTTACTCACTTATGAACAGGGTTCATACAACTCCTTGAAATTTCCTTGAAACTCATAGAATTTAAAAATTTCTTTAAGGACCCTTAAAACTCTTGGAAATTTGACTTATCTTCTTGAAAACTGTGAATAATTCCTCGAATGTTTTCTTATCTTGATGTATTTGTTTTTTACAAAGTATAATTTTCTGATTTTTTTTTTTTTTTTTTTTTTTTAGTTTTAATATTTTATAACTTTTAATAAAATTGTTCAAAAACTAAATTAGAATATTAGCTCTCACTGTTGCCACTAAATAACTGCATGATCGATATTAAATTGTATTCATAACTGTAGACTAAAAAAAGATCTAGTTCTGATACAATAACTTTATGATGATCCAGTTCAATCAGGATCAGTTGTCTAGTTAGGTTTATGTGTGTTAAGTAAAAGGACCAGATGTAGTAGTTAAATTTATATGTGTAAAGTTAAGTGAAAGGTAATCAATCACCAATAAGATTGTCATCTAATGCAATCAGCAAGGCAGTTTTCATTGATTCTTTTCATATTTATTTCTCTCTTTTATAGTGTGTAAAATTCATCTGGATATTAACGTTTAAATATTAAATTTTTGAGTTGAAATATACTTCTCCTATTTTTTATTGGTAAATTGCATGTAATTTCAGTGAAAAAGGGCAAATTTATTTGTTTATTAATGAAATGAATGATTTAATATGCCTGGTAAAAGTATCTTTTCAATGACCAGTTAATTGTTGAAAATCCGTACAAAGATTTGCTTTTGTATGGTGAAAAAATAAAGTAAGAATTTATTAGTTTTGTAGATGAGTTTGAATCATTAGAACCAACTGTAAGATTTCAAGACTTTATTTGATGAGAAATTTGATCCCATTGAAGATAGAATAGATACATCTTATTTCCACTTACTCTTAGACAAAAAAATCATTTTCACTTATAGAAAGAAGTTAATTTGCCTTTAGAGATAAAAAGTTATCATTTTCTAATTGTATCTGTATAAATAATCAAGAAATGTGAAAATCTTTTGAATGATTAAGGAAATAGAAAAGAGTCAAGAATGTGGTTAGGAATTTGTAGAATTTTAAAAGAGTTTGAAAGTAAAGAGAAGGAAATTTTAGAATTAATTTTATTCAATAATAATTGAGAAAAAAGTCTTATGCTTGAAATTTCATCTAATGGTTGTATTTATTATTATTATGTGAATAGTACATTTATTTGAAAAGAGATTGTTATGCACTTCTTAAAATACTTAATAATAAGTAGATAGAAATCTAATAAAGGTGTTTAAGAGCTCAAAAATTGCTCATTATTTTATACAAAATATAATTTAGCAATGAAATGAATATAATTCTAACTTAAATAAAAAAAATATTCTGATTAATTTTTGCAATAATTTAATTTTGTTAGTTACAAATATAATTGAAAAATGTATCATATGCATAATTTGGTTAAAAACAATTTTTAAAATAAAAAATATTATATTTAAAATGAACAACAGTATTTCCTGGAAAACTTGTTAAAACTCCTGAAATTTGATTCATGGAAATCTGTAGGAAACCTGTATGAATTCATGATTTTTACATTGAATATAGAAACTGCAGACTTTAGATTACATGCTATATTTTTAGCAATGCTTTTATTTTTACTTATTTTTTTTCTCTAATAAGTAGAGTTCATATTTTATGAAATATTTTTAATACACAGATACTCTTTCTTGCAGTAAATAAATAATATTCTTACTCACTTTACATTAAAATTTTGATGATTTTCATTATTTTAAAATAAAAATTGTATGTTGCAGTGGAAAATATGAAAGTAAATCAATATTTTAAAGACACATTCAAAATAAACTTAATATTTTAATACATGAAAAGCATAGTGAAAAAAAAATTTCAGTGCTATGACTCTTTTAAATACTTAATTTTGATTAAAATGCTTGTTCAATTTAAATATCACTTAATTATATATATCCAATCTTAAAAATTATTTTAAGGTAACTTTAAGTCATTAAATTTTTTCAACTAAAATTTCTTTTAATTTTGGTTTTATATTGTATTCAAGAGTTTCATATATGTGTTCAAGCATATATAATAGTACTTACTGTGTTCAATTATAACTATGCTGATACATTTTTAAAGTGTTCCATATTTTTGAAAAATCTGATTGTTTCATTTTTATTTGTTTCAATTTTAAGGAATGTTCTAGTGAATGTAGTCAGAAAGATGAGAATGCTATTGGTACATTGGATTGTACAGAATCACAGAAAGAAAATGATGATGATGAAGGTATTGATGTTATCTCTCATGAATTGTGCATCAATGAGAAAAATTTGAAGAAATCAATGGAAAAGGTATGTGTGAGAAATATTTATTTTATGATCAAGGCACAGTAAAATGTTTGCAAAAAAAGTGGTAATACTGATAATATCTGATGCAACTAGTTATTAATTTATCACAATCAAATTTGTAAGAGACTTTAAACATAAAAACAATAAAATAATGAATATTAGTGAAAATTAATGATCTAAAAATTGATGAGTTCTCATTGATCTTGAAAAATTATGTGCAGCTTCTATGCGTTAAGATTTTATTTTTATAATTTCTAACAACTTATAATTCAATGAGTAATAGAAATTTCAATTTTATTTAGATATTCAAATATCTTATCATTTTTTATTGGTATAGTTATTTTTCAGCTTACTATTATTTGTATTTCTACTATTTGTATGCTTTCAGTTCTAAAAGCTGTCTAAATAATTTCTAAACTATTGATTCTATCAATTATGTCTAAATATTAAATAAACTTCACCTTTTGTAACCATAAATATGTTGATTAGAACCTTGATGTGTCATAACTCAAATCTCTTACATAAGCCCTTAATACTCACTTCTAGTAAAGTCAGTGACATATTTCTTAATTTGAGATTTTTAATAAATAGTATTTTCTATGAAATAATTTATCATAACTACTAAAAGGTTAAAACAAGAAATTTTCTAATAAAAGTTATTGATCTTTTTGCGTATGAAATTGTGTTTTGGTTCTAAATTATTAAATTGTCTGATTTTATTTTTGCATGTATAAAGTGTAAACTAAATTTTAAAAATATCAAATTTAAAATTTTTCCTGGCTTACAATAGCTTGTAAGAGGAAAATTTCCTAATACAAACATATTTACTTATTGTAGTCACCTGAATATTAATATAAGCATATTCGCATGAAAAGTAAGTTTTTCATGTTTCTTTTTTATATGAAGATACATTGATTCTTTCAAAGTTAAAGTACTTAACTATGGTGTTTTCATTAAAACAATGGAAAAGAGAATTTTAAGAAGAAATCACTTGACTACCTGATAACAAAATGCATACCTTTGGAAACTTAGAAAACAAACTTCTATGAATAAAAGATATTAAAGTGCAAAAAATTTAATAATTTTTTTCCTTATTCTGTAAATTTAATTTTTTTTTTTTTTTTTTTTTTTTTTTTTTTGGCAGTTTTTCCTCTGTGATATGTTGGAAATGTGCTCTTTAGTGAATGATTTTATTGTTGTAATCAATTTACATTCATTAGTTGCTTACAATTATAAGGATTCTTGTGCTGCACAAATTATTTGTTGCATATTTACATTAGTTTATTTATTTATTTTTTTTTAAATAAAATTTAATGAAATTTTTAATTCAATGTATACTAGGATATTTCTTTTTTATATTATTTGTGGACTCTCATTATTTGATATGCAGTAACTTAAAAGAAAACAGTGTCTCATTCTGGTTAGAGCTTTATATGCATGTCACTGCATGAAAATACAATAGTATGATTTCTAGTTTTACAGGTATCAAATGTTTTTGCTTTTAACAATTTATTTTATGAGGAAGCGTCATCAAAACAGGCAATTGTAACCTTCAGGTTTTCCCAATTATAGTGACATTAATTATTGTTTCTTATGCAAAATCAACTTTTATTGTTTTTCTAACATAATCAATTTAACATACTGTATTTTGTATATGATCTGCATTTTGTATCACACGCAAAAAATTTTTCAAGTGGAAGGAAAATAAAAACCATCTCATATCTGCTGTGGATTTTAATTTGCTGCAATTTTTCTGATGAATAGTTGAAAATATATATTGCTGATAATTTAGTGCCAAATAAAATAAAAATGTAAATTGTACAGAAAAAAAAAACATTTATATTTAAAACATTTGTTTGGATCCACCTCAATGCAAAGTGCAATAAACTAAGATAAAAGCATGAAATTGATCACGATTTGAGAAAATTTTAGGAAAATTTAATGATTTTTTGTGTTTTTAATAACTTTTAATATGAGATTAATTAGATTAGACATATTTTGAAAATAAAATAGATTAGTTTTGTTAATAATTAAATGAAAATTAATTATTTTTAAACTGTGCATTGGATACATTTTTCTTTTATATCATGTAGGCCTTGTTTTTTACATTTACAGTAACAAATTTGTCGCTATTTTTTTTTATTTGAATTTTTCTCTAGCTTTTAGTTTAAAATTTGCTTTGTAACTTAATAGTTTTTGCTTCCATAGGATGATATGGAAATTTGAATGTTTTCTGAGCAAAATAGCTCAGGTCTGGTCAGAATGCAAAATGACGTTATCCAGTTGCAATTGTTATATCGTTCTGCAGAATCAACTTCGTTATTCAATACATTTGACAATACTGATTATAGTTGAATTGTTGAATGAAACAGTATTATTTCTTTTAAAACTTTATTTTAAGCTTTTCTGATGTAGAATGTTTTTTGTTAGATCATTTGGGATGGCATATAATAGGCACAATGAAACTTGAAACTTTTTAACACATAATTCATAGATTATGTACAGAAAAATTGTAGTTATGTTGAAATATCACAAATGCTTGGATTTTAATTTGCTGCAATTCTATTGTTTTGTACAAACCTTGATATTTTTTGCAAGAGTTATCACCATTGAAAACTAGCTATCCTGGTTTTCAATTTCATTTGATAGAGAATGCTCTGTAGTCTTGAAGTTTGTCAAATTTCCTTCTTATATGCAATAATCTGCAGAATTTGTGAAAATATTGAATATCTTCTAAAATTATGTTATGTTTATTAATTTTGTTGTTGAAGATATGGGAAAGTTTTATGTTTAATATATGATATGTTATTTTAAAAAAATGACTAAGAAAAATAACAATATTAGATTTCAGAACCATTTAGGTAAATTTTTAAAGCCTCACTGTTTTTTTTTCAAGCTGGTGACTGAGAATAAAATCAAACTCTACATTAAGTAAATTGATGAGTTTTTATTTACAAATTTGTTGTCTCTTTTTCATTCTGTATAAAAATTGTTAGATTTAAAAGCATTTTATATTTACATAGTTTATAAATACATTAAATCTTCACATTTTTCATATTTAGTGTTAATGTCATGTTAAGTCTTCACATGCTTTTTCCCTTTGTATTTGAAATAGACATATTTCGTAGAATCCTTTCTATTTGCAAGTGAATATTGTTTTATAAAAGAATAAACAGAAATTGTTAAAATTATTTTATGAAATATAGCATTTAACTCTAACTATTTTGAAATATCTATTTTTTATAGTTAGCAAATTGAAGGCAAACATTTTATTGTTTCAATTTATATTATTTAGTTAAGCCATATTAAAAAAAGCTTTTGAAATGAGTAGCACTGTAAAAAATTTATTTGTTCTCTTTGGCAAGAGTTATGGAATATTCTTACTATCCAACAAATTGTATACCATTTTTCTGTACTTCATCCCATCATCAGTTTTTCTTATGTAAGAATAACTCGCCTTTCTAGTACATACATTTCACACAAACATCTTTTTCTAAATAAATTAAATCCATGGTGTGAAACCTGCGATGAGTGATTTTCAATACTTCATATTTTAAATTCAGGTCCACATTTCAACATTTGTCATTTTACCTTTTTTAAGACAATTTTTAGATTTAAATAATGTTTGATTTTATAGCATGAATCCTTTTACTTTTTTAAAAGACAGTTTTCTGCAATTTATTTGCATTTTAAATTTTGAAATTGTTTTAATTATTAATTATTTATTTTTCATTTCAACTTTTGGATTTTAAATTATATGTGCACATATTTTTGTGTTTCATTTTGATTTTAATGTTGCTTGGCTTTCCTGGAATTTAATATGTACGTTTAAAAAAAATACAAAAATAAAGTTTTGGTGCAGCTTGTCCTTGTAAGGTTTGGTGTAAGCACCAGAAAACTCAATAAATGAACCAAAGTGTGAGTTCATCATTTTAAAAAACTGAACATTTTGTTTTTTGAATTTCTATCTGTTTAAGTGCTAGTGAGATTTTGGGATTTCTTATTTAACCAGAAGTAAATATAATACATATCTATGGAAACTCCTTATAGAAGGCAGTATACAATTTATGTTTAAATGACTTACAGCAAATTTTTGTTGTTATCCATAATGCTGTATCAGAATGTTTCATCATTGGGCTTATCCTGTTCCAGTTGTTGGACTGCATTTTTAGGAAGGATAGTTTCTGGTTTACATCATAGCCACTGTTCAAAAGCTTGAAATGAATGTAATACTTTTTATGTACATCCAATACTGTTCTGTGTGTATGTTCTATAGAAAGTTATTTGAATCTTTTCTTAGTTTTCTGCCTTTCATTGTTTCATGCACCATCTATGAAAAATTTCAATAGAAAAAAATGTTGAGCTGACTTAAAAATTACAACTTTATTTAATGTCAAATAAATATTTGCTATTTTAAATATATAAAACTTCTTTGAAACATTTGAGAAATATATTTATCACATTTCTCATCAGTATTCATCTGTTTAATTTATTTCAACAACAGTGAATAAGATCTTTAATCATTAATTTGTAATGAACTATTTTTAAAGTACTAATACTGAAATATTAACTTGTGATTATTAATTGTTATTTCAGGGTCCATATGTGTATGAACTGTTTTCAATTATGGTTCATTCTGGAAGTGCTAATGGTGGTCACTACTATGCATATATTAAGTAAGCTTGAATAATTTGATAAATTAACTAATTTATTTTTATTTTCAAAAATTCAGTTAAAAATTTATATTTTTTTATGCCAGTTTAGAATTGTCTAAATATTATTTTTTTATTTTAACCACACACACACACACACACACATATATTTCATTGCTTCATGTTTAAGGAATATATATATATATATATATATATATATATATATATATATATATATATATATATATATATATATATATATATTCTTAAACATGAAGCAATGAAATACAATAATGTGTAATCTAATTATTGAAACATTAGTTTTCTTCTGCTTCCTCTCAAAATATAAACATAAACTTTTATTGTAAACATTCATCATATAATATATATAATGGATATTAATTCTCTTGGTGGAGAATGAACAGATTTCTTTCATCTAATAGATGTTTACTTTTCTTTTCCTATAGGGCAGTGTTATAACTTCTAGTTGAATTTGGATTGCTTTTGAATTGGAACAATAGTTTTTATGCAGTTTTTTTAAGTAAATTTTATTATAGTTAAGTAAAGAATAAAATGATATGCACATTCAATTATGTGTGTATTATTTCATTTATTAGAAAAATTTTGAGTTAGGGTATATGTAACAGCTGATTTGTTTCTGCTTCTTTTGTCTTTCTTTTTCTTCTTTCCCCATTGTACTTGGCTTTTAAGAGATTTAGTCTTGCCCTTGAGATGCTGTCACTACTCTGTTACTAGTAGCTTTCCTAGAAACAAACAAAGCTGCCTATTTGTCATACATAGAAATTTGTATCTTTGGAAATTAATATCTTATAGCTGAATATCCCAAAGATCAATACTTTGCTTTGATCCCTGTTTCATGTAAATCGGAAGTGTGTTTTGCTTCTAATCCCCTGAACTGGCTTAAAAGGCTCAACTATTGTGTACTTTATAGATGATTTGTCAATGATAGAAACTATTCCAGAACTATATTGAAATCATAGAGAATTTGTTAGCAATAGTGCAGTTGGTTTGCATATCTTTGTTGCTTTGGTAGTGCTGTCAGATCCAGAAGTTCTATATTTTGTAAGAAAACTCAAGTTTTCTCCCATAAAAGCAACAAGTATGTCAATTGAAACCAAAAGCTTATATCTTGAAACTAAAGGGGGATGCATTTAAAACTATATCATTTTTTTTAATTAAAAATGTTAGTAATGAAATTGCAAAATGAAAGGAATTTAAATAATGTATTTTGATAACTTTTTTTTAATGAATTTGTAATATGCATTTGCTGCCTAATATTTAGAGGTGTTTGTTTCACCTAAAAATAACCTTTATTTTTTGATTAGGCTAATCTCGGCAAGACATCTGTTGAATATGTTCACAAAAAAGTTCCTTAGAATCTTGAAGCTCAAATTTTGGTTCAACAGCTTATGGGTTTGATTCTCACCATGGCCTGAGTGTTAATGCGGGTTTGAAGTCTAATTTAAATTGTTGGTCCCAGCCAATTTTTGCTCATGTGCAAAAAATGATTATAGAGCTTTAAACCAATCAACTTCTTTTAAGTATTTTAAGCATCACTCTTTCTAATCTTTGTATTTGTAACATCCTTCATCAATTTTCACTTTCTATTTATGATACACTGTATGTTGACAACTTGTAAATATTTTGTCAGAGATCAAATATGCATTCAATTGAGGGATAATTGCAAATAGCTTTTAATAAACTCATTGCATGGTGTGCTGAAAAAGCCTATACTCTATTTCTTATCTAGAGCTGTCCATTTCTGCAAGAAGATTAATATTGTCAATGTGATAAAATTCCTTGGAGTAATATTCAATGAGAAATTTACCTTTCTATTGCATATTTTTCATCTGTGTATTAAGTTTGACTGATTGCTTACTATCTTAAAGATGTTTTCAAATACATGTTAGGGCGCTTATCATACATCACTTTTTCAGATGTATCAATGATAAATCCTATCTCTCATTGGCTACAATTTTTCTATTTCTGAGTCTGTAACATTTTTGGTTTTATATGGAATGAACACCATTCAACTCTCAGCTTCTGAATATATTCAGTCTCTTTACTCATCTTCCATATAAAGTCTGTATATTATCTGTCAATAGTTATCATTGGATGTGTGACGAATGCAGCTTTCTCCTAATTAATGTTCTAAAATTGTCTACCCTCTCTCATTTCTGTTATTCCATGAATCCTACATTCTACACTAAAAAGACTTTACTTGTTCATTGAGTATTCTATCCTTTTTTACTCAAGCGAATCCCATTTGTCATTAACTAATCTATGTGATGTTCACATTTCCAGTATTGACTTGTTTTCATAATTGCTTTGATTTTATCCGCAGTATAACATACTCAATGCCTTTACATAGTACAGAAAATTGATTATTACTGATAGTATTTTTTAACATCTTTGTTAATTTTATCATTAGTATAATTTAAGAATAGACTGAAAACATCAGGGTATATTGGCTATAGATTTTTCATTAATAATATTGTTCTTACCTACAGTTTCTATAGGTCTTGTTCTATGTTCACTGTATACAGTGCACTTTAGCACATCAGTACCAAAAGTAATCATAATTTTGTAACATTCACTAATAGCTTGATTGTTTAGAAACTTTGAAAAATATTAACTTTAACTGTCTTCCTATTGTATCTGAGATTTATAGAACATTAAATTTTTTAATTAATAAATTTAATATTGTGCTTTGTCAGAACTCAAGTTATATAGGGCTAGATTATGATGAGAAAGTTGCAGCTGCTGACTTTGGGATATTGCCTCTTCAATCAACAGTTCCTTTTTCATATGTGAGAAAATGTAACAAATCATTTATTCATTTTGATAGGAATCAGGGAATATTCATGTCAAAAACATTAATTGTCATTTTGTCATATGTTTAATGTCAATTTTTCTGCTATATCGTATAGATGTTACGTCAACTCAACTTTTGTATCAGACATATTTCTCTCATGTAGACATTTGATCTTAAACTTTCGAAACCTTTAATGTGAAATGTGGGAGGAACTATATAATGGGTAGGAACTATATATCATACTTTAATCACATGTCATGATTTTAATCATCATTTTATTATTTTTAATAGTTCTTTATTAAATCTTGAAGATTTGATGTAGAAACTCCTCCCATATTTTTATTATTTTCACATATTTCATGAAAAATATTATATTACAAATTTTAATAAAACTCTTAAATATGCCTTAATTTTTATTTGATTTTAAGAGTTATATTGGAATTAAATGGTTTAAAAAGTAAAATACTATGTACTCAGTCTGTTCTTTTTTAGGCTTTGTCATTAATCCCCAAATACAATCTTAAATCAAAAATTTTAATTAAATGCACCACAATTCTAAGATTTTTCTATATCATCAGTTCTCTTCAGGTTCTAAAGAATTCCTTAAATGTACTGGAAAATAGCAAAATTGAATTATCTATTGTAGTTGTCTGATATATATCAATATCAGATCACGACCCAGAAATAGAATTTGGCATGATTTCAATTAATTTTCTATCTAATCAATCAGTGTTTTTGACATATTTCTGTAATCTGTAAAGCAAAGTCAGTTTTACCCTCAAACAATGTTTTTCATAGTGTAATAGTTGTAAATTTTTTCTCTTTGCAAATCCAAGAAATTAATAATCAGTGCTCTAGCCTTCAATTCAACAGTTTGTATATTCAATTCCTGCATCACGCATAGATGTGTTTGGTATGAAAGTATCATTTTAACTTATAGATTTCAGTCAAATAAATTCTTGTGTGCAAAAAATAATCATGAAATGAAATGATTAACCAAACATAATGACTTTTTTTTAAAATTATTTTTTGAGAATTACTTGTGGCAAATCACAACAAGTATTACTAGATAATAAGTTCTAATTATGCTAAGTAGTTGGTTTTTTGTAATGCCCTGAAAATAATCTGAAACTTGAAAGCTTTATATAGTGCTCTCAAAAGAAATATTAGCAATCATATAGTTATATGGGTTGCCTTGTTAACTAAAATGTACTAACTTGTTAACAAAAAAGTACTTGTTAACAAAAAGTACTAGTGTATTATTTTGTTGACAAGTATAATAGTTGTATCTGTATTAAAAGTTGTTATTTAGGTTTAATTATTAAATAATTTAATAATGAAGAACTTAAATTTTTGTGTAATATTTCTAAAAGTAAACAGAATTCACTTTTAATCTCAAACATTTTGAAATTAAAGTATTTAATTATTGTAAAGACATTTTATTTGATAAAATTTATAAGTATTTAAATAACATAATGCAATATCTTTATTTTAACTGTAGATTATAAAAGGTTTATCAAGCTTTTTACTTTACCAAATATTTTGCGATACATTATCAAAATTGTTAACATTATGATTATCAATTATAGTTTTCTTTTTCCTTTGTCAGAGATTTTAAAAACGGTGAATGGTATTGCTTCAATGATGCTCAAGTATCAAGGGTAAGATTAAATCTTTGTTTTATATTATTAATTATTTATAATATCAGGTAATTATGTATAATACTAATATTTATGTGCCAGTATTGATTTTTACATTCTAGATCACTTATGATGATATACAAAAAACATATGGAGGTGGTCCTACCAGAGGTTATTACTCAAGTGCTTATTCAAGGTATGTTTATGTGCTTCAAAATTTACGTAACTTTTTGTTAAAAATATATTTATAATGTTTACTATGATGTATTATCCTATTACTTTTAAATGTATTAGCATTTAAATAATATTTAGAAGAAATTAACTAAAAATGTTAAACACTTTTAAATTAAAAATTAAACATTTAAATGTATTAATAATTTAAATGTTTAGTTTTTAATTTAAAAGTGTTTAACATTTTTAGTTAATTATCTTCTTAAAATATGAATACATTTTCTTTATATAATTTTATTTAGTCGTATTCTACATTAGTTAAAGCAAGAGGAATATTTTTACAGCCTCAAAAGCTTTTGAATTTAATTTGAAATAGAAAAATTTGCTATTTTCTCTTAAATTTATCATAAAATTGAGGAAAAAATAACCTTTTCTATATTGTATTCTCTTTTGTTCATAAAATTTCATACCTCGAAGTACATACTAACAAAGATCTTCATAAATCACTTTTTAATGTTCATTTTTGGTAAAAATTTAAAACAGCTAATCTCTTAATGTTTTATTGCAATTTGTAAAATTGTATTTGCTATTTGAAAATATGTTTGTCAAATGCCTTTCTTTTAGCTTTATTTTAATTTTTGATAATATTACAACTGTTTATCAACTGTGTAGATTGAATTAAGTGCTGTTTATAAAACCAGTTTATATTTTATCCTCTTTGACATTATTAAAAATATTCAATCAAAATAATGTAACAATATATTTAATAGAACCTTCTAAAACAACCTGAAACTTTTTGTATAATTGTATGTGTTTAATCTAGCATTTAAAAAGGAATGAACACATGATTTCATAGGTAAATTGGTACTAAGCTAATATAAAATGCAATACATTTATGATCCAAAAGTACATATTAATTTTTGTGCCAATTCTGCTGATTAACTTCTAATAACTTCTGACTCTAGTTGTAGGGAAATGAAGCATGCCAATTATTTGTAGCAGATCATTGTATATATATAACAAGTCATGGTAGTCATATATAACAGTGAGAGGTTATAGGAAGGAGAGGGGAAAAAATTCTGTATTAATGGTTTGGAAAGAATGTTCACTTTAGAAATCAACTTGAAAATTTGTTCATTTCAAAATAAAGTAGTTTTTAGCGGTAACACACACTTTCTGTGTTTTACATATTTTGAATGACATTAACTAAACAAGATGTTGCCCATGATGTGATGATGCTTGTTTTGTATTTGTTTGCAGTGCATTAGATTCTCTGAATCAATTAATTATAGATTGATATTGATTTCTTAAAGAAATCAGTTAATGGAAACAAATCAAGCTGTATTCATCTTGAAAGCAGGAAAAACTTGCTGAAACAGGGTAAATATAAAGAATACTCTCCAATTTAGAAATTCTATCTTCAGAAAAAATAAAACTTACTGATGATGTTTATTAAACATAAAATGAACTATTGAATCATGTGAATACTAAAATGGGGAAGTGCCAGTTCTAGTAATTATCTCAGTGTCCTTCAGTGGCACACATTTTGTTGCATTTCCATTTGTATGCATGATGTAAAAAACTAGATATGTTATGTCCTCAAAGCAAGCATTTGGGAAATTGGGTTCTTGTTGCATCTTTTGTGTGACTGAAGTGTGCATTCAAATTGCAGAGTCATTTTATTCGAACCCTATTTATGTTTCAAATAAATTGACTGGGATTTTTTTTCTGAAAATATAAAAAAAAAAAAAAACTAAATTATCATAAAAGATTCTGATGAATGCATTTGTGATACTAGAAAGATCTATGATTCATAGTATTGAATGAATTTTTGTCATGTATTTGACAGAATGGCATGTATTCCACAATGGAAAATAAAACCATGTATTATTACATAAGTCATATTTCTTGTGGATATGTCATGTATGTTAAATTGTGAACTTTGCATGGTAATATTAAAAATATATCATTGAAGGTGGAACATGACTATGAACTACATGACTACATAACACTTTGACTTATGGATGACTGTGTGTAAATAACTATTAAATACTGTTAATGTGAAGAAAGACTTGAGAAAAAAGATGATTCTCCTTGAAGATATTTGGTCTTAAAAGCAAAAAGTCATATATTATTATGAAAAATGAAAAAAATTCAATTTATTAAAAGAATATGCATTTATCCCATAATTTACAAACTTAGAAAGATACAACTGACTACTATTCGCACAAAGTGCAACTACCTATTGCAGAAATGTAGAAGCAAT
The DNA here is from genome assembly GCA_030067965.1 of Latrodectus elegans. Classification (NCBI taxonomy): domain Eukaryota; kingdom Metazoa; phylum Arthropoda; class Arachnida; order Araneae; family Theridiidae; genus Latrodectus; species Latrodectus elegans. The sequence continues at coordinate 98,523,629 of CM057814.1, forward strand.
GTTCAACATCTTTTGAAGAGGTTTAAGAACTATGTTCCATGCTTCATTGTGATTTTACTGAGAATTGGTCAGTAATTGTATTATAAAAATACTAAAATAATAATCAATTTTTTTTTAATTTTTCAGGAATTACATACATTTAAAAATATTATCACTAATGTTCAATTATATATGAGGATAGAGAACCTTTCATGTCTAAATGCAACATTTTAAAAATTTGTCTTCATTGCATACTTTTATATTTCTTCTTCTCCTTTTTTTTTATTTTGCAACAATGTCAATAATAATGTCAATACCATGCTGTGCACATAATTATTAGAATCCAGTTGGATGTGCAATAAAATTGCAAATATTTCTCTTTGACCTTATCAATAACTTTCTTTCTTAATCATTTATGCATTATAAATATGTTAGTGACTATTATTCCTTTACTGTTATAAAATAGAATTAATAATAAACTGACCGTTCTTGTCTTATCCCTTGATATGTTTCAAATTATGAGACATTTTAACTCAACTTGTTGACAATTTGAAATAGTCAGAAACCTCCACATTATTATGGATGTTATAAAAATGTAAATATAAACAATGTAGTATTACGCTTTGTAATTTTAAACTAAGAAGTTTTCATATAAATTTTTGAATTTATAAAGTCATAAAAGCTTTATGCTAATTTTTGTTGCTTGAATGTTATAAATAATAGTTCTTTGGTTTATGTTTCTAAAAATTTTATAATATGGTTTATTCACAAATTTTAGTTAATTAAAAAATTTATTTAATGTTGTTGCAATAATTTTTTCAGTTATACTTGGAAATAAAGTAATATCTTTCTTTTTTAAATGTCTTATTTATTTTAATGATTAATTTCAGTTCTACTAATGCTTATATGCTGATGTATCGGCAAATTGATAAGAAGAGGAATGCAGGTAAATTTTTTGCATTTAATATTTGAAAAGCTATTATTTTTAACACTTAAAAATTCATTTACGTAAATCATTCATTGATGTACTTTAAATCAAACTTAGAACTTTTTACAATTACATGCATATAATATATTGTATTATTATTTTATATTCAATGTTTAATTTATAGTACATGTGGGACAATTTCTCGAAAAAAATTAATCCATAATGTAGTGGAACTAATGATTTTGTATTAATAAATAGAAATCTGGATTTATACTTGAAAAGCCCTGCTTAAGATTTAAGTGCATGGAAGACTGATTTTAATTTAATTTAATTTATTAATGTAAAGAAATTTTGATTTGCTTGTTTCTAAGTTTTATTACTATTTTTTATATTTGTATTTAGGTCCATTTTTTTAAAGCATATAAATTTTAGGTTAAAATTGTCAGTGAATATGAAATTGCTTTATCATTTTGTCATATTTTATTAATTATTTATAACTGAATATAATCTTACCTATAATCAAATACAATAACTCTCTAAAAAGTCATTGTACCAAGGTACAAAAGCTTAAATTAATTTACTCTCAAGTTATCACATTAAAGAAGCCTATACCAGAATTTTTGATGATATATTCTGCTTTGATCTTTTGACTTTTTAAAGCATCATTTTTATTAAATATTTGTACTGATATCAATTAATTTTTATATAGGAATGCACTTAAGTGTATTTCTAAACGTGAAAATCTCATCATGAGTGATGAGGATGAGTTTTCCAAAGTATTCTGAGTGTTTATCATAAACAATGAATGTGAAAAAAATTTGTTTTAAATTTTCCCTTTTTCTTATGAATTTTTTAAGAAGTGAACTGCTTCAGTGAATTAATGAAATCTAAATAATTTAAGACAATATTAACAATGCATAAATTCTTTTATACCAGCTTTAAAGGAAAAGAAGCTGTACAAATCAGTTTGAAAATTTTGTCTATATTTTGCTCCAATTTTGAGAAAATTCTTAATCACACATGAAATAATTTATTGCATATATTAGGGAAATATTATGTATGTCTATTTTTAAGTTTTTCACTCATGAGCACAAAATCTGTGATTCTTTTGCTTCATATTTTATAGTGACTGATGTAATTATTTTGTCATTTTGGTGAAAAACAAAAATTTTATCTATAGTCTCATCAGATATGATGCAAAATCATTTGATATTCTCAGTTTATGTGAATTAAATAGAAACTATCAAAATAAATATCTATTCTCCCTTTGCAGGATCATAAATGTCATTTTTTCTTCACATTCATTTGTTGGATAATATTCTGGAAATAGTTGTGTTTATTCTTTTTGGGAAAGACTACAGCAGTATGCTTTACTTTGATTATTATTGTTGTTATTTGTCTATTAGTAATCAAGAGGCTTTTATATCTTGTAAAACAATTAGAAGGTTTCTGCATCTGGGCCTCCGAAACACTTGGTTCATGCACCTATGTTGACTTCTGTTCATTGGTGATGAAGGTTGAAATTTGCATGTGAGTGCTACAACTGGACATTTTCTGAATGCTGATAAATTGCATTTTCAGATGAATCATATTTTATAGTCCATTAGGCATATTTATGTTGTCTTATATGATATAAAACCTCTCCATCCTGGAACCATGTTCAAAAGGGTCCAGGTGCCAGCATTATGGTCTGGAGAATGTCTTCCTATATATGTATGGTTTCTTCCATTATTGTGGGGGGCATGATGGATCAATACATCTTTCCTTACAGATCATGTATATGATTTCCCTTGCAGATCATGTCTATTTTTATATGCTCATTTACTGGTATACTGATGACTCAAAAATGAATTCCAATACTGGGGCTGGTATTTGTTGTCCTGCTGATGGCTCAACGCTATCATTCCCCTTGGGTAAATATACAACTGTATTCCAAGCAGAAGTCTTTGCCATTCTCATGTGCAGTAGAATATGCTTGGACAGAAACTATTCTTGTAAAAGAATAATTATCTCTTCTGACAGTCAAGCTGCATTACTAGCTCTACAGAAGTCTACTGTAACTTCTGTTCTTGTCTGGGAATGTTATGTCATTTTGTGTAAATTAGCTAATAATAACCACATCACTTTAATGTGGGTGCCTGGGCACTCTGGTGTTCCTGGAAATGAATTAGCTGATGAGCTGGCAAGGACTGGATCAACAACTGACTTTTTTGGTCCTGAACCAGTACTAGGTATTTCTAAAGAATTGATCAGAAAAAATGTCTTTGATCTCTTCAGAAAACAAGAGTTTATAAATTGGTACAATGCCAATGATCAAAGACAAGCAAGGCTATTAAATAGCATGTGCCCAAGTAAAAGGCAAAAAGAATTATTAAAGCTCAATAGAAGCAGTCTAAGGAAAGCAGTGGGACTACTTACAGGACACTGCCACCTTAAAAGACATCTCACCATAATGGGATTTTCAGTTGATCCCACTTGTAGAGGTTGTCATTATATGGAAGAAACTTCAATACACATCTTATGTGAATGTGAAACCTTTTCGGCACATAGATTTGAATAGCTGGGTCAGCACTTGATTGAACCTTGGATGTTGCAGGAAATTCCTGTAAAATGTCTGCTGAATTTAGCTTCAGCAAATGGTCTCTTTAAATAGGGCTTTCTAAGGGGTATAGTACAATAGACCTATGGTCACGGTGCTAGGTTCTTTTAGAACCACCCTATCTTAAATCTAATCTTATCTTTATATGCTCATTGTTTTGCCTCAAGATAATCATATCTACCAGCAAGATGATTTGAGATGTCATATAGCTGATAGTATAAGTGTGTGGTTCAAAGAGAACCAGGATGAGTTTATCATTCTCCCCTGGCTAGCAAACTGACCTGACTGAAAACCAATTGAGAATCTGGGGATCATCTTTATTGGGTTGTTTGCGCATGAATTCTCACCCGTGTAATCTAGCATAACTGACCACATCACTGGAGTCGGCTTAGCTCAACATTTCAGTGAACACCTTTAATACCTGAGTTTTTTCCTGTACATCTCAGAGCAATCTGTTCTCTGATAGGTGGTTATTCGGGTTTTTCACGGCAGGCGACATTAATGTTACTAGACTGTAAATATTATTTATCAGTAGTATTATAATTTCATTATTAATAGCAATAGATAATAGTTTCACAAAAATTACTTATTTTGTGGAGAAATTTCAGCATTTTTGAGTTTGCTATCTTTAATTATAGACAAAAGTTGTGTCATGAAATGAAATAAGAAATATTTGATATCTTAATGCTTTTTGTATTAAAATCCAATTTTATATATTTCTAAAACTTATGATTGATTTCTGATTTTCAGAAAATGCTTATTTGTTCACTAGAAATTTGGTTGATGTATATTTATAAATTTAAAGTATTAATGCAAATTTACTTTAATAATAATTTCAAGATTTTTTTTATTTTTCTTTCTTTAGAATATTTACCCACAGAAAAATTTCCTGAACATGTTCAAGCTGCTCTTCAATGCATGCAGGAACAGGAAGAACGAGAGAGAAGACAAAAAGAAATGGATCGATATATGTGTAAAGTAAGGTTTATAAATATTCATAGAAGCCTTTATTGAACAACTTTTATATTCTTGTTTGAGCTGTATTACATCTTTTGTTTTGGATTAAATTGTAAAAATTGTAATTCTTTGACTTTTTTAAAATATAAGATTATTTATTTTATTAAATTTTAGAGATAGGAAAATACTAGAAATAAATTAAAAAGGTATATTCTTTCTGTAATTAATTTCTATAATGTTCCTAATTTCAAAATAATTTAATACAACATGATTTATGAATACACATATATGCTCACACACTGAAAATGGTTTTGCAGCATTTAAATTTCATTATTTTTACCTTTAGGAAGAAATATGAAGGAATTACTGAATTATTAATTCCTCATTTCTTTTCATGCATCTATGGTATATCTAAGTAAAAAAAGTTAAGCTGTATTAAAAATTCTTCCCTCTCACAAAAATTTTAAAAGTAACAAATATAAAATTATAATACACTATATTTCTGTAAAATTGATTTATTTGAAATTAAATTATTTTCTTATTATATTTGTTTGAATGTTTTCTATTGTATTCATTTGAATTTTTCTCTATTAAACTGACTGGATATTAAGATATCCAAATTTTTGACATATCCTTTGATTCTTGAAAAATATTTAATTCCATTCTTTGGAGACATTTCATTGGATAATTTAATAGATTATCATTGGTGTTTAGGAAGATGATTATTTACCTATATACTTTTCAAAGCTCTTGACATCCATAATACTATATATGTACGTAAATTGGCAGATTTTCCTTCTTTTTTTTTTTTTTTTTTTTTTTTTTTGGTACTTTACACAGTTTTAAACACTTAAGTGTGCATTTTATTACTTTGCTAACAATTAGGAGTATTTAGTATATTTTATTTGAAATATACATAATATTTTTTTTTTATCAAATTTATTTAGTTTTTGTTCTTCTAGATAAAGTTATTTTGCCAATATCCAGCAGAGAGGAGAATGACTGAAATGAAGTTAAAACTGCATAAAGACTGCACTCTTGCTGAGGCTACTGCTACAGCTCATTCTGTTAGTATATTTTAAAATTGTTTTAAAAACTAATTGATACATAATAGCATTTCAATATTTTCTTTTGATGAAAACTATATATTTTTACTATAAATAATTTAAAAAAATATTTTATGTCATAAAAATTTTCTTTTTTTTTATTAATTTTCTTTATATTTTTATTTCAGTTATTAACATTTGATAACAAATTATGAACAATATTGTACTCTGCATGTACACACATTTGATATTTACATTTTATCATTTATATTTATGTGTGTGCATGCCTGTGAATGCGTATGTGTGTGTGATTATCAAAATTATGCAAGCACCTTATATTTATTTTTTTAAAGTATCTTTTATTCATATGATGTTAGACTCCCTAACCATGTAACACAACTTGGATTCACCTAAAAATGGATTTATTCAAATGCAAATTAGTGTTTAGAGGAATGTTATATGATACTTCTGGGCGATATTGGGAAAGTTCTTGGAATATTCTTTTGTTATTGTATGCATAACTGATGATTAAAATAACGATTGAGTTCAGACACAATACCTTCATAACCATTTCAATCCATATTCAAGTGTAGCATGGATCTTTAGTTGATTCATTTTCTATTTGTTTCTGTTTTCTGTATATTTTATGAAATTTATTGAATATTAATATCTAAATATAAATTTTCTGATTGATGAAAATGTACTTTCCATGTCAACCTTGAAAAATTATGTATAATTTCAGTGAATCCAGATAAATGTTGCTTATCAATGAAACAAAAGCTGAAATAAACTATTTAATATGTGTGGGACAGAATATCTTTTCAATAACTAGTAGGCTTGAGAAAAACCAAACAAAGATTGGCTTTTATATGATTTAGAAGAAATGCATGCCCATTGTCTTGTTTAGTTTACAAGAAAGACATTTGTATTCAAATAATAGCAAATCAGCTGTCACTTCCCATACTGAAGAAAAAAATGCACATTTATTATTTAGAGCGAGTTGTATCTACCGAAAAAAATTCATTGATTTTAAAGATTTGTTCATTACTGCTGTTCTTGTTAAATAATGTGAACCCAAAGCATATTCTGAAAATTAAGATTAATTTATTTCTTGAAAAGAAATTTTTAAAGATTGAAATTTTATGGTTCCTTAAAGTTTTAACATAAGATTCAGCTACAGTTTTTATAACTATATAATTTCTTTCTTTCAAGCAATATTTCCTGATACTGCTATAAACGAAGCTATTCAGTTGTGGCATAAAAAATGTTCTTATTTAACAATTTTTGGAATTATACTTTATTTTTCCAACTTATTAAAAGGAAAAGTTTTTGAATTTTTTTCTAATAACGGCAGCCTGTTGGTAATTAACCCTTTACCACAACATGGCCGGAAACTACTCATTTGTTGTTACCCAGTGGGCACCTGTGAATCAAGTCATGGAGATGTGATTAGCATTATCCACATGCTATACCACCACAAGCACGTTTATCAGGTAGGCAACATTCATGCACCATCTCAGAAAAAAAGAACATCAGTGTCTGAACCGAGAATCCACAGTTCAGGAATTAGGAATGCTAATCACTTGGCCATCAGCTGGCTTGAATGCAAATGTTGGGAATTATCTTTTTCTGTGCTTTTCTTTAGTGAAAGTTTAAATGAGCAATTGCATCCAAAATATTTAAACTGCAAGGTAAGATTTTAGAATAATGATATTGTTAGAACACGATATTACTTGTCAGATTTTTTAAGTCTCTCAACTCTAGATGTTTTGCTTAAAGAAGTGAATGAGAAGTGCTTAGAATTTTTATTATGTGGGTTAATCCTGTTCTCAATGGATGGTATGAATGTGAACTGGTTCATTTTCACTAAAATGGCTGAATGCTATATACTTTTTAAAAAAACAAACTTTGTAAATTTTAGAAGCTTAAAAGAGGTTGTTAAATACATCTTGAAATATTCAATAAGTTAATAAATATGAATCTAATGAAGATGTTTAAAAGCTCTAAAATTTCCATTATTTTATACAAATTATAATCCAGTAATATCAAAATTTTGTATTTTTTAAATATTGATATTATTTTCTGTTATAGTTATAAATTCATTGAAGCCTTTTGAAGTATTCATTAAATATAATTCTCGCCTAAATGAAAAATTTTCTCATTTATTTTTACAATTATTTGTTTTTATTATTTACAAATATAATTGAAAAATATTGCATATTTGGCAAAAAAAAATGGGCTTTAAAAAAAAAAAAAAACATGAATGTCATGCAGTACGTGGACATGAAGAATGTTAAAAAACATGAAGTACGCCTGAAAAACTTTTTAATTTGACTTCTGAGAAACTATTGAAATTTGATTCTTGAAAATATGTACAAATCCTGCTTCTTGTTAGATAAATTTGATTGTGTGTGTGCATAAGGCTTATCAGAAGCATATTCAACAATCATTTCATGAATAGGCATACTTATAAAAGGATGATTAATTACATTAGTATTAAGGTTTTGCCAAGGCAAAGATCTAAAAAACTTTTTTTATGACTTTGATGAGTCTTTTAATACAAAATTTCTTCTTTTAGATTTAAACATTGGACTGTGCTATGTTGGCCTAGTGGTTAGGATATCTGTCTTCCTTTCAGAAGGGCGGGGTTCGACTCCCAATGCCACCAAAGAACCAGCGAGTACAAACAATATATTTGCTTATTAAATCTGGAATTGAAAGTCCCGTGGTCGGTTATCGAGTAGTTATCATAGGTGTAATGGTCTGGAGAAAATTTCCTCCCTTTCCAGATTAATATCAAAATTGAGGGAGTTAATCCTCCGGTGGTCCCATCTATCGGAGGAGCTTTGGGAAAAGTCGTACTTTTACCTTCATGGTGCTTTGGTTAAATGAAAGACGCACCCTAATGACTTAAATTTGCATAGCCAGCGGCATAGCGAGCTTGGCTTGTCTAAGTGTTATAAGTAACAACAATAACACATTGCATATTTTTCCAATATTAGGCCTTACAAGAAATCACTCAGAAAAATCAAATTAATCTGAAAAAGTATCAAGCTATCTATTTGAAAAATTATCAGAAGTTAAGCAATATATGAAATGGAATAAATGAATACATAATAGAAAATATACAATGGGAATAAACTAGCCAAATTAATTTTAATGTGTATACTCATGTCTTTAAAATAATTCTAGATGGCATAAGAAAAGTTAATTTTTTCACTTTTATTGAAAACTGTTTTGATTGCATTTTCTAGATTTTAAGTTATTGGTATCTTTCTATATTATGGATATTTTATTACCATTGGCAGAAGTCTTAAATTTTGAAAATTATGGAAGAGTATGTTAGCACAATCTAATGTTTTTTTACTATGTCAAAACTTCAAAAGCACAAACATCATACTTAGTTCAATAATAATCCAGTTTATCTTGATTAAAAAACTATTTAGAATTTTACTGTGTCTAAAGAAAATGAAATTGTTTTTCAATCCAGTTATTCTAAACATTGCAATTCTTGATTCTAGATATTAAATAAAATTAAATTGTCTGTGGTTAGTAAAATATAAGAAAATAAGTAATCCAGTTTTGGATCGAATGTTAAAATGTATAGTTGTGGAAAGGAAATTAATTTATCACAATGAAAAATTACAATATTTTACAAATATACTAATATATATTACAACTTAATTATATTGTAAAACTGCATAAATTGATCAATAAATATTTTAATTTGAAATTTTCATCTTATTGATTTTTTTTTAAGTAACACTCTTGCATGTACTTTTTATTTACTTCTGATTTGGTGAAATTTCATGAAACATGTTTTTAATACAAAATTTTTAAATAGATTCCATTTTTGAAAGTTTGAGATTAACAATATAAGTTTAGTTATTGGAATTCATTTTTAATATTTGATAAATGAAAATTTTGCATATAACTTTTTTTCTTAATAAAAATAAATATAATGTATGTGATTTATCTTAGAAATAATTTTTTGCAAGAAAACGTTTTGCAATGAGCAAAATAAAAAGGGGTAGAGCACCAAAAGCTAAAATTTTACATTTATTCACTTTTAATCATATACATATATAATGTGTCTGAAATTCAGGAAAAATTTAAATGTAATCTATTATTTCATCAAGTTAATTGGAATGTTAAATCAAATTAGTTTATTTATTAAAATTTTAGTTAATAATTTAAATATTTTTAAAACATATTGTTTGCATAAAATTAAATATGCATGTATTGATATGTTAAATGCTTGTCTAAATACATGACAAATATCTTAGTGGAATTATTGCATAATGAAACATTTATATGCAGGCAATACATCCGTAAATATTGTTTTAAAATTAATAATTTTTTGAATGGGAAACTCTTTTTTTAAATTTCAACAAAATGTATTATTAAATAAGTATCTGTGCTTTTCTCAAAATACTTTTCTGTTCATTTAAATTGTATTTACTTATTCATGTTCACATATGACTTTTACTCAAATATAGGAAAGAAATTAGAGTAATATTACATTCAGATATATTTTTATATATAAAGTAAATAATGGTGTATATTGGGGTATTAACATGCATTTTATAATGAATTCTCACAATGTTTTTTTCATACATTTTATATTAAATGCTGTATACTATATACTGTCAAGTATGCTGTATGAATTATTTTTCATATTTAATATTATAATTTAATAAACTTAAAAATAAATTATTTTTTAATCAGTTGAGTTATGTTACAAATATAGGCAATAAACATTTTATTTTCAATATTCCTGAATCAGGTTGTCATTAAATTAAAATTTTTATAAACTAGATGTGCAATCTGAAAATTGCTTGAAATAATTTCCTTGCAATTGTATCACAGACTTGACTTATTTCAAGATTAAAAATCTAGTCAATTAGTTTTCAAGTACTTAGCACTCACGCCTTCAATTCAACAGTTTATGAGTTTTAGTCCCATGTTGAGCTTCATTATTTGTAGTAGTTGAGAATCCATTTTAAACTATAGGTTCTGGTCTGTTTATCCCTCGTGTGCCAAAAATTACGTTTGAGTGACAATCAAACCAAACTAATCATTAAAAATCAAGTATGATGTAAAATACTTTCTACTAGCAAATTATTGAAACCTAAATATCCTAAATTTAAGTTAAACTAAAGTATTTTAAATGTATAATGTTAAATTTATTTCATTTTATGAAGTATTTTTAAAAACATTGAGATGTTAATAAAAACAAAAATCCTTGTTAAATTACAACTAAATAATAATAATTTTTAGTAACTTTTCCTCATTTTTTTTGTAAAATGTTTTTAACCTCTTCACGACAAGCGAGTCATATATATGCATTTCATACGGACGAAAGTGAGGGCCAGGCAGTTCACCCATGCATTCCTGAAAAACTAACCTAGTGAACTGGCGGTGCATATATACATTTTAAGCTGGAACAATCACTTTAATAATCACTAGATGGCACTATGTGCCCATTACATTTAAACTGAACATACTTTTAATGTTATGACCTTCATTTTTTTCATATTCTTGCTTTTTTTGGTATTTTGATGATCAGCTTTGGCTGGGGAGAGAGGAAATTGTAATGTAAACAAATACAGCTTAGTTCTTCAACTTTCCACGTGATTTAAGTATTCTCGCTTCTGATAGCTCTCTGAACACTTTTTTTTTGCTTTGTTTTTGCTACTATGGTATGTCTTTTAGGGTTTTAGCATCAGTTTTGTTACAGTTTTTACTGCTTTCGGTTATACTTGCTCACTTTTCTTGTTATTTAAAAAATTCTTGACTGCAGATTATTATGGAGAGGAAACATTATTTAACAGAGGATGAATATACACTTATGGTAAATGAACCATTCAGTGATATTGATGAAAGTGATGATTCATTTGCTGAAGAGTTAGAAAATAATTTTCTAGTGATTCTAACACTTAAATTTTGTCAGAGACTAAGCTCGCAGAATGTCTGCCTTCCACGACCCGTGAAAGTTCGACACAAGATACTTCATATTGGAGTCAAGAACTGGACGAACTGCATCCTCATATATTTGCTGGAAAACTGGGAATTAATTATATAGATCATGCAGAAAAGGAAATTGATTTCTTCAACATTTTCTATGATGAAGAACTTTTAAATTTGATTGTTGAAGAAACAAACAATTTTGCTCAAAGCGCTCAAAGAAGTGTTCCATCAACTTCTAAATCACCCAAATTTTTAAATTTAACTATTGAAAACATTAAAGTGTTTTTAGCAATGATAATATTGATGGGAATTATCAAAAAGCATAATTTGAAAATGTATTTCTCTAGAAATGAGGTATTTGCTACTCCATTTATTAATAAAGTTATGCCTAGAGATATTTTCCCCAACATTTTGAAATGTTTACATTTCATGTCCAATAAGAATGCTAAAAAGTTGGAAAAACTAGGATTAATTGTTGAGAACTTAAAAAAATTAATTTAAAAGAACCTATACGCCGGAGAAAAATATTTGCATTGATGAATCCCTATTTGCTTGGAAAGGACGCCTTGGATTTCGTCAGTATGTTCCATCAAAAAAATCTCGTTACGGCATTAAAATATATAAATTATGTGAATCAGTATCCGGTTATGTGTGCAACTTCCTAATTTATTGTAGTAAGGACACAGAAATGTTAAGCAGCAAAGGCTCATACGGAGAAAGAGTAGTGAAAACATTGATGAATGATTTATGACAAAAAGGGTATAATTTATATTTAGATAGATTTTTCAATTCTTCATCACTTGCGGAATATATGTATTCTGTAAAAACTAATATTTGCGAAACCGTCATAAAAATGTGAAAGTGAAGGCGCAGAGATTTTCCTGAAAGAAAACTAAAAAAGGGTGAATGGATGTGATGCAACTTGGTAATGTAAACGTCAATGCATTAAAAAAAAGAAAAAAAAAAAGATGTTTTTGTGCTAACAAGCATACATGAGCCAGAAATGGCTAAACCTTGCAGAAAAGATAGAGTCACTGGAGAAGACATTTTAAAACCTAGTTGTATTATTGATTACATCAAAAACATGGGTGGTGTAGATATAGGAGATTGAGTTATGACACACTATTCATGTTTTAGAAAATTGGTGAAATGGTACAAAAAATTATTCTTTGGGCTTACGGATATAACCATATTGAATTTCCACATTCTGTATGACAAAAAGCATAGCACTAAAACTCCACTTTTCCCATTTAAAATGAAATTAATTGAGCAAATTTTGGAGAACTATGAAACTTATAGAGACAAAAAACAGTTTACAGTAAAATCTGTACCAGTGGCTATCTGATTATCTGGTAGGCATTTTCCTACCCTTAATTTAAACAAAAAGGGAGAAAAAAGTTGCAGAAAATGCATTGTTTCTTCACAAAACGTGCTGAAAGAAAGAAAAAACAAACATTTTATTCTTGCAAATCAAGCAATGTCGGACTTTGTGTTTCTCCATGCTTTGAGATTTTCCATACACAGTCTTCATTTTAAATTTTGTTATTTTTTCTTGTAAATAGCCCTTGTATAGTTTTTATTAATTTGAGAATATATTGAAGCGTTTTTCTATTAAAATTTTGGAAAAACTAGAATTGCATTGTCGAAAATTATTTCTCAAGTTAAGTAACTTTTTTTATATATATTTTCATATAAATTGAAGGAAAAATGCAATTAAAGTCTAGTTTTAATGTTATAAGATGGATTATGTGATAATCTCTCTAAAATGGTACCAAAAATCACAGCAATAGGACTTTAACTTTATTATTTACGAATTTTTTCTAAAGTTAGTTCTAGCAGAGAAAACCCCTGTCCTGTACTATCATTCCTTTCACTTGTGCTTTGTCTTGAATGAGTGTCTCAAACAAAGACACGCCGTCGTGAAAAGGTTAAACTAGTGTAAAACTTGAACCATCTCATGTGGAAGCACATAAACAGTATTCGTTCCATGTGCAATATCATTAAAAAGTTGTTTACATGCATGTGCCTTGATTCTCAAATGTTGACAATAAATCCCAGAAAGTTATTTAAATTATAAAACTATATAAAAAAAAAAAGATGTGGTAAATATGTAATGATTAATTATATTCATAATTCGGATTTGTATAGCTAAATGGTAGATTTTTTTTAGGAATTTAATACTATAAATAACTTATTATGAGATTAAAAGCAAACTGTCAACCACAGTTTTATTGTCTACAAATTTTCAATAAAACCGAAATATTAGATCTGTGCAGTTAATGACACTATTATTTTAATTCTTTTTAAAATTCTCTTTTAGATAATGGGACTTGAAGGAATTGTACCTCTAAATTGCTGTAGACTTGTGAAATATGATGATTTTCATGACTCATTGGAAAGTTCTTTTGAACATTGTGAAGATATCACAATGGGAGAATTGCTTGGCGGTGTAAAATCTAACTACAAATTTGAATTGTTCTTAGAAGTAAAAAAACCAAATGAAGAATTTCAGGTGTACAAACCTGGAGGTTAGTTTAATACTTAACTATGCTTTAAGTAAAAATATTTATATCTCTCATTACTATTTCTAAAAAAAATTTTTTTTTTTAATTATACTATTATAATTTTATGTATTTGCTAGACATTCCTTAAATTTTTTAAATAATGCTTAAAAGAACTGTTATCTCAAACATGAAATAATGCTCTTCTTTTTGGTCTATTTAATTGTTTCTTTCTTCTAAAAATCTGAGGATAAGTCTGAGTACATTTAAGATTTCTGTACAGTCAGGATTACATTTAACCATTTTAAATTTTAAGTAACTAATTTTGTAAATTTAAAAAGTTAACTTCTTAAATAGTCCATATTTTTTAAAGTAAATTTAAGTGCATCTTTAAAATAATGCAAATAATGTTATAAAGGAATTTAAAATTATAATTTCTGTAACATTTAATTGATGATTACCTAATTTATTAGGAACTACAATCAAAGCTCATATAGTTGATCTTGAGAAAGAAGAAATTGCTCTTCATCCTTTAACTATTAGGACTGACTTTTCCATTACTGTTGAAGAATTGAAAATGCAGTTAGCAAAGGTTTGCAATTATTCACTTCTATTTTGTACTATTATTGATAAGTAAATTGCTCTTTTAATAAACTGACAATTGAACAAAATTTATACATTTTCAAATTTTCATAATTTTTTTAATACTATTTTTTAAAACTCATCGAAAGTAAAGATCTGTCTAAGCATTTGAAACTTTTATTAATTTTAAATTGGGGTATTTTCCCTTTACTATTAAAGGGAAAATGTATATTAACACACACAAAATTAAATCAGGTGAACTGGCTATCAAATCCCATGTGGAAGATAAGAAACATGTATTTTCATTAGAACAAGCTATATCTCCCAAAAGATCTACTGATTTTAAAGATTTTTTCACAATTTCTGTTCCTGATAAAGAAAGTATACCTAAAGCATGTTGAAATTTTAAATTCATTTGTTCCTCCAAAAGAAATTTTAAAGGCTGAATTTCTATAGATCCTTAGAAGTTTTAAACAATGGATTCAGCTAAATTCTTGTAGCAATATAAATCCTCCTTTCCAAACAATAATTCCAGACAGTGTTACATTGTAAAGTAATTGAGTTGTAATGATAAAAAGTGTGCTTATTTAATAGTTTTTGGAATTGCACCTTGTTTTTTCAATTTATTGAAAGAAAAAATTAAGAATATGCTTCTCTTTGTAGCTTGAAAGCTTAAGTGATCATCTGAAAACACAATATTTGGACTAAAAGGTACAATTTTGTGATAAGAACACTATTAAAACATGGTGTTATTTGTCAGATTTTTTAGGTCTTTCAACTGGAGATATTTTGTTTAAAAAAGTGAATGAGAAATGTTTAGGATTTTTAACAACAGGATTACTTCAGTTGTCAATATATGGCTGAAATGTTAACTGGTTTGTTTTCATGAAAATGGCTGATTTTTAAAAAGTGTGCTGTATCCAAATATTGTAAATATCTAAAGCTGCAACTTACATATTCTACATAACGCTCACTGCCTTGGTTGTTCTTCTTTTCCAGAAATTGAAGTAGCAGTTAGTGTTAACAACCTATTTAAGAACTTACTCACTTGTAAGGATGACTTTTGACCTAAAATTTACATTAAAAGCTTGCAAACATTAGTAGCTATAAAATATAAGTGTTCAGAGCAGATTGCTTGATATGTTACTGTATTTGAAACACAATGTCAGTTGATCAAAAAAACAAAAAAATAATTAAATTCTAATTCTGTTATCAAAATTTAATATTGTACAAAAGATGTACTTTTTTTTATACTAAAGGCATTTTTTTATTGCTCTGGAAGTAGAACCTTTTCTGATATTGATAAACCAATGTTGCCATTTATTGCAGATTTTCATTCATTGTTGTAAAGTTTAATTCAAAAGTTTTTAAAAGACTATTTGTGGTCTACTTTTTCATCTAAGCTTATTTATTTTGGTGTAAGACATAAACACAATAAAAAAAATGCTAGTAAATTTGGTGTTGGATTTGTTACCCAAAAAATTATCAGACAATTGTATATAAGCAAAACTTTGACATAAAAACTGAAGATAGAATGATTTTTTCAATTGCAGATCACTTTTAATATTAATGGCAAAAATGTTGAGAGAAAAATGTACTTTTGCAATACCTTGTAGTACAGAACATGTTTAGATTTCAAAACTTTGATGTGTAATATATCAAGTAATTTAAATAAAATGCACAGAAACTTCTTTTGTAACTGTCTAATGAGTCAAAATATGATTCTGCTTTATAAAAGATTTTCATAATTTCGGTGAAGAGTTTAAATCATTACAACCAACTGAAAGATTTCACGGTTGTATTGTTAAAAAAATTGATCCTATTGAAGATAGAATAAATATTTTTTATTTTAACTTATACTCAAATAGACAAAATTATTGTCACCAATAGAAGTAGTCAATTTGCTTTTAGTTCTTACTCATATTTAAGCTTCTGTTGAAATTGGGTTATCTGTGAACAAAAAGTTTTTGGTAAAAAATTTAATAAAAATAATTAATTAATAAAATTGTGGTTAAGTGATTCACATATGATCATGTCTGAAACATAGGAAGTGTCATAAATATAATAATTTGCAAAGACCTGCTTTGTTTCACTGCTCATGCTAGGTAAATGTATAAATTTATTTATATGAATTAAAATCGCCAAAAAGCAGTTAAAGAAAGGTAAATAGCACTTGGAAAAATTGAAGAACTGAATATCAAAATGAAGTGTTTGGAAAATGACATGTATTATCCTAAAAATCTACAGTAGGAATTGAGGAAGCTGAAAGAATTGATAAATTAACATTAATTGCAAAATCAAATGCATGTCACCGTTGAATTTCAGTGAAGTAACAGTTATTACTCATTATTAATAATGAATTGAAATTGAAAGCGTTTGAGTTGGAAAATTTGTATTTTCCTAGAGCAATATTTTGTATACATAAATAACAAAAAAATGTCAAAATCTATTGAATGATCAATAAAGTAGAAAAGCTTATAATATTGATGTAAAACTATATAGAATAAAAAAAATTTGGAAGTAAACAGAAGAACAATTTCAAATTACTTTTATTAAGTAATTATTGAGAAAAAAGTCATCTTGGATGTTTATTTAATGCCTTTATTTGTTTTGATTAAATATATTTATATTTGAAAAGAGTTTGTTTTACATGTCTTGAAATACTCAATAAATTAATAGATTTGAATCTATTAAAGGTGTTAAAAATTCTAAAATTACCCCTTATTTTATTCCAAATGTAAAATTCAGTAATGTAAAAAATATTAATTATTTCAATGAAAAATTTTCTGTTATAGTTGCAAATTCACTAAAGTTTTTGGAAGTGATCATTTAATATAATTCTAACTTAAATAAAAATTATTCTCATTAATTTTTGTATTTATTTATTTCTACTATATGCAAATATAATTGGAAAATATTGCATATTTGGCTAGGACCAATTTTTAATATAAAATGATATATTATTTTTTTTATAAAGAATGTTGAAACCTCTTGGAAATTTTTGATTAGACTCCTGGAAATCTCTTTAAAACTCATATAATTTAAAAATTCTCGATAAAATTCCTATAATCTGTACAAATCCTGAGAATTTCGTGATTGATATTGCTTGGTTACATCCTTTACTTTAAATTTAAAAGCAAATGTTTTTTTCATATTCTAGTTCTTAAGAGATATTCTTCCATTTGATAATGGTTTTATTAAAAGATATTTATTCTTTTGAAACATAATTAAAATAGCTTGATCATTGATATGTATTTTAACCCTTTTCTCATCTTTATATTCTTTTAAATCAAAGGCAAGAAAACTATTTAAATAAAAGGAAGCATCCTTGTTTAATGGAATAAAGAGGTTTCCTTTATTAAATTATTCCTTTTATCTTTATCTTTTGAAATATTTAAATATTTGAAATCTGGACAAAATATCTAAGTTCATTATTATTGCTATTTGCCTTAAAATTTTTCATATCACCAGTAATTTCCTGGAATTTATTCCTGTTCTACTAGAGGCAAAAGAAATCAAATCTCTCTTTAATCATCTTCTCTATTTTTAACCGGTCTGAACGTTTAGAAACGAAGTTTTCTTCTTTTCTTGAAAGGTGTGCAAAAGAGTTTTTAGATGAATATGAAAACTGAAATGTTTTAACTTATTTAATATTATTTCTTAACAGTCAATAAAAAGTTTTTGAAACAATGTTAAAGTCTTCTAGTATAAAGAAATTTACCTTTAATGAATTTAAAAATAATTAGGGAACTTGTAAAAATACCTTGAAGTAAGTCATTTGTTTATCATGGAATTTTCTAACTTTTCTTTTCCTTTAAGATTAAAAATAGCAGTACTGTTTACTTTGAAAGTAATATAAATAAATTTAAAATATACTGTTTTTAGAAAATGTTTAAAATTTTACTAACTTATTTGAAAAATTAGAATTATTACTTTTACTACTTGTGTGAAAAAACAACACATATAGTCAGATTTAAAAATGAACAAGAGCAAAAAAATAGATAAATAAAAATGGAAACAGTGTTACTTGTTTTCTTTTGATGAAACTTTATTCTTTATAATAGTCATATTAATTAATAATCCAATTTAATTTTTTACATTATAAAACTGGTGTCAAATTTCTTTGATTCCTTAAGAATTTTTTTCTCATCTATGTATAGTGTTAAATGACAATATTAACTTTGTATAATAAACGTTTATTCTCTGTAAAATATTAAATAATGCATAGCTGCCTACTCTACTGATTTTATTGGGAAACTCCTGATCTTTCATTATTTTTCCTGATTTCCCTATAATGTTTGAAAATCTACTAATTTTCCAATTTCAGTGAAAAACTTTAAAAAAGCCAAAGTTTTTTCAGAAAAAAGTTAATGAGTTATTTTAATAGTTTAAACAGTTTCAAAATAGCCTAAATATTCCCAAAATGATAAAAAATGTTTTGAACAGCAGTTCACCGATTCATTTCTAAAAAATACTAAATCAGTAACATATAAAAAGAACAAATTGCCATAAGTTATTCAAACTTGAAATGCATTATGTTTTTATTAACAAAATAATTTCTATATTCTTAGAAGTATTTGTGATTGAATTAATGTTATTTAGTAGTGTATTTTATGTTTTTATGTGATTTTATAAGTTTAATATTTATAAATTGCAATAATGTTGTAAAAGTTACCCTACAAAATAAATGTTGGGGCATAAACATTGATGTTTATTGTCTTTCATGTATTATATATTTTTATTTTTCACAGTTGCCTTATTAGGTTGATGAATATTTTATTAAAATATTAGGATTAATGCAAAATATGTTAAACATAAATAGTTCTCAAAATGTGTTCAGATCTTCTCAAAATCATTCTCGGAATAAAGAGTAAAGCTGTCTTTTTGCGCTACTACCGTTTTAAACATTCTGTTTGAAGTAAAGATGTAGCTAGTAGTGTCTTTTTTTTTTTTTCCCTTCCAAAATCAGTAGAATTACTGATTTTTTTTCCTCCAAAGTTGGCAGATATGGTGACGTTTTTTCTTATATATATTTCTTGCAACTGATTAAAAGAAAAAAAAATCCTTTTGAAGATACATGTCTATATCAGAATAATTAATTTAACATTTAAACTTCAAATATGATATCCTTTCAGATGCTTGAAACAACTGCTGAAACTATGAGAATTGTACTGGAAATATATAGTAATGAATATAAGCCTTTATTTACTCCCACAAAGACTTTAAGCAGTGAAGGTTTCAGGAAAAGCAGCAAAGTAAGTAACTTTTTACTTTTATTTTGATGTCATTTTATTAATTTTTTTCAGAGAAAGGGGGTTTCGATGTTCTTTCATTTTTTGATACAACTCTCGTGTTAATTTAATGAACTAAAGAAAACTATACTCTCTCTCCTAAATTTAACAAATTGTTCTCTGCTATTAAAATAATCTAAAAATGAAATGATGTTTACATTTTTTAGAAACTGCTAGTAGTCTTTCTTTAAAATGCTCATATTTCATGTGCAAATCTGTCAGTTTTGTATTTTGCTTCTTTATATATATTACATATTTTTTATATTAATCATTACTGATCCTTGGATTATCATGTTTATGTTTTTCCTACTATATTAATATTACAATGTAAAAATTCTTTTTCATTCGACATCTACAATATTTAAAATGTCTTTTATCTTGAGCTTGTTTGACAAGTATTTGATGAATATGGGAATGAGTGTGTGATTTCCATTCAGTGAAGAAAACTGTTTTCATGAGATACTGCTCTAGTTAAGGTAATTTAATGTTCAAAGAAATGATTTATTGATGATATAAATTTCAATTTTTTTCTTACAATCACTGTTTATTTAAATACACCATTTAGCTTTATAGATTAAATGGTTGGTACATCAACTAGATGACTTGTTAAGGGTGAAGGCCATCTAATATAGAACATTAGCTCGTGCAGCTGTCTTCATATCTTTGTTGGTCTTAGTGGTGCAGTTAGCTTCAGAATTATCCTTTCATTCTTCTGTAGAATTAGTCATTTTTCTTTATCCTATGAAAATTACAATTGTCTTTAAGCGATTCAAAATTTTTATCCATTAAGAAAAAAAAAAAGAAAGCAACTTTAATGATATTTATTCCTTTCTAATTCAAAAGAGAATATCAGCGTTATAGGGGAAGTGAGGAATATTCGAAAAATTCCTTTCTGGTAACTTGGTAATAGCAATTGCAAATGCTACTCAAGCTGTAATCATCAGCTATATGCATATGATATCTAATATAGAATTAACAGTTTTGCTTCATGATTGGTTTAGCGTTTCATGTGGTGTTATTTCCACAAGGAATTTGGTTGCTATCCATAGTGGTGAAGTACTAGGATACTTGTTTAATCAATGGTTCAGTGGCATAAAATGCATGATAGGCAAAGGAGACGCAAATCTCACTTATACTAAATGTCTCATTGTAACTTGGAACACTAGATTTTTTGCAGAATATCAAAATTCCATTTATGAATTTACCCATATGATCATTTATACTAAATTCGTTGCATTGTTTCTAATGCAGTCATCTGGACATTTGAATTTTGGAAATGCTTACAGAGGCAAACTTACTTGTGCTCATTGTGCAGTAGTTACCCACAATAGTTTGCAAAACAGTCATGCTTCAATTGTTGGCCATCCTTTCTATTCTCAAAGTTGCCCTCAATGAATGTTTCAGAAAGAAATTGCAACAATTAAGGTTACAACATTTTCAACACATTCAACAACACTGTTTTCATATTCTGACACAGGAAGAAAAATGTTATCTCTCACAACCCACAAACACGAGTAAGCTATGCTATTACTGCGAAAACGAAGTAACCAGAATCATTTTCTATGCATAATGACTCGAGTTTACTTACTCTTGTGTATTTGCTCCCAGTGTCTTCATAAAAGCAAAAATTTTCTAAAATATCTTCCACTTTTAAAAAAAAACCACTTCCATCAAAAACAAAAGTTTTTAAATTAAAATCTGCAAAGAATCACACTTGTAGGCTTTCTTTTTCCACATATAAAGACTCCATCCCTTCTGTATGACATTGTTTCTCTACATCCTTCGTATGACATTATATCATTCGGGAAATGAACAGATGACATGCCTCCTTTTCAATTTCAAACATAACTGCTTTGTTTCTTGGAACTGCCATGGTTTTTATTCTCATTTTGAGGACATGAAATCAATGTTTTGAAATTTTCTTGATGTCTACCAATAGTTTTCCCATATGTGATTTTAAATGCTTTCAATGAAACTGATGATGGTTCAGTATCAGGAAATGTTTTTGCATTTTTACATTTAATAATTTTCCCATTAATTGAATACTACTCAGCCAGGCAGTAGCAGTGAGAATTCACTCCTGGTGTGACTGATTATAATTCAGTTTATATTTATCACCACTTAATGTCATCCGCCAAGAGGAATTTTATGCTTAAGTCAATCAGCTACCTACTCCATTTTTGTTATCTGATGACTCTAATAGTCATAATTCTCTGTGTAGATCTAATGATATTAATTCTTGGGTTGTCATGTTGCTCAGTTTATTTCTGATAACTGTTTCTGTTTGTTAAATACATGTAAGAAACTTATGTTTATGTACCCACAAGAACATTTCATTCTCTCAATCTTGCCATTTGTTCTCCAACATTGTTAAACTTATTTGCAGAAAATGATCTGTAAAATAGCAATCATTTTCCACTTGTCATCTCACATACTGGAGGTAGTAGTGTGTGACAATGCCTACCTACTTATGTGAACACTCAGACAGATTAGATTTTTACACAATTGACATTTGTTAAAATTGAAATGGTTTGATCGAGAATATTGTTGTAATCATTTAAAAAGTCAGTGAAACAATCATATAATTGATACAGCATGCTTAAGTGTTCCTATACACCAAATAGGCACTTAAACCTTGGTGGTTTGATGTGTCAAAACAACTATTTCAAAGATATCTCTCAAAAGAGAATTTCCTTTTGTTTATGAAAGTAAAAACAGTAGCTCACAGAGCTTGTCATTGAAATCAAAGAAAATTCTGGTCTCACTAAATATCTTCAAATATTTCATCAACATTTAGTAAGCAGGTGTAGGGAAAGTTAAAGCAGCCAATGGAACTTTGAGACTTTTCTATTCCTATATTGAAATTCTGAATTGCTGTGTACTCTTCTCCTAAGGACATCACTGATGTCCTTGTTGAAACTTTGCTAATATTTCAAGCAGATTTTTACTGCCCTTCATTTTTAAGAACTAAGTGTTTTGCTGACAGATATCGATTCATTTTCTCTATAGACAATCTGTTTACACTAGACTATTATGTCTTAATATTCCCAAAGTGCTTTCTAATGCATGTTCAGTCATCCTGCAAATCATCATATTCAAGCTTACTAGTTACTATTTTATCTTGAATATACTATGGAGGTGTTGTGTATAAATTTGCTAAGTCTTCTGTTTAGCAAATTTATACACAACACCTCCATAGTATATTCAAGATAAAATACATAATATATTCAAGATGGATACAATTCATCACTCTTTGAAGATCTGCTATGGCATATTTCCCACTTCACCCAACCGCAGTCTATGTATGATATGCCATTAATTACTATTAAAACTTTGATGAATGCAGCTGTCTCTCAATTATTATTGTGAAATAATATCTGCCCTTCATTATCAATTATGTTCAATGACATTTACTCCTGCATATAACAGACTGTATAATGCTTGCTGATTTTTATATTTTACAAAGTGTGTTTCAAATTTTCTAATTGTTTTAATAAATACAAAATTATAAACTCTTTTTCTTATTATTTATAATTTTTGTTTTATTTGGATATAAAATGTTTAGATTTTTTTAAAAAAAATACGAATTTTGTTTGACATAGCTCCTATTTTAGACCTTAAAATCCAACCAACCGGCATATATATATATATATATATATATATATATATATATATTATTTATGAATAAAAGAAATTGACAAAATAAAATTGACATTATATTGAGTATAATATACATATGAAATTTAAATATTAAAGAAATATAACAAATCGTTTACAAAAATAATTATTTGTTTAAATATCTAAAAGAATTTTATTGTTAAATTATACAAATAGGTACCGTGATGAATAAGTTTCTACTGAATAAGAATTTGAAAATATGTATAACATTAAAAATTTTTTCCTTCCAAGAAGATTTGTTGAGAAACGATTACTTTTGTCATAGTCTTAAGCTGTCTTTGAATAACTTTCTCTGAAGTGAAAGATATGATTATTTGCATATAAGTAATATAATTATTCATAAAATTAGACAGTATTTTTAGCAAACATTGTCAAATTATACATAATAATATACATTTTTCATTAAAGTAATTTTACAAAAGCAAAATTTCTCCTGAGCTTCTAATTTTATAGATATGCATTTTAAGAAAGGGAAAGTGTGAAAAGAAGTTTTAAAAGATGGATTAAAAATTCTCTCATGAATCTATATTTTGTTTATATATATGAATAAAAAATTCCCCAATTATTATATACATATTGTATGTCAATCAAAGTAAACAATAACTCTTATTTATACTTTGAATTTGCTTTCATGTGTTGTTTCATTTTTATTTTTCTATTTTCATAGATATTTGTAGAATATAAGGATAAGACTGATTTTGAAGTACCCTATATGCAGTCTAAACTATTTAGAATATTAGATTCACATCTTCATACCATTTGTATTCTAATATCACTTCCTACTGTAGATCAAGGTAAGGTCAATATTTTCCTTTCTATGCAAGAACAATAACTGTATTTAATATCATACAGCCCTTATATATAAATTGAGTGATGTAGTGTATCAAAATATGTGTGTGCCTAGTAGTTTTAGTTGCCATAGCTTATTGCACAATATCTGATTTTAATTTGTACCAGTATACACCTAAACCTTTAAATTAATCATACTTTTTTCATAAGTTATTCATTTTCATCAAAAGTCTTTAATAATATCAGTATTTTATTTTTTCTGTATTAGCTACCATTTTTTCTGATTTCAAATTTTAGATATTTTTCGTATGACCATACATGTAATATTAATATAATAGCAAGTTTATATTGATTGAAAAAATCCATTTTGAACTTTATTGAAGTCATCATTATCCATTTTAAACTTTATTATATTAGTTTTGACATTATAGTTGAAAATATCAGTCAGTATTTCATCTTTAGAAATAAATTTTTTTATTATGAAAATTTAATTACATTTTTAAAAATACTAAAGATTTTGTCTGCTGAATAAAAGTAGATTTTGCTATTTTTTCCATCTATATTGATTTTAAAGACTGTCAGTTTAAGAGTTTTGGATATTGAATTTAAAAATTTGCTAAAAATGTCATTACCTAATATTTCAAAGAAATTATTCTGATATACAACATGCCATTTAAATTTATAAAAAAGTTAGGTTTTCAGAATTTGTAAAAGTGACCATTCTTGCTATTTTTTTATTGTACATTGGTCAAATTGAAAGCTGAATAGTTAGCATTCTAGTTTTCAGTTCGACATAGTGGGATTGAATTCCACTTTGGTTTTGGGGTGTTTCAGTATTATAGAACTCATTTCAAACTGTAGGTTTCAATCTAATTTGCCTTTGTGTGCAAAAAATGATCATTAAATGGTATAAAAAAACATCAAACCAACTTATAATATCTTAAAAAATTGAATACTCATGGAAGTTTACAGCTTCACCATAAATCGCCAATGGTAGTCACAAAATCACTTTTATGGCTAGCATTTCTTTTGTGTCATTTTAGTTGTTTATTTCTGGTAAATTTTTAATTCCTTAACATGATATTTTTTTACTCAGTAATATTTTCTGTTTAAAAAATGTTGAATGTTTCTAATTTACCAAAGAACACAGATACTTATCATTCAAAAAAAGATTTATTTTACTTTGGATTCAAACTTATGTAAATGTACACAAAGTGAAACTACAGAAAAAATGTGATGCCCCAACATGAAGAATCGTAAGCTTAAAGCAAGTATTCAAACTGGTTCTATGGATCTAGAATTCTATTTGCAACACCAATACACTTTATTTACTGATGAGCTAAATAACTAAATTCCATTAAGTGGACCAAAGAACAACTAAATATTAGTAATAAAATAACAATTGGTTGGATAAGTTTTATATGAGAATCATGTTCATATATAAATTATGAATACCATTTCGTGAATCCATTAACAAATACCATTTTCTGTGAAAATACTCCAGTTTACAAATTTAAAGTAGTTATTTACAGTTTCTTATTATTTCAATAGAATTAATAATAATGATTTCATTTATAATGATATAAATCTTTAAGAGATACTTTTTTTAACCCTCCACATATGGCTCCTGCAATTTGATCGGGATATCAACTTCATCCATAACTACAGGTCATGTTAAAATTGAGAGTTAAGAATTTTCCACCTTTTTTTCAATACTAATCCATTATTTTCACATATAGGTTAAAAAAAAGCCACCATTGATGCTTATTTTTGATGTTAGATGCTACCAGAGTGTGTTCTGGAAATATTTTTTTTTGGTTAATTTTTTACTGCATATTTGTGAGTTTGCAGTTATTTTTTTCCTTTTACCACATAATCATTTATAAAAGAAATGGATTTGTCAACTGTCAACAGCTTTATGTGCGAGAATTTCTGTAACATTTTGCAAGACGAAATCTTAAAAAATTATATTCATTTAAAAATAAAAATACCACATGAATTTTTTTAACTTAGAAACCCTGCCCACTGCAATTGCAGTGTCCTATTATATACTATTTGAAAATGTAAAAGTTATTAAAATTCTTGTAATATTTTAAAACAACTAATGAAGATGTGACTTACAACATATGTAGATAAAATAATGTATTAAAAAATCATCCCATTATTTTTTGAAAGTATAAAAATTTATCCCTACAAAGAGGGTTAAGTTAAATGTGGTTTTGATAAAAATTGAAATGCATTTTTTTATTATTGGTGTAAAGAAAATATCTTTCTTCTAAAACATCAGTTTGGCATAGTTTATCCTCCTTTAGACCTTAAATAAACGAACAAAAAAAGTGTCAGCTAATCTTTAAATATTGATGGAATCTGAAATAACCTTGTATAATTACTATTTTATTTAAAGCTTACATATTTTATTAAATCTTTTCATATTTAAATATTCTACTATTCCTCATATCAACTGATTAACTATGGGAAATATTAATAATTTTCTTGCAACACCTTCATCTCCATATAAGCATTGCATATATTATTTTATATATGTCTTCTTGTTAAGCAATCTAGAAAGCTTAAAGTACAAAGTATTTTGTATACATCCTTAACAAATGAGTTTTGGTTACTCATAAAGTCATGTCTATGATAACTGCTCTATTGTGCCTTCTGACCTAAATAAGTGACTACTTTACATATTTTCTGCTATTGTTGCTAATCTTCATGTCCGCTCTCTGCAAGATGAGATCTATGAGTTTATTCACCCTAAAAAATCCTAGTTTAGATAGATAAATCTAGTAGGCTTATCCATCATACATTCCTAGGTATTTAGGTAGGACTAACCTAGACACCTAGGAATGTATAATGGAGGAGCCTGCTCATGGTTATACTCCTGATAAATTGGATGGGATTTTTTACTATTCTGGAAGACAAAGTTTCTTAGATGACCACCTAAAAAGTGGGAGATGCTGTTTGAATGCATCTGTTGCAGTTTATAGTGAAGGGGATTCGGTATGGTACCTAGAATATTCTGAAGGTAAAAGCCAAGTCATTTTATCTGTATGTTTTCCAGCAGAATACAGCTCAAGATGAATCATATAATTAGAAGTAGTCACAGCATCCCTGGCACCCATCTTCGCCAAGACATTTCCCTCCTCATCACTCCAAATGTCTACATGTGAGCGAATCCACCGAATATACACATCACACAAGGACAAGATTTGTTTTAATTTAGTAAGGATAGAAGCTCCAGTTTTATTGCCAATGTCACTACAGTTGGACAAATGTTGGATGTTTTACAACTATTGATTAGAATCCACATGGTCTTAGGGTCTAAAAAAGACCATACATAGTTCAGTACCTCATCAATGGCAACAATTTCACTTTTAAGCTAAAATTAGTATTTCTTTTCTTTATTTTGACAACTCTATTGGGATCTTTGATGAGTACATTAGTATACGTTTGTATAGTTCGGTCTGGGATGTCATTTATAATTTCAAGGACAAATTGCCAAAGGCAAATAATAACCTCATTTTTCTTTGAGATCCTAGACAGTATATTAATGTAAAAACTGTTCTCTGGAAAATACTCTGAAGGGTCAAATCATTGCTTCAAGAAGCACTGTATTGTTGTTAGGCCAAGTAAATTGCTATACCCAATGTGGTGAAATGAGCTTCATTTCTTAACTTTTTATTATGCCAATTCTGCAATGAATCCACAGTATGATTTTGGGAACAATAGCTTCATAATATGTCACTAGACGTGAGTTTGAATTGAGCCTCAAAAGCTGATGATCTGCCTCATACAATACAATATCATTTGGGCAGCTGTTACGTAAGCCAGGAGTGGCTAAGCAGCACTCTCTCAAATTTATGAATGTTAGTTGTAGATGTGTATCAGTATATAGGAAAACTGTATTCGAAGAAGGAACTGATAATAGCCAAATAGGTAACTCTTAAAGTTCCCGTATAAGCATCCTAATCTGGTCTCTAAATATATTTCAGTGTACTAAGCAGTTTTCTACTTTTCAACTCTAATACCTCCACATGCTAGTTACTATTGAATTCAGGGTCTAGTGTAAAACCAAGATATTTAGGATGCCTCTCAAATTTGAGGGGCATATCTGTCATAAACATTTATTAGTAGTGAAAAAGTTGACTTTAGATTTAAATGGATTAAAGTCAGACTATGATTGTTGGAAAAGCTCCAAAAGTTTGTAAGGATAAAATTAATATTGAACTCAATTTTATCCACATCAGAGCCAGAGACCTAGAGAGTAATATCTGTATATATACTAACCTGACATCACTCCTTTATTATCTTCTGAACACCAACTAAATACTGGGAGAAAAGAGTAGGATTAACACTAAACCCTAAAGTACTCCTTGACTTATCTTAAACAATTTGACATGGTAGCATTGAGCTTCACGTTGAACAATCTGTCTCTCAAAAATCATGTATCCACGATAAAGCTTTTCCCTTAATACAGAAAGTCTTGTATTACTTAACAATCAATTTATGTTTCTAGGCCCTGTCAAAAGTTTTTGACAGGTCCAAAAAAGCAGAAACTGTATGATTTGCTAGACACAGATTTTGAGCATCTCTGATATTCTGACAAAGGTAGAGAACCTGATCTATTGTGCTGTGAGCTTTTCTGATCCATGCTGTTCTTTTGGAAAAAAGGTTATGGTTCATTTGATATTGATTGATAATAAATTACATATCATGTAAAATTTTGATGATTTGGGCTTTAAGGGAATGTGCCTACATTAATTATATTTATTATGGAACACAAAGTAAATGAAGCAGTATGTGAGAGTTTTTTATATTCTTGACAATTAGAACTGATATCTAAAATAAGCAAAAATTTTTCTCTTTTAAAAATAGTTTTTTAATTATTTCTTTTGAACTGAAAGTTATTTTTTTTTCTTTTATCAATCTCAAACATATAATACCATAATAGAAAAAAATAATTAAATTGAGATATAGCTATGTAAATGATACTATAGTAATTGAGATCTTTTTTGTTATATTTGAGCTAAATATATTTTATAGAGCTCATGTATATCAGAAACTTATCTCTATAAAACTAATTATGCTTTACTTTTTCCAAATATATATTTTCTTAATAAATCTGCAAAGTAGATATGGTGTCTTTATTCTACATATGGTTATCTGATAATACTGTCTTGAGTTAGGATAAAATTATATTACAGGTGCTAAATATATGTGAAAGAATATAAAAGAATTTACTTTATGTTTTCATGATTGCTTCATAGATTTATTTTCTATTCGGTTAATATACTTAATGTTACTATTTTTGCATGTTTCTCCATTGATTACAAAATGTTCTGCATGATCTTGAATTAAGCAACAATTTATTGGAATTTTCTTTGAATTTTACAACATATGGAAAAATTTATCATGTATTCCTGACAAATTTAATCAGAAGAAAAATAAGCATAAAAATTTAGCTTCATTTTCTTCTGACTCCATTTGTAGCTGGAAGAAATCATACTAGTATTTTTTATATTTTTTTCAGCTACAACTAAACGCTTAAAGCTGCATGATGACAATTCTGATGAAGAAAGAAATGATTTAAGTAGTGAAGAAGATATTGAAACTAGTGGGGATATTGAAACTAGTGGGTATTTCTGTTTTTATCTTATGTTTGTAAAAAATTGTCAAGTTTGTTTTGTGTATTTGTATATAAAAAATTTAATTGTCATTGCAATATGTGAAATTCAATCTTTGATTCTAAATATTTCCTGAAAATTAAACATCACTTCCTTTAATACAAATTTTTATGTCTTTAAATTTATAATTAGCAAACTTGTAGCAGTTAGAATGAAAATATATCTACAGAATTTTTATGTTTCCATAATCACTATTATTAATGTTCTTTACTTTGATAAGTGACTAAAAAAACTGTTGTGGTTGTTTAAATATCGAATGCATTAGTTTGTCTTATGAGAATAAAATATATAGTTGTAGAAGAAATTTTATAATAATTGACTACAGCAGCTCAAAATCAAATTGTATTAACAACTTATATACAGATTGGCATGTGAATTAGAAACTATTCTGATTTACATTTAAATGCTTGATAGGAACATAATAGGTAAATTTTTATTGATGTGAATTACACATGATTATAACACATCATAATAATGTGGAAGAGTGCATTTCATGTGAATGAAGTAAAATAGCGAAAAACAACAAATCTTTCACTATTCAGAAAGGGACTTATTGTTACTTGACATTAAGGAGGGATATGAATTTCAAAGACAAACAAATCTCAATGACTACCCAAAAGCTGCATTTCAAAGATTTTCAAAAATTATAATCAGAATTCATAATTTTTGTCTAGAAGACATCTAGGAATGGGGTTTAAGCACAGTTTCCAAAAAGCATGATCAATGTTGTCTGTAATGAATTGTATGTCAGAATAGGGACTCTACTGTGCTTCAAATGAAAACAAAATCATCAAGCAAGGGCTTTTCCCCTCAGATTCCTTGAATCGTGTACCGAGAATTCAGAGGATAGGAATGCATGGTTGTGTGCTTTTAAGGAAGCCATTTTTGCTTCAAATGTCAAAATTAGTTTGCTCTGATTTTGAAGAAGACACTGGACATGTCAAAATTGGAAATGGTTTTTGTGTTCAGATAATTCATGATACATCTTATTTTGCACTGATAGAAGACATCAAATTTGTGAGAACCTTATAAAGCCATGAATGGCTCTTGCATACTTGGTCTGTGCAAAGGTATGAAAGTAGTATTATGATATTGGTCATAGTTTACTGGCATGGAAGTGGTGCATTAATATTCCTTGAAGGTAAACAAGCAACCATGATATGCCTAAACACACTGGCATATCAAATGCACTCTACAATGTAAATTTTGGAGATCAATAAACTTCTTGCTATTGAGTTAAAAGTTTTGTTATTAAATTAAATAGCTTAAAAAATCTCTTATAGAATAAAAAATTCTAATCTATTAATTAGATTTAATGATTTGTTTTAATGAAATATAATTATAATTTCTTAAAATATATACTTAAAATTTCTTTAATGAATTCTTACATTATGTGCTTTTATTTAGACGTGCTTATTAGAAACATTTATTAGAGAAATTTTTTTATCAAAATAATATCTTTTGTATGTTCATTGAAAAAAAATTAATTATTTAAAAAAAAGAATTTACATATACAATTCATTTGTATTATTACTTCCTCTGACTTATGAAATCCTCTAGATTGCCTTATGATATTTGATTTTGGTTTATATGAAAATATTGAATTGTCAGCTGTTTTCTCTCTTGATAATATATAGATATTTACTTATACAGGTCAGAAAAGAATTGTTGAAAATTTCAAATCAGTGAGAAAAAAAGTAGATGTAACATCTAGTGTAACTCATTGTAGCTTTGATTTTACTAAAGAAAATGCATTCTTAAATGGTGATGAAGGTGATCATGAATCAACAGATTCACACCAGAATAATGCTGCTATTCTGAGTGATCAGTCTGAAGACAGTAGTCTGACAGATAGTGAAAGAACTTTGGTGGGAAATGAAATGAGTCCCCGCAATAATTCTCCCGATGTTCTAAATACTGAAAATGAACCAGATTTTCAGAATCCGCATTTTAATGAATCTTCTGAGGTTTCAAAACCAGAGTGTGATAGTATTATTGTAAATTCAGAAACAAACTGCCATATACATTTGCATGAAAACTGTCGTAATATGTCCTCACCTGAAGAAAACTCTGAAGACTTTACATGTGAAAGTATAACTTGTTGCAGAAAAATTAATGTAAATTCTGATAAGAAGTGGAGTTTCAGGGCATATCCACATGTAGATTATGAGACAGGAGAAAAAAGTAAGTTTTTCTTTTGTTGTTTTCCTTCATACATTTGTTCAATATTTTTAAATATGGTGCTTAATTTTTATTATAAAATATCCTATTTGTGAAATTTTCTTTCATTTTGATGCATTTAAAATGGAGTGTCTGTATTTAGAAATTAATTTTAAGTAGTACTAGACATTAATAAAGTTACAAAAAAATTGCTTAAAAAATATTGAAAAATTGTAGTTAATTTTAAGTAAATTACATTGCCATTAAAAAGTATAACCATAGTTCATGTTCTGAGATCATAGTACTAACTGTTCCTGTGACTTCATTCCAGTGACTAGTTTATTCCTGTGACTTCATTGTAATGCCATCAGCTCATGAATTCTGTGAGCTTGATCTATGAAATCTGTGTATTTTATGAAGTAGAAAATATATGTTAGCTTGCTCTTTGATTTTCACATCTTCTTTTGCATTCTCTGAGATTTAGGAAATTTATTCCTTAAATTATTTCAAACTATTTATGGTAGAAATATTTCTATATCTCTTGATTATCTTCATCATAAATTATACTGAAGTCGCCGAATTAATTAATAATTCTAGTGTTATCAAATTGCTTTTGATTTAATTACTGTTTTAAAAAACTCTTTTCTTTATTTTTTATTAATGTAATCATCCACTATCATTTTTTATTCAGGAAATAAACAATTAAAAAATTATATTGTAATGCTTTTGTGATGTTTATGATTTCTGTTCCATTAAATATAATGTAAAATGTTTTGCTTTTTCTCTAAAATGCAGTGTAATTTTCTATTAAAATAAAGGAAATTTTATACCACTCATTTTATGCTTCTTGCTATTTGTTGTTTTTCTACACTTATTTTAAGCAATACATTGGAAATAACCTAAAACATCAAGAAATTTTTCAAAGATTCTTCTGAAACTTTAAAAAAAAAATACTGCTTTATTTATAATTTATTTTTTGTTTATTTATCTAGATTCATAATATATTTTTAGCTCTTTTCCTATTAAATTTGTGTTAATAATTGCATAGGTTGACTATTTGTGGTTATTGATTGTTTTTTTTTATATTGCTACAGTAAAGATATTTTCTTTTTGTTCTGAAAATTGCAGTTTTATTCCTATACACTTTGCATGTTAACAAATTACAAATTTATTTATTTATTTATTTATTGCAAATGCCAATTGAATGCCAAATTCATTTAGATCATACAAATTAGTATATGCACTACTGGAGCTATTTAAGCTTGTTTGTAATTTAAAAATTTTAATGTATATTGACAAATATAAAGTTTAAAGACTATTAATATATTCCTTTTTTCTTCTTTTCCTTTAGTAAACTGTTAATAGATTAGTGCATTGTCTTGTAAAATTTCTAGAAAATTATTTCCTGAATTTTCGTTTTATCTATTACTTTGCTTTTGTTATGGTTCAAAGAGCTTAGTTTGACTCCTTCCAAAAGGTCTATCTTCCCTTATGCAGTACAGATTAATAGCTCTTTTCCATATTTAAAAATAAGTGTGATGAAAGTGCTGTAAGTTTTATTAATTTAAATGGTCTATGGGCTTTCTTGTTTGGTTCCGGCTAGTCTATTCAAAATTGAAAATTAATACAAAATTACCAACATCAATATCCTTTTTAAAAATAAAGTTTAAAAAAGTGATAATTCCAGATTGAATTGCTTACAATGTATTTTTAGGAAAAAAATTGCATCTAATAATGAAGTTAATGGTTAAATTTTTCTTTGATTGATTTCTTGATTCTAAACATTCTGACGTTGTTACTATTATAATTAAGAGATGAAAATATGTTTATATTTTTTATTTCTTTTTATCAATAAAAAAATTATTTCTTCCTAATCTATTGAAGTCAATTTTTTAAAACTTATTTATTTTCTTATTATATGTTTTTTATGTTCTGTTTCTGAAGCATTTTTTAAGAAGTAACTTTATAATTTAAAATTGAAAACTTTTATATTTGCATTATTACTTAAAATCTTTCAAGCATGTAAAAGAAATCAAAAAATGATTTATTTCTTTGTATTTATTTTTATAGAGCACATTCTTAAAAATTTTAGATTGATATTCCTCATTTAATAAATTTTTTTCATAAAGCTAATTACCCAATAAAAAATTTAAATGTAAGCATAATTAATTTAATTTCCATTTTTTTCTAGAAATGTGGCTGTATTTCATCAATCTGGATTATGTACATTTTATTATTTATCTAATAGTTTTTTATTACTCGCTTTATTAATTTTCTTTAGCATTGGAATCAAAATTTTCTCTATTCATGCAATTTATATTCTTATTTCAGTGTTAAGGGTCTATGTAGATAAGAGGATAACTTTGTTTAACTTGAAAAAAGAGCTTGAACCATTTGTAGGTTTTAAATCTAATTGTTTTAAAGTAAGTATTTATGTGTTTGAGTAATTATATTAAATTTTGTACTGTCACTTTTTACCATTATATTTGTTAACATAAATAAATAATTTTTTAAAATAATATATTTTTTATAGAGTTTTTAAATACATGCATGTGTTGTATTTTTTATTACATTAGTTTTATTTTATATTAAACAAAATAAAATTACTTAGAAAAAGTAATTCAATGTTTAAGATCTTGTAATAATTACATCTTCGCCACCATTTATTTTCTCTTTAATCTAATTTTCATTATAATTTCAATTATCTCATAAATGTTAAATTTTTCACTTGTAAGAACTATCCTTCTTTATATTATATATTGACTATTCTGGCTCTGTTTCCTAAAGACCTCATATCTTTGCTTAATGATGAATCAGCAAAGATATTACAACTTTCAAAAGTTAACAATGTATTAAAATATTAATTAATGAAGACAAGGTGATTCCTACTTATTTGTATTATCTCTTTAAAAATTTCTTCTTTCTTTCATATAAAGCTTGCATATTATATAATTATTTAAATTTAAACTACTGAAACAGAATAAACGTTAAAGAGTAATGCTTTTTTTTTTTTAAGTATCAATAATTTGCAGTAAATATTCAAGATCAAATGAAGCTGAAAAAAATTTTTTTAATTTAATTTAAGTTTAATTTTATTTGAATACGCAGTTTTCATAAGAAATCTTATGGTGTAAATATTGAATTTTTTTTATTTTTTATATGAAGGAAAGTATGTTTTTTCTCATCAAATTTTTCGTACATCTGTCGAAAGCATGTGTATTATTTATTACTTTATTTCTATAATTACTAGATATGCTTGGATTTTTCTTACCTTTTTTAATATTGTTCTTGTTTATTATTTTATTTAAATTTTGATTATGTTTCATTATTGCTCAAGCTCTTTATTTCTGTTTGTTTTTTATTTTATTGGTAATATATATATTTAAATTAATTTAAATATTTTTGTAGATTTATAGGGTGTATTCAAACAATCAAGAGTTTGAATGTACAAAATTGAGAGATAATCTTTTGTCTTACGGAGAAGACAGTAAGGTAAATTGCTGAAATTGTTTTTCAAAGTTTCTAAATTTAAATTATTTAAAAAAACATTTCTGTACATAAATAAATATTTATGTCCTGATAACTATAAGGCTCAATTAATCAAAACCAAAATTAGAGACTAAAATATCAAATTATTCTGTGAATTAAGAATTTTACTCAATGTAAAATAAAATAATAAAAAAAACACTTGTAAAATAAAGTTTAAGGAGAAATAGGAATAAAGTTTTTTTGTAAATTAAAAAAAAATACAGTTTAAAAATTTTAAATGGTTTTTAAGTTTGTAAGTAAATTCACAAACCTATCAATAACTATGCAAAATTCCAGCTTACTGAAACCATTATAGAAATAAAGTAACATGAATTGATTTTGTTCTAGAAAACTAGAAATGTTCAAGAAAATGATGCCTTAAATGTTTTTGAGTTCACAGTAACATTCTTAGTTGAGGTTCTGTTGTTTGATTTCAACTACTGTTAAACAAAGAGAAATGTATAAACTATTTTGCATTCCAGCATAGATGTTTAAGAATTTTTAATTTTCGCTTACGAGTATAGACTACTGCATGAAAGGCCCTCCCAAAAAGAAATAAACAATTATTTCAAAAAATTCCTTCTATGATTTTATGGTGTATGCTAACATGTGTGCTGAATTGGAACTTTATTCTGGGCTAATATTTTATGTACATGCAAATAGAATTGAACTGGGCAAAGTACGTTCTCTAATAACAGATTCAGAGGAATGAAGAGGAATAATGTCTTAACCAATATTTGATGATAATGTCAAATATGTAAAATATTAAGTTATCATGCAGTCAGTGATTGAAATATCTCATAATTTAGTTAATATATTATAACAAAGGAATCTTTTACTGATATGTTAGAACTATTTATTGTGAAATATCAACTTAGTAATGATTGTTATCTGTATGTATGTAAACATGCAAAAGTTGTATTTCTTTTTTCATCAATATTACATGTCTTGCTGTTTAATAATTTTTCTTAACTAATTATGTAAAGATGTGTTTTTAAGTAATATATTTATTTCACTGTAAAGTAAAATATAATTAATGTTCTTAAGCTTAATTATTCTGACTTTTTGATATTGCAATTCTTTTTCATTAAATTTTACCATTGTTTTTTCTGAACTGTGAATATAAAAATCAAGTAATTTAACTGCAATGTTGTTTTTAGTTTTTCTTTTTGTGTAATATAATTTTCTTGAATATACTGCATAAAAAAGTGAATTAAAGCATTTTAGAAAATAAGTATTTATAGCTTTTTTTTGTGTTCTATTCTTTGTGCTAGTTAGTTTCCTAGTAGAATCTTCAGTCATGAGTAAAATCAATTTTAAAAGCTGAACTCCCATAAGTAATTAAACAGCTTAGACGATTTTGAGTTATTAAATTATTATATATTGCCGCAACATTCTTCATGCAACTCGTATTCAAACTTTACTTTATGAATACCTCAAAGGTCAAAAGCAAAAATAATATCAAAGGAAAAATGATAGTTCTAAGTTACTATGATCTAGTCATTCAAAATAACTAAAAAACAAATGTACCAGAGCTTACTCCTTTTCCATCCATCTCCGAATCTCAACTAGCATTCTATGTTGATGAATCAAATTTTGCAAGGCATGCTAGGAAAATTGTTTTGATGTAAATAATTGCTGCTATGTCTAGATAAATATATGTATTTATCAATGCCTACAACTCCTTAGAGTAATTTTCATTAAAGTGCATATTATCTTAAATGATTATTTTAGCAATTTTCGTAAGATTGTAATTATGAGTTAGAAATATTTGTTTTAGAAAATTTTTACAGTTTTTTTATGGCAGAGAATTATTTAAAAATGATGTCAATTATTTTTAGCCAAATGATTGCATTATTATTATAAAATGTTTAAGCACATAGTTTTTTTTTTTTTTAATGTTTTTAAGTTTTGCTTTCTATAGATTTTGATATGTGATTATAATTTGTTTACATATTCTTCTAGTGTTTTGTTTTGAATGTCAAGAAATTTTGCTTTATATGGAATGTGATTTGTGATTTGTGCAATTGTATATTTTTTTAATGTAATGGAATTGTGGAAAGATTAAAATATTTTAATGAACTTTTGATGAAAACTGTTCAAAAACTTAATTTTAAACAATTAACATTTTTAAATAAATGTTCTACTTAATGTAAATTATTTAATGCAATATTAAAGTTCCATGGTTTAGTATTTATCTCATAATCTATAATTTAATTAATGCTAAAGAAGTTGAAATTGCTCTCAAGAAATTTAAAACTCAAGCATAAATGTATTAGATCCAGAACTTGGAAGTAAATTTTCAATATTTCATATTTTTGAGACAAAATGTTTTTGATATTAAAATTTTTTATGTTATGATTTTACTATTTTATATGATTTATTTTTATTTTCATCTTTAAAATTTTATATATGATTTACAAAAGTTATTATTTGCAATTTCTTAAAAATTCCACATTTTCTTAGTTAAAATTCATAATAATTCTTATTTATTTTATTTTCCTTATGTGTAAGTTTTGAGTTACATATAGATTTTTGCAGTAAATTTTACTGACAAAGTATTTTCAACTCATTATCATTCTTGGAATTTTCTTCATTATCATTCTTTTATTTGAGCAACAAACAGCCAAATGGTTAGAGTTGTAGCCTCCAGTTCATTGGTTTAAATCTCACCTTGGGCTTTGATGTTTGTGGAGGTTTTGTATTCACTTTTTACTTGGAACTAGTCTCATTAGCTTCTGTACCAAAAATGACTATTAAGTGGCAAGCAAACAAACCTCCCTTTTTGACATTAGTTGTTAAAGATGTTTTTGTCTTTAAATTAAATAAATTACATAAACAGATATTTTCAAGTTTAATTTCGAACTTCATTTGAAACTGATACATGATTGTAAACACACACTTATTTATTTATGTAAATATTTCATTTGTACTTCTTAAAATTATCCATTAATTATTTTAAAGATGTCTTTATGAAGTCATAAAATTTCCTTAATTTCTCTTTAGCTTGTTATTAAACTTGAGCGTGCTCTTCGAAAAGGTGAATACAAGGTTTCAATTTATCAGCTCTGTATTAATGAAAATGAAGTAAGTGAAAATAATCAAAGTGAGCATAAACTTAATTTAAATATACTGCTGATATTTTTAAACAAAATAAGAAAGAGTAAAAAAAAGAAAACGTATTTCCAATTGAATATTCATAAAAGGAATAACAATTAATGCATGATTGTTTATAATTGAGTAGTTTTACTTAAATACATTAAGTTCATATAATAGAAAATGTATGAATATGCAACTATTATCTAATTTTTAATTAGAATTATTTACTATGCCAATAAAAATAATATATATATTTCAAAGTTTCATAACGCATTCTTGTTTTTTTATAAATTTTAATTATAGAAAATGAATTGATTAAATTTTGAGCATTTCTTCCAATTTTAATGCAGTAATTTTTTTTATTAATTCAAAAGCAGTATGAATGCTTAAATTCCAATTGAGTAATTAGCTATAAAATATGACGGTATATGTATTGCGTTCCTAAATATGGAGCATAATATCTTAGCTCTGTCTAATGCAAATTTAATATTTTATTGACTGAGAATATTGAGGATTAACAGTAAAATTTAAATTATTAATAGCAAGTTTGTTTTCTACAATAGTTAAATTAGCCACTTCTAATCCTTTAACTAATCAAACAGGAAAAAAGCTATATATTTTTTTCTATATATCTAAATATACCATGAAAATTTTCTCTTATAACGAATCAAATGTGTTCTTTGAACTTTTTAAATAAATGCAAGAGATATTTTAACAGTACTTACATATTTCACTTCTATTAATTAAAATATATATTAAGTTAAAGTTGATGCTTGTTACAGTGGAACAATTTATTTGCTGAAATTAATATGTATTGTTTTTTTATTTATTTTTTTTTTTTTATTTAGTATGATAAACTGGTTTATATTTATATATGCTGTATTTGGTTTGTGTTTATTATACATTCCTAAATATTCATACTGAAAATGTTTATCTTCATTGTTATGAGATCTGTGCAAAATTCTGCTTTCATAAAGTACTCAAAAATTGAAATAGCAGCAGATATATATTTTATGTATATATTTGGTTGAAATATTTATCAAATAATGTGATGAATTTAAAAAGTTCGTTCTTCCACAAATTATTCATTGTCAGTGTATGATGTCCAAATTCAAATAATTCATATCTTTCATACCTTCAAAATAACAAAATTACAAATACACAAGGAAATATTACTTATTGTTTCATTTATTTTGCTGCTGAGTACAGACCAAAATGGAATAAGCTCATTGAGAAGGCCAGGACCCACACAGGGTTGTAGAGCCATTGTTGATTGATTGATTGATTTCATTGTTTCATTTATTTTTAAATTAAATTAATAAAGAAATCCCTTGAGTTTCATGGTTTTCTGAAGAAATTGGGTGATGTTTTATATATATATATAATTTATTAAAATTATTTTATCTCACTTGTATATTCTACATTTGTTACATTTAAAATTCAGAAACACCAAACCTAATTTAAAGATTGAAAATATTTAATTGGAATATCATATTTTCAGCTTAAGTAGTATTCCAAAAAAATATTGATTTTAATTCTGAGAAGTCAGTCGCAAAGTTTTTATAACTAAAGATACCAAATATTCATTCAAAACTACATTTAAGTTGAATAGATAATAAATATAAAATCTTTGAGTTTAAATCTCATAAGTATATATTATTGTTTACAAAATTTATAACTGTATATTTATTTGTATAATATATTTACTTAAATTAATTAACTTTACGCTTATGTATGAACCAATAAGTTTAGATTTTACAAAAAGAAAAAATATTCTCGTTGCCATATTTTGTGCTGTACTTATGAATCTTTTTATAACTATGTTATTTTGGAATAAATAGAATTTTCACAATAATGAAACATTTGATTTAACTTAAGTCTTTTATTAAAATTATTTTGTAATTGGGTAGTCATTTCAAATATGTTTCATGAGAAATAAATAGTTCTTTTAAATTCAAAATGTATTGTTTTACTCTTTCTCCTACAATTTTTCTAAAATACTTATTTCAAAATTCCTAAAATTCCTTCATAAATTTTTTTAATTTTAAATATAAATAATAATAAAGTTATATATATAAATTTTTTTAGTGCTTCATTTCTCGCATATACACAATTTATACCCATTGGTTATATACAATTTCCAATTAGCTCTTATTTTTGAAATTAAATTTTATGCAATTAAAAATTTCTATTTCTTTAAGGAGTTGTATAAGATAATATTCCAAGATTAACTTCTCAGTATGGCCATTTAAATATTTAAAAAAGTTATAAAGAAAAATCATAGACAAAAATGTCTCTAAAAAAATTACAAAAAATATAACTGCTTACCAGTGTTGAATTTTTCAGAAATATATGTACAAATGTATCTAGTAAATTAGCTGATAGATATAAAATTAAGAAATAAATTAGGTGTTAGTTAATGATTATAAATAAATCTATTAACTTATTTTAAAAAATTAAAAGAAGAATTAGAATTAAAGATTAACTTTTATATTATAGATTAGGAGAATTAGAATTTAATATAAATATTAATCTATAATTCTAATTAAAATAATTAGAATTATAGATTAGGAGCCCCTGAGACTGTAAGTCATACAATTAAGTAATTAAAAAGACAAGTTAAAAGAATGTTGCCAAAACATTGATAATAATTGCCTTATTATAAAAATGAGATATTTTTACATTTTAAAAAAATATAATATAAAACAAAATAATGAAAGAATTATAACTAAAATCCAAAAATCGTAAATTAATGCCAGTTTGAATATTTCATTCTGATAATTAAAATTCTAGAACATCAACAACACTTAAATCTAGATAATAACTAAATACATTACCTCAGAAATGTGAACCGCAGAGAATTGAAATTCTGGATAATTGTAACAGCTTGTGGAAGTGAAGGCTAAGAATTAGATTCAGAAAACAGGAAACATCAATAACTGAAATTCAAGAGCAAAGATATTTTTTATGGCACCCATACTTTTAGAAAATGTTTGAATACTATGTATAATACGTAGTATTGTACCTTTTTTATATAGAACTGAATTTGATAATTTTTATTGATATAATGAACTGAATTGGCTTGATGACATGATGTTGCCATATGATGAATGAACATTACACCAGCAGAAGTTGCTGTCCTGTTCTGCTCAATGTAGCAAACTCCAGTTTCCAATGTTTGAACTGATCATTTTGTGAAACAATGTCTTTTGAAGCATTTTCTTCACTTTCTTCCTTATCCTTTTTGTTTCCACTCACCATTGAAATGATGTCACAGAATTGAAAAATGTTGCTCTTGGTAGCCATTGCCATCTAGTCATGAACATAATTTTCTTTGGCTTACTCAAACCCAGAAATAAGTTGCAGTAAATCATTATTTTGCATTTGAATGGTATCTATTACTGTTTTTTAAAGCATAAGATTTGACCAAAGCTTTTTCCATGATTTTTTTATGAAAGAGTTTGGGCCATTTCTCCCTTGCTTTCTCGGCCCAGTAAATCTCATCTTTAATTGTT
Organism: Latrodectus elegans; assembly: GCA_030067965.1. NCBI lineage: Eukaryota > Metazoa > Arthropoda > Arachnida > Araneae > Theridiidae > Latrodectus > Latrodectus elegans. Next base: position 98,565,938 of record CM057814.1, read on the forward strand.
GTTTTTTAAGTTTCTTTTATTGAAATGTCCCTTTCTCTGATCAAATCTTTTAAGAGCATTTTACAGTAGTAAAATTTGAAATTTTACAGTATACCTTGGTTCAGAAGATGCAAAAGCGAGGTCACATTAGGTGGTAGAAAAATACCTTTAATGTCATCTTTTACAAAGATAGTGTCCAAAGGATGAGACAGCCCACTGACAATTGATAACAATTCATCAATTGTAAGCCAGTTGTTTGCTTTTTTGAATTTTGAAACTGAAGGACAAATAGCATTTCAAACCATTCCTGAAATAGACGAACATTTATGCAAGCCTTTATTTTATTTTTGTAGTAAACTGTTAAACATATCATATTCCTTTAAGACACTTAGTTTTGCAAATTTGCTAATCACTATTAGTGATAATTTGTTAGTAGCTGCAGCATTGATTCAAGCTATGCTTGTCAGTCATTTCTTTTTCATTTTGAATCCTGAGGCAGACAATTATTTGGAAACTAAACTTTTAGAAGTACTTAAAAATTCAGCCTAGATTTATTCGTGTCATATAAATGTTGAGGAGAGTCTTCTGTTCTGACAATATCTGCAGACAATATTTCTGCTGTAACTGTCAAACTCTGTACCTTCTTTTCTAGTGATCTAACCATCTATAAAACTTTTTCCTAAATTAATGGGCTGCTGACAGAAAATCACCTTTTCATCTTTCTTAGGTAAATCTTAAAAATGAAGCTTCATCAAATTTGTCTTAAACAGAAACTGCTGAATTGTGGTGTTGTTCAATTATTTTATCACTTGTCATAACACAAAAATGTTCAATCATATTCTAATTTTTCTGTTAATCATTGATCATAGCCTTACCAATATCAAATCCAACAGTCAATTTTGTAGCTTTTTCTCTTTTGTCTTGATGCTTGAACTCTTCAGATTTTTTGTAACTATACAAGCACTGTTGATGTTTTGTTGATATTTTATTGCACAGTTAATCAACTATGCGCAGTTAAGAAAAAGCGTACAACAGGCAGAACACTACAAAATTGATCAACTTGTACACAATATGCATGTAATAAAAAGTAGAGCAGACATTGGTTTGTAATAAAAATTATGCTGTTTTTTATTTCTTTTTCATAGTAAATAAGGAAGGTCACACAAAGGGGTTATGTGTTACAAAAACAGTGTACTTTTCACCGATACAAATTATAACGTGTATGCTTTTTCAGGGATAAAATTAATTTTTTATTAACTTAAAAACAAAGTCTTTCAGATCATTATTGAGCTAATAACAAGAGTTTAAATTGATCACCTGATAAATTGAAACTTTCTAAAATTGGAAAAGAATTTCCCTAAATATTTTGGATTTGTAAGGTTCCAGTATCTTACAAAAAGAAAAAAATGTCAAATTGTGAATTTTAAATCACTGAATTGTGTAAAAAAAGAAGACCTTTAAGGCTTCCATTAATTTAAGGAAAGTAAAAAAAAAATTGTCCTTGAAAAGACTTAAGGATGAAAATTAAAAAAGGTTTCTGGTTTAAAAAGGTTCTTAAAAGGTTTCTCAAAAAATAATCAATTAGTGTAGAAATCTAGAAATCAGTCTATAAAATGCATCAATTTATTGAAAAAGAATTCTTTAATATTTAATTTAGTAAAGTTTTTTAATGAAAAATTATAAATTAACTGGAATTAAATTGTTGACTAAATCTGATTTAAATGATTATAACTTATAAAAATTCATTAATCCATAAAACAGGTAAAATTTTAATTTGAAAAAATTATACTAATTTGCAATTATTGAAATATTGTAAAAGCATGCCTAGAAATATTATTTTTATTTATATGAAAATAAAACAATTTTATTATATTATAGCATAATTAGTTTTTCTCATGCAATAAAAATGAATGAATGTTTTCTTTTTTTACTAACATTTAAATCTTCATGTAGCTTTCCAAGTTCCTTTTAGACTGGATCATAACTAAAGACATGACTGTCCTTCAACTAAAAAAAGAAATTCTTCCTGAAATCAAAGAAAAGTGTAATTTAGATATACCTCTTAACAGGCAAGTGCTACCTATTACTGTGTCTATTTTTAAAAGAAATGTTTTAATTGCAAAATTTTACTTCTGGCTTTCCCTAAGATAATATAAATTATTTCACATTAATTGTCCATATTTTTACCTTATTTTGATACAACAAAATATTTATGATGTATGTCATTTAGGTATAATTTATAAAAATATTACTCAAGCCTGAAAATCCATTGTAAATCTTCAACCTACCGCATATTTTTCTGATGTTAAAAAATGATAATTCAGAAATATTTCTGTAACTTTTTTTGCACATTTTTTTGTATCTATTTTAAACATTTGTTTATCAAAAGTTATAAGCTGAGCATAAGAAGTAAGTATCAAAATATTTACCAAAGTAGTTTTAAAAATTATTTTTAATATTGCAATCTAAAACTGCTTCTTCTTTAAGATTCAGTTATTTTTAATCAAGGGCTACTTTAAGCTTAAATTCCATTTCTAAAAATGTTTGCTGAAAATTGCTGTTTTTCTGCACAAATAAAATTACTAATAAAAATGCTGAAATAAATAAGTATATTAAAAATTTTCTTTATTTCAATAAATTGTTTAATTTTAAGATTCTAATTTAATATTTCCAAAGTTTTTAAAAATAAGATATATAATATGCAGAAAAGCTATGAGAATTTTCTGTATATATTTCTTAAATAAAATTTATAGAAAAATAAAGGAACTATTAAATAATGTCTTATTTTAATTTGTAAAAATATTAATTTACCAAATTTTTATTATTTTTATAGTTTCAATAAAATTTTTCTGTTTTATGAGCAACAATACAATATTCATTTCAAGAATCTGTTCAAAATATACTTAACTGCTTAACACAATCATTAGTATATATATATATATATATATATATATATATATATATATATATATATATATATATATATATATATATATATATATATATATATATATATACATACATACATACATTTAGCTAAAGAAAAATAAAATATTTTAGAAATTTTTAGCATAAGTAAAAACAATATCGTAACTTGATTTACTCATATCAGAAAAGCTTTTTAAAAAGTTAGAAAAAGCAATTTTATTAAGAAAAAATATACTTAAGTTTAGGAAAGTTAAGTATAGGAAAAATAGGATAAAAATGCAGAAGTATTACAAAGAAAGGGGTAAAATATTTAGAAGTGATAAAAATAATGTAAGAGACAAAGGGAATATGTTTGAAATTCATCTCTCTTTTTCTGTGCAAATGAGTGATAAAGTAATTGATTGATTGATTCTAATTGGTGTTATAAAGTGTTTGAAAGAAAGAATAAATAACCAGCAAGATTGGTTATCAATGCAAATTTAAAGACATGAAGTTAGTATAAAAATTAAAGTTGGAGGAAAAATTGATAAAAGAAGGGGATTGAATATTAATTAACTAGAAGACAAAGCTAAATTGTTCTTATAAAGATGTATAAATGTGTGTGCGCAAGCACTATCTATTATTTAAGTATATGCACCTCAATGCAAATGATGATCTGCTGCAATTCTGATCTATGTCACACTTATGCTTAAATATAGTGTAGGAAACATCATTTGGCATTAGTTGCATGCAAAATACTCTGAAATTCAGAGTTGTCTGATTTGAGAAAGACATAATTGTTTAGATATCAATAGAAATAGCCATTCTGTAAAAGACATCTTTAGTCACTTAAGCATTTAAAATTCAACAATAACATTTGTGATTAAGTGGTGGATGGTGAGTGGTGACTGTCAAAAGGATATTTAACCAGACACTTATTTTCTTAATTTTTATTTCTACTTGTAAATATTTTTATAAAAATGCTTTAAATAATAGCTGAGATATTTTATTTTTCCAAATTGATTAAGTTATTTATTGTTGAGTTAATAATTTTAAATTGATGTTTCTTATTTCAAAATGCTTGCTAGGTGATTTTTTATATCATACTCTTGATTCTTCAAAACATATTCCTCTTTAACTAGTAAAATGATTACCAGGAATTATATTCAGTTTGTTAATTTCAATGAAATATATCAAACATGTCTTTTCTGGAATTATTATTATTATTATTTTTTTTACCATAATGCCATTTTATTTGATTTTTATTGTAGGGTTTTGTAATGAATGAAATGGACTGTTCAATATCAATTTTTAATTATGAATCGATTATATATTAGATTTTGATATGTAATATAATTACACATTAATCTTGTACTTAAGTGCATAAAATTTTTATGCATGTATTGTTTCCTGATTTATGACTATTTAATTTTTGAGACCTGAAATTTATATCCTAAGGTAATATAAGCTTTTTTTTTAATGTAATCGAAATGTTTTAAAAAATTACTGAATGATTTATAATTAAAATGACCCTATTCAGACGCCTTCAAAATTTATTGTATTAAATGGATGTTGTTCTGCAAATATTTATATATTTAAAAGTTCACCATTAGCAGGAAGTGTGAAGAAAAAGGATAAAAAAAAATTGTCTGAATTATAATATGTTTGTAATCTTTTATCATGATTTTCAAACTTTAAAAATTTTAAAAGTGATGTGTTTTGCAAAAATATTTAGGTGTTTCCTAAACTTATTCTTTCCTGAATGGATTTTTGAAGTTTTTGAGCATATTGAATTTTTATTACATTCTAAGGATTAGAAGTTGACTTTATATGCTGACATATCTAAATAAAATATCTAAAAAAGTTCTATTCCCTTTTTAAAATTAATTAGTGATTGTGCTTAAGAATGCAGCAGCGTTTATGTTCATTCTTAAAAAAAATTTTCCATGTATAAATTATTTTATTTTAATAAGCATTTATGTACTTATATATTAGCTTTATATTTGTTATGATACTATCTCATCTTTCTAAAGCAATCTGTTTGACCAAATTCTTCATTCCTAATAAATTACAATATTTCTTTATGTTTGCCAATTTACATTTCACACTTTTTTTTATCAAATCTGTATTATATTTTATATTTTCATGGACTTCTATTTTAATATTTTTTGTATTTGACAGATGTCGTTTAAGAAAAAAAAGTTGGAAAAATCCTCGCTCTATTTATTTTGACCATATGCAGTTTGAAAAAGACATTCCTGTTAATACTAACTGGGAAGTATTTTTGGAATTTCTTCCAGGTATAGTTGTTTCAAGTTTCTTTTTTTGTTGGATAACTTTCTCACAAAATAATTCCCCTTTCAACATTTGCTCTCAAAATTACCAAAATATCATTCAATTAATAATAAATTAAATCATAAAATTTAATTAGTTTATAATTAAATTTTGTATAGATATTTACACAAAATACTTTGATACTTAATTTTGCTCTGTGTGTGTGTAAACTATAGTTTAAGTACATGTAATTTTTTGTTTAGTTTTTGCATGTAGTAAATATGCAAGTTGCAGTGGTTCATCATTAATCTTAAGTTATATCTTGTACCATCATCAATTTAATTTGGTGTTCCCCCCCCCCCTTTAATATGGAAATTACCCAAGTTCATAATATGGGAAATTTCAATCAAAATCCTGCATTACATTTTTATTTGTAATCCTTTATATTTTTATGCAAAATTAAATAATTATTCTTAAATCCACCCACAATGCTAGTATAATCTACTAAAAACAATAAAATAAACCATGCTTCATCAATATAGTGAAAAGTATAAGTTATTTCATCGTTAATTATGTGGAATCAATGACTTAATTTTTATTTGTATTTAAGCAACAGAGTGAATAATCAAGTATATCAGTATTATTAATTAAAAGTAGTATCTGTTCTATAGACAAAAGTTTTATGAAAAAAAATGTTTTCAATCTTTTTATTTATTCACTTTTATATAACTAATTGGTTTTCATCTCTGCAACTTATCATATTCTTCTTAAAGAAAACTTATATGCAATTTGAAATAATATTGAATTCACGTTTAACCTTATTTTAAGAGAACAACAATTTCAATTTGTTGAGTGAATTTTAAAGTCCAATAAATTGAAATATGTTAAAAATAGCATTAGTTGATTTATCATCATTTTCTATACCATCACATAATATTTGTTTCAACTGTGAAATGTTCATATATTTTCATCAAAAATTGTAATGTATTTATGACATTTTAATGTATTTGAAAAGAAAAATGTTTTTCAAACTTCAACAGCTAAGTTCACCCAAAAAAAATATTTTCTTTCTTTAATAAAAGAAAATTTCACCTGATTTCATTTAAGTAAAAATGTATGGAGAATTTTAAGATTTGCTAATAGACAGCTAGATTTTTATGCCTTTTTTATGTGGTTAAATACTATGCTTCTTAGTTAAAAAAATTTTTTTATTATATTATGGATTTAAAAAAATGACTTGTTGAATACTTTTGGAATTCAATTATTTATATATACTTTTATTTTAAAGGTCCAGAAATTGTAACATCATCTCAACAGTTAACTGTATTTACTAGGTGGTGGCATCCTTCTATTTTCAAATTAGATCCTTTTAAAGAAATCACCTGTGATGATGCTAAAATAGAATCATTAATCAAAAAGGTATATAAATTTATCTCTAGTATATTTTATATATCTAACTTTCATGTTTCATATGAAGTAATTTAAAAATAACTTAAACATGAGATAATGTCTGTTAAAAATGTTATCTTTTTTATCAATTATTCTTTAACTTCATATAGATTTCAGAAATTTTTGGAATAAGTGAAGACTCTGTAGAATTTTCCAAGGTAAGTTGAAGTATAATTGTAATTATAATTTTTCAAATTTCTTCTTATTGTATGTAGTAAGTGTAGCAAGTTCATGAACTAATTGCATTCCTACAACTGAATTACAAATTTACATATTTAACTAAATTAATTTATGATTCAATATTTACTATATCAGAAATTAATTTCAAGTTAAAGGTATTAAAATTTTATATTTTGAAAAATGCAAAATTTTGATTTTTACTTTGGTTCTCAGTCTGTATAATGTTAAAAAAAATTCTATTCGATATGTTTTAACTCTGAAAAAATTATGGTTTATATTTGTTTAAAATTTGCTATAATTATAAAAAATTTTAAAATCTTCATAAGGAAAATGAGTATCAGTTCAACTTCACATTTTTGTAAATATACAAATACAATATAATACTCTTCTATAATTGAAAATTTTATTTATATTCATATTTGAAACTAAAATTATAAAATTTTATTGTGTATTCTTTAGGAATATGATAAATGCTTTTTTAAAAAGTGAATGTCATTTTATTTCTGCTAATTTCTTTCAAACCATTAATTATATAGCAGTTATTAAACTAAGTAAAATGTTAAGTTTTTCATCTCTAAATAAAAGAAAATGACCTTTTTCAGCGATGTAATGAATACAAACATAATTAAATCTCATATCTTACGTTATTAATGTTATGTTCCTTTCAGTGATCATTTCAATGTATAATCTAGTTGTCTTTCAGTTACCTTCCCTATTTTTTATTGTATTTATGCAAGGTATTTCCTTTTATATTGAGAATCACATTTTTATCAGTTTTCATAAAATAAATTTGTTCTTTCATTTGAGAAAATTAATTTATTTTGTGCAAATGAAAATAAACAACAATGAATGTAAATACAATAATTGCATGTTGCTCATTTACAGTGAATTTTACTTCTTTCCAAATATTTCTATTTTTTTTTTCAACGAATTTTACCAAATTATTTGATATGTGTCAATTTTTTCTGTTTCTCTTTCACAAAAGAAATAACTTACAAATTGGCTGGGTCAATTTCATTCACTAAACTACTGTTTCATGAAAATCTTTAATTGAAACCTTTTTTTTTAATCCAATCATATTTACATATTAGAAATTTCACTAGCATCTTAAGATTAGTTTTCTAAATGTTTACTGTGTGCCCAAATTGTTCAAACTTTCAAGTTATATCATTGGGAATGACTTCATTTTGAAGATTGATACTATTGTTGTTTGTAAAATATAAATAATTTTTACTTTTCCAGGTTTTTCTATTCTAAATAACTAATACTACGAATAAACTGTAAAAAGAACACATTTTTGTAAAGAAATTAAATTAAATTATTTTATGACCATCTCAATATAAGGGCCCAGAGTTGTCCTGAAATTCCTGATTTTTTAAGAAAATGTCCTGAAATGTCCTTATTTTTCAAAATAAATCCTGGAATTCCTTACTTTTTTATTACATTCTTTTGAAAGTTTAATTTTAATTAGTAATTTTATATTTTTCAGTAGTAAATTTTTCTTCCAGTAGAATATATTTTTTCTTTTAACTGCTTTATATGCAAAAAGAAAGAGAAAATGTTTCCCTTTTTTGTTCTCTTTCAAACTGGAAATAGGGTTGCCATACATTCGTCTCTGCCTCATTTTCAGCCATTGCTCACGAATGTCTGATGTCAGAAAAATTTAAGTTTGGGTTTATCATTAAATTCTATTTTCTGCATTTACAGACAAATATTCTGGTTTTAGTAGTGCACAACTATTTACAATGATGGCGAAATTGTGAGAATTATTCGCCTACATTTATGCACATGCGTGAAATGCTTATGGCATCATTTTAAAAGATTTTGATGGGTGTTTTGAAGAATGCTTATTAGCAAGCTCAGAATTTTATTTCTTGAAAACAATTAATTTTCATTTAAAAAGGCCAAGGAAAACGAAATTTTCCAACAAATGGTTGGAACTAGAAGATGTGAATAAATGCCTAATCAAAACCTGGTGCCGAAGTGTTGACAATGTTCTTTCTGCGGAGTGCTTCGTATGCAAAAGCAAATTCAGTGTTTCAAATATGGATTTTAGACAAGTGCTTGCTCATGCAGATGGATTAAAACACAAAAAAGCTGTGAACTGTTACAAGAATCAAACACTATTTACTATCAAGTCATCAACTTCATCTGAATCCTCAACATTGACTGTATTAGTGAATAACAAATTATCGCTTCCCAAAACGACATCAGAGAAAACCATTAAAGCTGAAACCATTTTAGTTTTGGGGGTAATAAAAAATAATTATTCTTTTTCATCTTTGAATGATATAGCTAACATTTATGGAGAAATTTTTGATGATTCCTCCATTTCAAAAAATCTCGAATTATCTTACAAAAAAGTCAGGTATATGATTAATTTTGGATTAGGTCCGTATTTCAAAACTTTTGTTTCGAGATATCGACTTCATATTTTGTTTTACTTTTCGATGAAACTGCTTCAAAACAAATAAAGAAATAGTTGGATATTTACATCTCATATTGGTCTGATAAACAAGTTAAAAATGTCATTTGTTACTTTGGATCACATTTTTTTAGGGCATGCTAAAGTGAATAAAATTGTAAAAATTATATTAAGTTTTATTGAAAATAATGGTTGGAATTTAGAAAAATTAATGCAGTTGTCAGTGGATGAACCAAGAGTTAATTTAGCTGTTTTAAAGCAAATAAATAGTGAACTGAGTAAACAAAGTATACCAGTACTAATTGATTACTAATTTTCAATTTCCACATTGCATTTAGAAGATTTTGAAATGTGAAGCCTTAAATATTTTTTATCAATTTGTTTTACTAGAATAAATCATTTCCTGCTATTATAACATAATGTGAAAGCATAATTAGATTTATGTTAGTTTCTGTATCCAGACATTAAATATTTTTGTATAGTTGAATATCGTAAGTTAGGTGAGTATTTTTACTTAATAAATCATAATTCAGCTTAAGATAATCAATTCTATGATTAATTATTGCTAAAATGTAGGTAATTCAAAACTTTTTTAACATCATATATAGATTTAGATGAGCAATTAAAATTACTGTTTATACTGAATGTGTTGGGCATTTTTGCAACTAGTTTAATATTTTTTTCCTGTATTTAGAACATGCAGTTATATGCTACGTCTGTAAAATTAATTTTAGGATTAATTCAAGTTTCAAAACTATTTGTAAAATAATCAATAATTTACTCTGGTTAACTTTTCTGCATAAAAATGACTTGTGTTTATGGTGATTTAAAATGCTTTTTTTTTTTTATTTTAAAATTGTAAAAGATTTTCCCTTTCCTTAAAGATTTATTTTTTAACTTGAAGTCCTTTTCATCTAAACCAAATTTTTATTTTCAAATTTTTATATTGAAAAAAAGAATATAAGAATATCTTATAAATCCATTTTAAATTATAGGGGCAGGGGACATTTCCTTGTGATACAACGTTATTATCAATTCATGAAGAATTAGAATGGCTTTCTGTAACTGGAAATTCTGGTCTTTCCTTCAGTTGTGAAGATGGTGATGTTATATTTTTTAGGTAACTTCTTTACTATTTTTTAGATTAACTTGTAATGTAAGGGTTAGTATGAAATTTTAGATGGAAAATACATTTATTTTTGGTGATAATTGTGTTTTACATTATTATATTTTTTGCTACCTCTTAAACAGAATATAATATCAACTAACTTTTGTTATCATTTCTCCAATCACTAATAAATTCATTATTCTTCTCAAATTTTAAGATAAATTCAGGAATTTATTAAATACATTCAAATCATTTTAAAAAGGAATTTGTAAGCTTTCTAATATTCCAAAAAATTTCCTCTTAATAAATATATGTTTTTCCAAGGCTCTTAAGAATTTCTACAATTTAATTTAATCTTCTTGAAAAAATATAAATAAAATTTAAGTATCTTTAAAATTTGTTTTTAAAACTATATCAATATTTACTGACAATATAGTTTTCAAGGTAGCTCCTCTGAGCTATTCTTAAACATTTATTGATATTGCTGCTGAGCTGGCAATCAAATGGTTTGCATTTTGGCTTTTGGTTCAACAGTTTGTGGATTTATTGGATATTTGTAACAGTCAAAGTCACTTTAAATAGTTGGTCCCTAACCAAAAAACAATATTACATAAAAAAAAAAAAACATTTACTATTGAGTGAGACTGATAAAATACAAGAATTTGTCTCCTGTTATTTATTTCATTAACTTTATTTAACAATATTACATAAAAAAGACATTTTCTATCGAGAGAGACTAATAAAATACAAGAATTTGTCACCTGTTATTTATTTCATTAACTTTATTTGATTTTATTCATATATATATTGGTGCATTTTCCTCATATTCATTATCTTATGAGAAAGTATCTACAAAGTGTTGTTATTGAGCTAGCCTTAGTGATTCAGTGCTGAGCTGATTTCCAAGTGATTAACTTTCTTGCATTTGATTCAACATTTTTTTGATTCGAAACTGACCCTGGGCAGGGATGTTTGTAATGGAACGAAATCCACTTTAAATCATGGGTTCTGAACTATTTAGCTCTTATATTCAAAAAACTCCCACAAGCAAACCTATTACTTTTTTGCTAGTAACCTCTGGTTGTCAGTTCTACAGTTCATGGTTTAGGGTCCCACCTTAGGTATGAATGTTTATAGTGATTTGGAATCCACTATAAACTGTAGGTCCTGTTCTATAATTAGCCTTTGTGTGCAAAAAATGAACATTGAGCAATAAACCTTATAGCTCAGTTGCGTCACATCACTTCTTTTAAGATCAGCAAAGTGAATCATTTCTTGTGATGGGCAACAGCTAAGATTCTGAACACATTCTCCCTCACTGAATTGCTGGAGCTTCATGGGTTGAGGATATGTCCATGTTTATCTGTAACGTTTGAAGTCCTGCCTGGTGTATTGTAGATGTTGAAAGAAGGGCAACAGCTCAGATGTCAATCTCATTAACTGTCTATTGTTTAAAATTATGAAGCATTTGGAAAACGAGTATTCCAATCCTGTTAAACTTGGGTACAGTTTCTAACTTGCTTCCATCATTATGTATGTATGTGATGAGATGTTTCACTATTCATAGCTGCCAACTTGTACAATTTGGCCATACAATGTAAGGATTTTGGACCAATTATACAGCCTTTTGGCTGAGCACTAAAATTGTATAAATTCACAGTATTTTTAAATTAGTATAAAAACATCTTATTTATATGACAAAAGTTGGTAGTTTTCATCTTGTTGATATTTTTATTGTAAGATTGTTAATATTTTTATTGTTGATTCAGAGAAAACTCACAAAACTTGAAATAAATGTTTAAATACATCTCTCTAACTCATAGTTTTTAGTGATAATGCTGATCTTTACAGATTTTCTTTCTATATACTGAAAGAGCTGGGTAATGATGTCATTGCTTGGAGGAGGAGTTATATGCAGCCTCTCTGATTTCTTGAACATGATTGGTTGTCGATCATAACATGATGATCGTGGGATATTTAGTCTTACCTACTGCATTTCTTTGTTCTAAAGCAGTATTGATTTTTTTTTTCGAAATTTGCATAGTTTATATATTTATGGTGGCGAAAAGTTTTTTAGCCATCACAAATATAAAAACTATAGTAAAGCAGTACAATCAAGTATTTTTGGATTCTTAAAAATTAAAGAATTTCCTGGTATTGTGTGTGGAAATTCGTGCAAGGTAGTCAGTTTAGGGTTTTACTCTATATGTGGTACTGCCATTGAAATTGGTTATAAAATGGGACATCAAAGATATCATTGAAATTCAAAGAGACATTGTAATTTTGTAAAAATATTTGAAAATACTTAAAAAAAATTCGAAACTGTTTTTACTTCTGGAGAAATTTCAAATGATGTATTAAATGTTGAATGTCTCTTCACTTTTATTTTGGAACACAGTTGGCAGTTGCAGTAGCTGACGATGCACAACCATTCTTTAGAAAAATATTTAAAAAATGTAAAGCTTCAAAAAATATAAATCAGAAAGAACAAAAACTATTTCCATAATTGAAAAATTGGCAGAGGAAAATAAAAAAAATCATTAGTGTACATGTTTTTGCAGAATACAACATTTGCTGTTTCTATTGATGCTACTAATGTTACTTCGAATCACAATTATATTATCACAAAGTATTATGGTTACATACTTTGATTTTCAGAAAAGCCAAACTGGCAAAAAAAAACTTCTTGCAGTTCCTGTTTTCTCTGGAAATTGGACTGATTCAAATATTTGTAATTTGTTGCTAGATACTCTACTTTCAAAAACATAGATATGAAAAACTGTATAGCTCTGAGTGTAAATATTGCTTCTGTCATGATAGGACTTAAGGAAAGTGAAGATATGTTGTCTTTGCCTCATTTACATTTATGTGTAGAAAAGGGATCAGTATGACTTCCTATAGTTGTGGATGAATTTTTGATAAATGTTATATTTTATTTGAAAAAGACTGCTAAAAGAAAATAGCCTTAAAAAATTTTAATTGATGCATAATGTGGAATATTTTAAAATTCTTAAGCATGCATGCACTAAATGGCTTTTATTAGGTAAGAGTCTAAAGCGATTTACTGTACAATGTAATCCTTTGCTTGCTTTTTTTTTTTTTTTTTTTAAATGTTATCTTTTTAATGTCATCTTTTTTTTATTTACATTATTCCAATGAAAACTACAGGCAAAATGTAATATATCTACTATTGAAGTGATTAAAACTGAAGAAGTATTGGAAAGGTAAATAAAATTTCTAGTGGTAATAATCAGTTATCAAAAAAAGATGAAAAATGAAATGAAGTCAAACAAAAAGATGAGAACTTGGAAAAATTAAATAAATGTTTCTCAGTCAGATAGTATTTGTTCTCGGTCAAGAGAAGAAAATTTGCTTACATTTTTGACATGCCATCTTAATAAAACATTTTGTTTGTTCATTTGTTTGCTCCTGAAATCCATATTTTTAACTCTATGTGAATAAATTTTTTAAAGAACTTAAATCAACATTTGTTTAACTAGAAATAATTAAAAGCTATAGATCTATAAAGAAATAACAATATGTAATTAAAAATAATCAAAAAAATTAATCTTCTATTCAACAATAAGAAAATATTATGTTTCATGATTTGATTACATTCAATACAAATTTACAATTAACAGTGATCTGTTAAAGCATCAAGAAGTTTTGGACTTGGAGAAAATTTTTTAAATTCTTCTTTTTTAACTAAATTTCCCATCATATTTTCACAAAAAATAGATGAAACTAGAGATGCAGCTGGGAACAAAATTTAGTCTGAATTTTGCGCTATACAAATTGATGATTACCTGAGAAAGTAGTGAAAAAGAAAGAATGAATAAAAAAAAGAGGCTATTATTAGCAAATAGAATATTGAAACACACCAGGATTTTTAAGATTATTTATCCTGCTGGGTGAGATAGCATTTTAACTATTTCACGCAGCAATGCTGATTGTGTAAGAATATTTAGCAGTGTGTATAAAACAAGAATGCAGTTTCATAGTTCTAAGTCAAATACATATTTAGAAAAACATATTATTAAATAAAAGTAAGCTAAAAAAATGAATGAATGAATTGTTTTTTTTTTTTTTTTTTTTTTTTCTTTTTCTTTTTAATAAATCAATTTTGTAGAACAAAAGTTGCTATGAACAAAAATTTGTGTCGAAATTTTTGATGATGGCTAAATCAACCATTTATGAACATTTGAAGACTTAAAACAGTTAAAATATATTTTTTGCATTTGTCTATTTACCTAAATATATTTTATTTGTAATTAATATTAATTGTTTTATAGAAAATATACTTTTGTTTTTGAAATAAATGCCTGATAAATTTTAAGCATGCTTATTTTTATTTGCAGTATTCTTTTTTTAAAAAAAATTTCAAATTTAATGTATTTGTTACAATTTTTGTATTTAGCAAGTGAAAAATTATGGATTTTGCTATATAATAAGATTTTTTAGTTTAATAAAACAATTGTAAATTATATAAATAGTTAACTATTTTTTTATTACTTTATCAATATTGATTTTAAAATCAATCAAGTCTTATTACTTATTTAAATTTTTAATGATAATGTTGGCAGTTTATCCCCCATTGAAAATTTCCAGTATGCAAGGTGCCCTGACTTTCATGCATTTTAAAAAATTCATCTTTTTAATCCTTTGTGATCAGGTGTCTCCTCTCAGGGTGTCAGAAGCATAGTGACAGGGGGATCTATCATGCCCTGGGTGCAGCTCGCACAGGAGCGTCAAATCATTTCAAAGATTAATAAAATTTTCCCGAAAATTTCAATCTTAGTTTGATTATATAAATTTTATTTGGAGAAATAAATTTTCATTTTATAATTATTGTTTGATGTCCAGAAAACAAAAAACAGCAGGAATGAATCAGACTTGGAAAAGAGAAGAGGTTGCTGATGAAAAATGATGAAAGAACAGCTGCTGCAGCTTGCCATAAATGAAATTTTTATATTTCCTTATTAATAATAATTTTGCATAGCTTAGTTACTTTCTTTTTTTTTAATTATGCTTTTAATTTTCGTTTTTAATCAGTTAGGTTATCATTTTTCATTCTTTTGAACCTTTCTTTTTTAAATTTTATACTTTGCTCAAAGTTTGGGATATACTTGTTTTGTGCTAAAAATCTTGTAAATATGTAAATAATGAAAATATGTAAATTTTTTGATATAAAATTTCTGAAATATTAGATTGGTCAATACTTTATTTCTTCTTTTATATCACTTTGTTGGAAACAAACAATATTAAAAATTTGTGCCAAGATTTAAACAATATTGTTTAAATCTCTTCAAATTCTAAATAATAATTTAGAATTTGAAGCTTTATTAATCTTAGATATTGCTTCAGGACACCCAAAATCTCTGCTGAATTTATACCCAGAAATCAATGTTGTGTTTCTTCCTCCCAATACTTCCTGCCTCACACAGCTCATGGATTAAACAGTGTTATCTACATTTAAAAGATATTATATGAGGACAATAATGACTAAGGCCATCAAATCAACTGACAGGCAAATGAGCCAACATAAAGAGATTTTTGGAAGAATTATAATATATGGAACACAATAAATAATATTGAAGACTCGTAGGCTCAAATAAAAGAGTTGACAGTGAAAGATTTCTGGAAACAATTATGCCCTGAAATCATCAGCGATTTTATAAATTTTTAAGAAACACCAGAAACTCTCACAGATGAAATAGTTAGCATAATGAATGAACTAAGCATAGATGTCAACAAAAAAAAAAAATGTTAATGAGTTGATTGAATGTCAGTCAGCAGTATTTTCAAGTGAATACTTAATTGAATTGAACAACAATTGAGTAACTGTGAAATACCCATTGAAAGTGAAGAAGAGGAAGTTATTAAAAACGTCAAGACTCTTTGACAGTTGAAAATATGAATAGCACCTTAATGTACCTTAACAGATTTCTGACCATCATGAAAGAATGGAATCCCAATCAAGAAAGTATACTCAAGTACATTAGCAATTAAAAATGACACAGTGTGTTATAGTAACAATCTTTATCAAGAAAAGAATAAAAGGGTGGTGTTCAACTAACTCATAACAAATTTATATTTAACATATTGATAAATAAATACGGTTTTTGGAGCATATTTTTTTTACATATTTCTTTTTTGCAAACATTTACACACACTCTCTGGAATCAATTATGTGTTTAAGTCGAGAGCTCACTGTGTCTGGAAGAAATATTTTATCATCTTATAGTATTTCAAATTAATCAAGAGAAATGTTTAAAGGTATTGAGGTTTTTCTTTTCCATTATCTTCAGTTATAAAATGGCCGAGCTAGCAGCTGAATGGTTAGGGCTCTTGCCTTCGGTTCAACAGTTCATGGATTCGAATCCCACCTTGGGCATGGATGTTTGTAGTTGTTCGGAATCCACTTTAAACCGTAGGTCCCTCGTGTGCACAAAATGACCATTGAGCAACAAACAAACCAAACCAATCAGTTATAAAATTAATTATACCATGAATGATTGGAAAATTTTCAAGTAATAAACATATATCCTTTTTAGATATTTAACTTTTTCTTTAGTATATAACAAATGACTTATAATTTTCTTAAAAAAAATTTAAAATGTCTAAAACTTATAATGTGTTGATTTATTGTTTCATATATTTATATTTTGTGTAGAATAAACATGCTATATATATTTATGTACTTTGGACTTTGTAGTTGTTTGTAATTGATAATATTTACTTACTAATTAAAATTAATCAGATTACCAAATAACTGTTAATAAATAGATAATTTTTCATAAATTAAAAATGTATTTTTGCATTTGCATAGTTTTGCAATAAACTATATAAAAGAATCATAGATTATAGTAAATATTACATTAGTGAATAAGTATTTCACTAATGTAATATTTACTATAATCTATGATTCTTTTTTTTTTTTTTTTTTTTTTTTTTTTTTGCTCTATAGATACATTAATTCTGTGTTACATTAAATTTAAAACTTAGCCGATCTGACAGCTGACTATTTAGCACTCTGGTTAAACAGTTCATGAGTTTTGAATCCCTTCATGGGCATGCAAAATTTAGCAGTTAGGAATCCACTTTAAACTGTAGATCCTGGTTTTATTAGCCCTTTGTGTAAAATGATTGTTGAACAAGAAATAAATTTAAAATTCAAATTATTCTAATCATATATGAAGCATAACATTTTATAAATACAATAAATATTACTATTCTTAGATTTTATTAACTTTATGAAGCTAGTTGATAAATAAAGGATCTAAATATACATATTTTTATATTCATTAACTAATGTATTTACATTTTTTTAGGGATAAACAAGAAGAATTGAAAAAATTAACAGCAGAAGAAATACGAGAAATTACAAATAAAGAGAAAGCTAAGTGAGTACTTCATATATTTCTTGTAAGTAAACAAATTGATATTCTTGTAATATTTCAAAAGATATTATGTAAGTGGCACCAAATTTAGTTTTCTTTAAATAGTTCTTTAGTATAAAAGTTGTTATATACTTTTTTGCATCAACTTTTTCTTTGCTCAGTATTAAAATGGTTCACTGCAAAAAAATTTTATGATATTAACAAGTACTTATATTTCATGTTAGTACCATCACTACCAATAATTGATTAAAATTTTAGTTCTATAAAACAAACTGTATTTGAAAAATTCATATAACTTTGTTGTTTTTAATCAGCTGTTTCTTATTATAATTTTATATGGCATAATATAATCCTTATTGAAATTGTGAGATATTTTTGACATCGAAAGGGAAGGATAATGGTTTCTTAGATTAGTCAAAAATTTAGGAAATTCATTTTAATGTGTTAGGTAGATCTTGTGGCTAAAGTAATCATTATTATTTTTAAATTTTTCTGTTTTTACTATCATTATTTCAAATGAAAACTGACTGAACTATGATACGATTATTGGACCAGACTTCTTTTGGAAGGACACATTCATGGGTAAGAAAACATTTGACAGCACTGAATGTATAGTATCATCGAAATATCCTTATTGCTTAAACTAGTTGTTGATTTCAAAATTAATGCTTTCATCAAAATATCAAAAACGTTTTGAATTAAATTATCTTAATAATTTTTTCTTAATTGTCCAAATAAATTGCATCTTTATTTTGATTGATATTGATACAATAAATTTTTTTATGTAGAACTTTACTAAATTCATTTACAATAATGCCTTTATCAATATTCATTTGTATTTCGTAATGTTCCATTACTTTTAATCATGAATTTAAAGCAGTATTTGTTTTTAGGTATTCAAAATTTACTAATTTATTTTCTTGTTTACTGTCAAAGTTTATATTTTTGTTATTTTTTTAGTTTGAAATTTTCTGAAAAATTTTAAAAAAGTTATAAAGGAGTTACTTAACTTTTGTATTTTTGATTAATCTAGATATAAAAATTCATAATACACGATTTTAACATATGAACTTTCACATGCGGATATAAATGATATCAAATTTCCATGCCGTCTTTATTTTTAACATGTTATAAAATTGCCTTCTAAAAAAATTAGTTGATAATTCCTTTATGTTTGTTTGCTTATAGTTTTATGTTTTTATTTCATTGTATTCCATTAAATTTTTCTATATTATTTACATTAAATTAAAGTTTTACTTTAATTTTAGTAAGCTTTAAGTGTATGTATATAAATATTTTTTTACTTTTTTTTATTTATGATATTGAAAGCTTATTGTATTTTATGTTTAAATTGGATTTTTTTCACATTATTAATTTTTACTTTAAGGTAGAATAACAATTGATACGAATATTGCAAAACTTATAGCACAAATTATTTTTTCTCAAAATTTGACTAATATGTAATTTTCCAGGTCTACTAAAAATATAAAAAATTTCTACTCTCCAAAAAAAGAGAAAGCTTTAAAAATTTACACTGTAGATACTGCTCCCATTCAAAAATCAAGTCAGAACTCTAAACAAGAAGGGCCAGATTTAGATTGATTTAAGTGAGTATGTACTTTTGAATATTGATAGTGAACATGATGTTTGTGTCTGTGCAAACCTCATTTAATGAATCAAAAGTATTAAAAGGTCTAGAATTTAAATGCTAATTGAAGGGAACCTCTCATTATAATTTTACATGTAGAGACATTGATTGAAATTATCCATTATTGCTTTCCAGATGTTTATCCCTAACCATTTTATTTTTTAATTTATATTTATAAGATTTTAAAATTGTAATTGAAAGAGTACTATGTTTAAAATATATCGAATTTTCATTCATCTAATGTTTATTTAATCCTAATTTCTCATAAAGCCCTTTAAATTTATAATGACTGATTTATGTTTATGTAAGTTAATAGTAACATTTAATAATATGATAATATACACATTATATATATTAGTAAAACATGCTCTTGAATGACAACAAAATGCTATAGGTATCTAAAAAGCCTTACAACAATTTCGAGTTGATTGGTTATCAATTGCGCAACATCAAAATACAATTAAAAATACGCAATATTAATTTAAAAGGTAGATTTTAAAAAATTTTAAATAATGCCAAAATGTGAAGGTTGATTTTTGAATAGCTTATAGTTGGGGAAAACTGTAAAAAATAAAAGTATTTTTTAATAATTGATTAAAGTACATTTCTTTATAATATATTCAGCTGAATTTATTCAACTGAATTTATTGTTACTTTTTTAAAATTTTCAATAAAATTCAATTTCAAAAAAAAATTTTAATATTATGTTTCTAGTATTTGTAAACTGGTTGGGAATATTTTTTGAGAGAAATGAATACCAAATACTTTCTTAAGCGATTCTTATTGCTTATTTAATAGCATTTTAATTTATTTCTTTAATCACTTATTGTTTCTACAAAATTAACTACTTATAAAAATAAATCATGCTGTTATAATAAAATAGTATTTACTTTATTAGTAGCAAAGATTTATTCATTTCTGTTTATTCAGAACTCTTTTTTATTGTAACAGATTTTTAATTAACTAATAAAATCTATGTTACTGTGAAGCAACTGAATAAAGATTTATTTACTTAACTCTCATTAATTACTAATAATATTAAAATATTACTTAAGTATTTAAAATTTAACAATAAATCTTTACTAAATATTATTAGTCAAATTTTACATTTTTGATAATGGATCCTTATTAAGTTTACATTCAAAAATAAATTATATTTGTCTACTTTCTTCTCTTTGCTAAAATTCTGTTTTTGGTAAGCTCATTGCACTCAATTTACTATAATATGTAGCTAGTGAAGTGTATATTTCTTGAAATATACTTTTCAGTCTTTTCCAACTAGAGTAACATTTAAATGTCTTAAAGTTGATTGCTGCTGCATTTTCTATTTATCAGATTTTTAATATTTTGCGGTATGATTTCTTATTCTCTCATTAAAATAACTTGGACTATTTCCCAATGTTCAATATAGATTGTCATTTATTATTATTATTTATTTATTTACATCTTAAAGCATGCATTTTGGCCATACATTTACTCTTACAGGTATCATTATCAATGTGAAAGTCGTTAAATTCTTATAACTTTTGGAACTTTGTTTTGCAGAAAATATAAAAATATTAAATTTTTTGTAATCAATATACATATATTTTCTTAAATGTACAGTATTTAACATTATCTACTTATTAAAATGTAAAATATACTACCTTATATAATGCATGTTAGTAAATAACTTCTTTGAAATTATAATAAAAAATTGATAATTTTTTGACTTAATTAATTTAGAATATTTAGTAAATGTATTTTTCTTGAATTTCACTTTTCAGTCTTCTCCCATTAGTATAATATTTGAATATTTTAAAGTTTATAACAGTTCTATTTTTCTATTTCTGCAGCTTAATATTTTATGAATTTTTATGATTTTAATAAATTAACTCTAAGAGTTTTCTAAAGTTCAATGTAGACTGTCATTTACTAGTTTGTACATTTTTAATTCAAATATATTTATATCAAATTTGGAGAAAATGCTTTATGGAATGCTTCAATTGTTTTTATAAACTGCATATTTTCATAATTTAAATAATTTGATTAAATTATGATTGATGTAGACAATGTGTTTTGCTGAATGTAATCATCTGAGTAATTTAAATTTATTTTTAATTTCAGAGGGCAAAATTTTATCCCTGATATCAAAATTCTGTTTCAAATGAAAAATGCAACTTCTGTTGAAGTTTGGCTTATTACAAAGTATTTATTTATATGTTTTTGTGCCACTTATTATTTTTTTTATTTCCTTTTATAAGGATGTATGTCTTCAAAAAAAGTGTGTTAATATATGCGTGAGAAACATGATTGCTATGTGAATATAAAATCTTAATGTGTTGCAATTATATTTATATAGTTAAATTATTTTAATATTTATTTCCATCAAATCTATTATATTTTGGCCGATTGTTGTAAAACTTTACATATTTTCTGTTATTTACTTTGTATTCTATTTATTAAGTTCATTCTTGTTATAAATTATGCATGTACAATAAACAATTTTTAATGTATATAATATAAACGTTTAATATATAAAATCTGCTTCCCTAACGGAATAATTTATTTTTTCCATCACCTTCAAATTATTCTTTTTAAATAGTATCATTAAATTATAAAATTTGTTTATATCTATACATTATTCTGATTTTAAACCAGTAATTATAAAATTTAATTTTAATTTTTAAATATGATTAGAATTAATCATCAACATGATTAAAATAATTAGAAATTAATTCAATACCTTAACTGATCTAAATTCTGTCTGTATCTTTAGAAATCATTCTTGATTTTCCACTTTTGTTAATATTTAATTTAATAAATATAATTTTAAACTTTAATTTATTGAAAATTGATATTTATATGTTAGTACTTCAATCATTTTTATAAATTATGTATACAGTATTTACATCTGACATATGTAGTCTGTTTTTAAATTTAAAATAATTTTAATTTGTTTTTCTTTATTTTTCACGGTGTTTACTATTACGGAATTTTCAGCTAGAAGTATATTACATTTTATTTTATTACTTTAAAAAGAAATTTTAGTGTTAAATGATGGAGCAGTGTTTACCAATTATGTACATTAAATATGCATGAATTTAAAAAATAAATAAAAATAAAACAATATTCTGAATGAGTAATATATCATTTTAGAAAATTTTTTATTTTATTTTAATAACTTGTTTAAAGGTATATCTTTAATATTTAATAACAGTTTCACTATTACACTGAAGAACATTGTAAAAATGTTGCTACATTTTAATTAATATGATTTCATTCTTCCATCCAAATATTAATTGATCTAATTAAAATATGTTGTGAAGATTAATATAAAGACTATAATAATAATTTAAAACACTGATGAATATTTTTATAATTTCTAATAGTTTATATATTGAACTGTTAAACTATTTCATGATTGCAATTGCACAACATTACTAAATGGAATTAAATATTGTATTATTTTGTTCATATATAAAAACACAATATTTACTTTATCATGCATGTAGTTTCATAGAAATCAATATCAATGTGAATGTCATTAAATGTTTATAACTTTTGGAACTTTGTTTTGCAAAATCAATAAAAAAGTTACATTTTTTGCAATCAATGTATGTACCTTTTCTTAAATGTACACTATTTAACGTGATCGAATTATTAAATTTTAAAGTAACTTATATAATGAATGTTACTGAACAAATCGTAAATTATAATAAAAAAATTTGAGCTATTTACTTATTTTCAAATGCTTAAACAATCTGCTGTGATGGTATTATTTCCCACCAAATTGTACAAGTTCTGGAAGTTATGGTCCCTTTATACAGTGGAGCAAACACAATGGGTATACCATTGTGACTTTGGAAGTGGATGGGTCTTCATTATTTAAAAGCAGAAACCAATACACCAGACCCCCAGACCTGACCTGATACAATCAAATAATAATGCTTTATATCTAATTTTAAAAGTAAAAGATAATTTAATTTATTAAGATTATTATGTTAATCATGTGTTAGTTAATTGGGTGTCAAAACATTTTAGGATTATTTAATCTTTTATTCAAAGCCATAATGCTATAATTTTAGAATACTTAAACAAAATCTTGTAAAGATTTCAATGTTAGATTCATTTTGAAGAAATTTTAAATTTGTATAAATCTTATTATAAACACTCTGTATTGCTCATTCCCTTTCTTACAAGTTGATTAACTATTTTCTTAATTGTTAACTTTACAAATTAATTATAAAATTTATAATTTTTACTATTCTTTAGGTTTTTTATATATGAATCATTTTTTATGCATATTTTAAATGATCCTGTGTAAAATTAGTATATTGGATTTGTTGCTTTTCCTTTGAAATCTTCTGAATATTGACCTGTCTTTTTCTTTTTCCATTGATTGCAATAGCTTGATGTGAGTAATATAGAAGTTTTACTTTTTCTTCATTATATGCTATAATTTTTTGCTGGATATATCCACAAATTGTTCTTTTATTTAAGCAGAATGTTTGAGTTTGTATGCAAAATATATATATACAAGTGAGATAAAAAAAGTTAATTTAACTTTACACACACACACACACAGTACTCAGAAACATTCTCTTAATTTATTAATATTATATTGGATTTAATGTATATAGGTATATTTCATTTTAAAATGTAGAAAATTTTTCCAAGTTCTTATATAAAGATTGTTGAATATATTATTTATCCTTTCTTGCATAATAGATTAAAATTATCATCAACCTGTTTTAAAAACTTGAGGGAATTTAAAAATTCTCATAAGTTCAAGAATTCTAGTTAATATATTCCATATTTTTCAAACTGAAATTCTTCCTGGTTGATGAACATGCATTTTTCATATTGTGAGATGTATAATTGCTATTTAAGGAATGCTAATAAAATTAAAAAACGAATTTGCTTCTGTAAAGAAAAATATGGAATTTGATGGTGAGAAGTCGTTCTAAGAAAAATAGAATCAACAAGAGTCATTCTCATGATAATCAAAGCCATTATTGAAAGAGAAAGCAATGAGCACATCATATAAGAAATTATTGTATTAGGGAAAAATAAAACTACTATTTCATGTTTATCATTGCTACATCTCAGCAGAGAACAAGAACTGTATTTTGCATACATGTATATCACTCTTAAACTGCATAACAGGCCAGATAGTTTTAATCAATTCTTAAGATACACTTGAAGACAATGCCTTTTATTCATTTTTCAAAATCAAATTACGACAGTGATACTTAAACTGTCATTTTACTTTTCAACTTTCATCAGTATGACATTTAACACTGAAAGTTTTTGTTGAATATGCTATATGTAATTAAAAAATAACTTGTCCTCTGGTTGAACAAAATAAATTGATATCTGCTTTTATATGTAAAAGTTAAGTAAATAATAATTAAAAACAACGTATGAAATATTTTAGAAATTTTTTAATGTAATGAGTGAATAAATAGAATATAATTTAAATTGTTCAAATATGAAGTGGTTTGTAAGAAATTAGAAAACCGGCTTTTATAAGTATTAGATTAATTATTTAGAAAACAAAAGCATTAGCAATGGAAATAAAAAACAGAAAGTCTGCAGAAAATAATCATAAAAAAATCGAGAAAAGGATTTATGAAAAATTTTTTACTTTCTCAACAAGAGACAAGGTTGAGTATTTAGAATTAATTTGTGTTAGTATTCTAAGGTATAGACAGTATGCTTAAAAAAACTTTCCTCTGTACTTCAAAAAAATAAGTAAAATAAATTCTGTTGGAAAAGAACATATATTTACTTTCCCAAAGAAAATTACAAAATATATAACTATATTTGGTTGTGTAAAATATTTAATTTATACGTATGAAATCTCACTTAATGAGTATAGTTCATCCCAGTAAACTTCATTTTGCACAAATCGAGAATCCTACTTGTAAAGTGAAACACTTATTATGTGAAAAATTGTTCTCTTAAATTAATGTAAAATACAATACATCGACAAAATACTGTAAAGAAAATGTATTTGAAAATAATTACACATTGTTAAGAAGATTGAATTATCTTCATTTTTTCTTGTATGGAACACTCATCTGGAATGCGAATTCAAATTGCAGAAAGCAAAAAATAATCGAAATAATTATGATACATACTTAGTTATTTTTTATTAGAAAGGTGTGTCCACAGACATTTATTTTTGCTGATGTATCACATTTGTCAAAGAAAATGCAATATAGCACTATCCTTAAATACATTTGCTGCATGAGTAGCCTTTCTTCTTATTAGGATGATACTTCTGAATGTAAGACGCAAATTTACCCATGCTTTCAGCATTTCTTTTATTTTGCCGAAAACTGTTGCTTTTCTCTTCCTCCAAAATTTCTTGCTGTGAATGTAAATCTCCATTAGCTATTTAGTGGTCAGCTCTTGCTTTATTCTTCCACAAGCACATCAATAACACTGTTTTTCTTATCTCCAATCCCATGTCCCACAGCCTATGATAGCAACAAAAAAAAAAAAAAAAAAAACTTGTGGACTGCAGGTTTTACTTGTACTATCTCTAATTCCTCAAAATCAGCTCTGGTCAACCCCATCTCATGCTTTCTCAGTCATCTGGAAATGTTGCAATGATGTGGAAATAATTTTTCCAAAATTCAAACTGAGGTTGGTTTTTTCAGTCAAAACCTGAAAACACTGTTTGAAAAGTGCTTTAATGTAGAGCTTGTTAGAAACAATGTGCTGGTCCATTGGTTGGAGTAATGGAGTGGTATTGGAAGGCAGAAACACGATTTTGATGAACTTTAATTTTTCAGGGAGGTCATCTTGTAACATTATCCATTGCAATTAGGACATTGAAGTGGCAGCATTGGGGATTGTCGTTCAAAAGGAAGTAGGAATAATAATGAATTATTTATTTTGATTAGAATTAATTCAGGTAATTTAAAATATTTACATAAAATGTAGTAGTTTAATATGTTTGAAATTTTATGGTTATTAATTTTGCAAAAAAAGTAATTCATTGAACTTTTATAATTAGGTCATTCAATACTTCATAATTGTAATTTTTCATTTCTCCCCCATCCCCTTCTTGAAACTCCAAAATGTCGGTAGTAAGTCCGTAAAAGTTTCAGGGGATTTTTTGGGGTTACCCAAACATCCCTGTGTCAGGTTCATCTCAAGCAAATATTTTTGCTCTGAAGCACCAAACATTTAATCCACTGAGTAAAAAAGTTTTGTGTTGCTCATACTTGGTATTGGACCTCGATATGACATTTAGTTTCGTCTTCTGAATTTGGCATTCATTGAAGCCTCGTGGAGTTCCTAAATATAAACAAGTGGAAACTTAATTTTCAAAGTGCACCTTGGATTTGTTCAAAATTACAACAAGAAGGGTTTTTTCTTGTGTTTGTGATGGAGCCATGCATTTTCCTCTGCTGTTATATACATTCGCTTTGGCACCAAAATTTGTATACATTCGCTTTGGCATCAAAATTTGTATACATTCGCTTTGGCATCAAAATTTGTATACATTCGCTTTGGCATCAAAATTTGTATACATTCGCTTTGGCATCAAAATTTGTATACATTCGCTTTGGCATCAAAATTTGTATACATTCGCTTTGGCATCAAAATTTGTATACATTCGCTTTGGCATCAAAATTTGTATGCATTCGCTTTGGCATCAACTTTCAAAATTTTCGCGCTTCTTAAAATTGCCGATAAAGTTGTCCGCTGCTTTTGTGTTTAAACTTGCTGCCTCTCCGTCTCACAAAAGTGTGGATGTCAGTTCTCTTGAACTTCTCGAACCACCCATTTCAACCCGCAAAAATTATTTTTGACCTCATTAAGGCATCAGGGTTATCAATGAAATATTTGATAACCCTAATGCCTTAATGAGGTTAAAAATAATTTTTGCGTTTTCACAAAAGATTTTCTTGCTAATAGTGTCATCTTTCAATAGCGTTTCATTTATCATTAAGAAAAGCAACCTTTCGACATCGTCGAGAATATACAACCGTTTTACAAATATTCTTGCTACTTCCTATGAAGCATTTGTTTCCTTTAACTCATCCTTGTTTTTGAAGATTTCTATTTTATTGTGTGCTACATTTGCAATATTAACACCTCTTTCTCGCATTTCAATAATTCCATATTTCGTTTCTATTGTTATTTTTGCGGATTTTTTTTCAGGAACAATTTTTCAAGTGCCTGTTAAACTTTCCTCTCAAAAATTACCTATTCATTTTCTAATTAGCTTTCTAATAATCAAGTCAGTTGATTTTTATATGTATATATAACACAATATCTCATAAGTTTGAGAAAGTGTGTGATCACAAGCAACACTACAATGCCTCTGGAATGAATGCTAAAATAGACTGATGAA
Source organism: Latrodectus elegans (assembly GCA_030067965.1). Taxonomy (NCBI): domain Eukaryota; kingdom Metazoa; phylum Arthropoda; class Arachnida; order Araneae; family Theridiidae; genus Latrodectus; species Latrodectus elegans. The sequence goes on from CM057814.1 coordinate 98,593,664, forward strand.
ACAAGCACAATTTGTGGCTTCCCCACTTCTCGCCACCCATTATGCGAGATTCTATAGTTAATATATAAACAAATTAAGATATAGAATAAATAAATATATATATATATTAGAAGCATTGAATTGGAATCTTAACTGAAAATTAACTTACAAGGAGACTGAGAGGGCAAGAACACTCCATCTGAGGAAAAATAGAAAAGCCAAGTTTAAAGACTTCCTAATAAATTGAAATAGACGATGTTTCGTGAATGAAATTATAGTTAAAAGTGTGTGAAGAAAACAGGACGTTATTTAGATATAAAAAAATTGTAATTTTTAAAAAATTCAAATTAATTAAATTCTAAAACATTGTCGACTATTGTGGAAAGGAAAAAGGATTAGTTAAACCATGTAGAAAATTATAAAAAGCCAAGCAAGAAACATTTTAAATAACCTTAATACAAGTTCCTTAAATTATTAGGTTTAATTAAAAAGGGCTGACATTCAAAGTCAATCGTCTGAGAAAGGGTTTTAAAATCAAAATTTTATAGGGTTTCTTCAACCAAAAAATGAACAATTAAAAATATTAATTTTGAAACTAATTAGTAGAGGGAATCAAATGGAACTGTTGAAAAAAATGTATAGAAATTTTAGAAATGGTAATTTAATTCAGTAAAGGTTTTTAGAAATAAAAATTTATTTTATTGGAAGATAAAATTGTTGATTAAATAATTTGTTTCTGTGGATTAAAAGATTGTATGGTTTTAATAAACTCATTGAAACCTGAATTGAGTGAATAATATATGTGAATTTGACTAATGATGAGAGAGACATCAAAAATTGTGTGTGTGTGAAAATTTATTTTAAATTTAATGTAAATATACTCATGATGTATTTTAAATTTATCCCCCAATATACTCATGTTCATTATATTTTAAATTTTTATGTTGATGTCTAAGTTTACATTATGAATAACAGGTTTAAATTTTAAGGAAAAAAATTTTAGTGGTTGAGAATTGTTTGTTTAAAGTAATTTTACCCTATCTAATAAATTTAGTTATAAGAAAAGAAATTTGGATGAGAATGAATTTAACTTCTTTGGTGAGTTAATAAAAATTACAAATATTGAATTAAAGTTAGTAGATATTGTGTGTGATATTCCATTAATTTGCTTGTATATTAATAAGTTTAATATACACTCATGTCCATAAATTAAGGATAATTCAGAATCACACCGAAATTGAACTCTAAAATAAAAATTTCACATGTAGAATTATCACATATATCTTTAAATAATATGCAAATTACAAGAAACCACCAGATGGTGCCGATAGTACGTCTCAATGACGAGAGTATAAGAGACTGGTATAGAAGGAATGGTTGCAAAGAAATAAAATTGTTCATAAGTGCTTTAAAAGCCTTTCAGTGCAAAAACCGCATAATTATGGCACAAAAGAAGCATTTGGTTGATTTTTTACATGGTAGAATTATCGGGTATCTGGAAGTTGGACCTACCCAGCTGGAAGTATTCGAGGAACTTGGAATCGACCAGAGTGTCATCTCCAGGCTTTAGCAATGGTACCTAGATGATGGTAATGTGATTAGACGTTATAACACAGGTCACCCCCGAATTACAACACCGAATAAGGACCGGTATTCGGCAGTTACTGCCAAAAGAAACAGACGGAGCACAGGATCAGACCTGTCTCGTCAGCTCTCTTCAACTGTCGGTACGACAGTTTCAAGGCAGACCGTGTACAGATGCTTAGGGCACATTGGTCTGTATGCTCGTAGGCCTGTCAGATGTGTTCCACTTACCGCAACTCACTGTCGCATTTGGTTAACCTGGAGTAAAGAGCATGCATTGTGAACACTGCAACAGTGGTCTTGTGTAATGTTTTCCGGCGATAATGGTACAGGATTGCTCGTTTGGGGAGGAATTATTCTGGGTTCCAGAACTAACCTGCATGTTCAGAATGCAACCATGACAGGCCACATCTATCGGGATGTCACTCTGGAACAATATGTACGCTTGGCAGGCAATAAACCTGTGCACTGCGCGTTGCTTGTGGATGGTGTTTCATTGGTGTCTGGTATACCACCCAAACACGAAACAAACACTTCATTAATAACGTCACTCCAAATATTAACCAATAAAATTTTATTTACTGTTCAATTTGCATAATAATTGTATTGTGTATTTGTTAATATTTTCATATTTGAAAACATAACTATCCCGAAAAATCCAAGAAATATTGCATGTAATACTTTGATTTAAATATCAGCAGAGCAAATATTATTGCTGCAGTGTGTATGGAAGAGAAAAAAAGAGGGAACAAAATTTAAATAACATAAAACTTATTTCAATTGCCCATGCAACTTATTTAAAATAAAGTTTACAATATTTCTTTGGAGTGAATTTCTATAAACTTTAAATAATAACTAAATTAGAAAATCATTTTATAAAAAGTTTTTTCGCTATAAATACGTATGCATTTGCATTATATTAAAAATCCTAATTTAAAAAATAATTACATTTTATTTCAGGTATGTTTCATAATATTTAAATAAAAAATACAAATAAATTTATCTATCATATAAAAGTTCATGTATTTAATGCATTCATAAAAAGTAATAATAAATGAAAGTTATTTAAATTATTTCTACGGTGTTTTAATTGCAGTTTAAATTAAAAACGCTTTATTTAACTTTTATTAAAACTAAGAATACTCAAAATATTTTTCTAATTTTAAAAAGCAATTTCAATGAAAAAGATTTAAATAAAATTAAAATAGATTTAAAAAATCTTGTGAAATTTTACCAGAGAATCGTTTTTGAAATCATTATTAATTATTCAACTAAGATCTTTTTATAGTTGATTTTTTAAAATTTCTATTAAAATAATTACCATCACGTAGGTTTCACAAGTACATGTTATCTACTGAAAAATACATAATCGAATTAATAAGTATATATTATAAAACAAAACAATGAAATTCTAAAACATATAGACCAATTAAATTTAACTTGCTTTTAAAATATTCAATGATAAATTCTTCAGTGTCTACAGAAAATTTGAATTCCAGGTTTTTATATAAACAGCGTGAATCAAATAAATATACACTTGTCGCTCGGTTGTGGATGGAAAAAATTGAACATGCTGAATACTTCGTTTGGTGGAAAGCTCCGCCTCAGTTTGGTCATACGTGACGTCATTTCGTGGATGGCTTGTGGACATCTGGTAGTCACCCACCGTTTCCGGGTGACTGACCAGGTTTGCTGCCTTCCTTTGCTTCGGGTCGCTATCTGTTTATGAATGACAACGGCTGTCCTCGCCGTGCAAACATTGTAGATGAGGACCTTCAATCGGAGGATAGCACCCGTGTGGAATGGGCCAGCATACTCACCGGACTTGAATCCAATAAAGCATGTGTGGGACATGCTTGGTTGACAAATTGCAGCCCGTCAACCATCTCCCACATTTCTACCGGAACTTCGAAAAGCATTGCTTGATGATTGGTGTAATATTCCCCAAGATCAGATCGATAATTTGATTTTCAACATGCCTAGGCCTGTATTGCATTGCCTGGGGGGGTATGCTATGTATTAACCACTATACCGACTATGTTATATTGGTTTTTGTAAATAAGTTCTTTTTTGAAATTTGCTCCAGGGAATAAAAATCGCAATTTTTATTAATGTCAAATATATAGCATCTTCTTTGCTCTTTACCTTTTGTTTAATAAACAGACTTTACAAATAAGTCACATTTGTTTTGCTTCTCTCTCTTTCTTTGTCTGAACTTGCATTATCCTTAATTTATGGACACGAGTGTTGTTATTAGATACACATTAAATTTAATATAAAAAAAGGTGTTCACACCCTTTTTTTATTAATCAACTGGCTAAAACTAAATTTATAAATATTGATTTCATTAAAAATATTAAAGGGCAAGTAGTATACAATTTTTTAAAGTCAGAAGATACACATTTGCTAAATTTTTGATATTTTTAATAATGTTTAAAGTATCAATTAGAATTCTTGTTGATAAGTATTCATTTTAATATATTTTAAAACTTTTTTTAGCAGATTTTCAAAAATTATGCCAATTTTTTTTAAAAAGGTAAATTAACTCCACTTGAAATGAATCTTACGAAAGATTTTTATGAAGTTTATGTAATATGTTTAAGAAAGAATAATATTTTTATTGTTAGTAAGTTTAATTTTTAATCTTTTAACAAAATTTAGTGTAATTAATGTTGTAGATATGATTGTTAGTATTAATAAATCGCTATTTAAAGAAACTTGCAATAAATAACAAATCTGGGAGGAATGCAAAACACAAAAACAAAGTTCTTGAAAAGAAAATTTTAAACTTTATTCAGAAGGTTCTTCATACATCATGTTACAGGTCAAGGCTGTCTTCTTTCCCACCTCGTCATAAAATATTTCTCCATCAATCTTTTCCTACATCTGGTTGGGGTTTTGGTCATTTTCTAGCCTGTATTGAAAAGGTGATTTATTTCTGGGATGGATGTCATCCTATCTAAATGCATAGCTTAGCCACCTAAGGCGAGGTATTTTTAAGGTGTCTGACTTTCTATTTTTTAAATATATATATATATATATATATATATATATATATATATATATATATATATATATATATATATATATATATTTCGTGATTATAGGCAATTCCCCAAATGTTTTGCTGCGGTTCAAAAATCCTTCTTAATTTTTTTTTTTTTTTTTCGAAGATCAATAATCGATCTTCTGCTATTTCTATACATTTATCCCTGACTAAAAGTAAAGAATCTTTTTACAATGAGATAAGTAAATTCACGCACAAATTGTGCAGAATCAACGATTATGTACAATTGATCATTGTAATGCATTTCCTGTGGATTATTTCTCCAGATCACGGAGTCACTAGTCGAATTCACAATTTGAATCACAGATATGTGAGGAGATGGACACTTGGGCATCACCAACTCTATTGAAGGAACCTTACTTGCATAGATACTCCTCCCAAGACACTTCTAACATTTAGGGTGCCTTTCCATTCTTGTAGCTTTAAAGGTGGTATAAAACCTGATCCTGAACGTAGTGTGTTTTTTAAACTCGGTTTTCCGAAACTCAAAACTTATTTGTACTTTGAAAAAATTCTTTTATATTCATAAAAAAGAAATAACATTATTTTCTGAAACTTTTTTACCTATATAAAAAACCTCTGGTCAATTTTATATATTTGATTACATTCTTTTTTTATTTGAAAACAGTTAAATTGTTTTTATGTTTCATTGATTTTACGCAAAATATTAGTTTTGTTTTATAGAAGTCTATGTAATATAGATCTGATGAAATTTTAGTTCTAGTAATAGGCAGAAAACAGTGCAAAAGTGAACAAATTGTGTGGTTTAATACTGCAAACGAAATGATCTTTAATATTTTTTGAAATTCAGTTCTAACCTTGAGTATGCATAGAATGACTAGGAAACTACACTGAACATATTTTCGTATTAAGTCCTTCATAGAAAATACAGAGCAATCATGAGCATATAGAGGCTAACTGTAAGAAAAATTACATACAGTTTGATTAAACATTTTTAAGTCGTTGTTATAACTGGCGGTAATGTCTCGATTACATTATGTTTAATCTTTTATAAATCAGGCTCACCGTGTCTTAGTGGTAGGTTGTTTGGAGAATGTGCTCGCGACACCTGTTTTAAGAACTATTTTTTTGAAGGCGAAGCCACCACTGCTGTTGTTCGAATTAATTATGAATAGTCTCTCTTCTCTTTGTTCTTTTTACGTTCTCGAAAAAGAACATCTCGAATGCTCATGTAATTTTAGTCTATTTTTTACGTGTTGTTTTAAAATAAGCATGAGAAAACGTATTTGTCTAGATTATTTGAGTTTTGAACCAGGGCACCAGATAATGGATTGCTAAAATCTAGAAGCAAACGCATTCTCATTATTGGTTATTGATCTAACCACGTGACTTGGACCCATTATATTTGGGAAGTTCTCCCGTTTCTTTCCCTTTGAATGTTTTGCAATGCTCCTCAACTGTCTACTACGCTGTGTCACAACTGCAAAATAATATTCAAACTGTTAGGGGCTGCAACAGGTTTTTGCAGTAAAAGATTTTTAAAATACTGCGTTCTCACCAAAAGTAGTTTTTATAATAATATGAATTCAGATGAGTTTATGAAAACATTACAAATAAGATTATTGCACATGCAGAGTTACATATTTTTACACACATTTGTGTGTAAAAATCTTCTTCTACTTCTCTTCTAACATATCTATGACGTTTCTTCGCTTTCTTCTTAAATAAATAACCTTAGGATGAGTTTAAACACAATGAGTTCTTTGGTCCACATTTCATTAACGACTATTATGCCAAATCAGTGTAGATAGAATCATTTAGTGCACTTTTATATTCATTTTCCATATTCTTACACAGATTTTTACTCCTCAATGTCTCTAAAAATCAAAATTCTGTTATTGATTCATCGCCTACTTTTGGCCCAAGTTTTCCATTACAGCTGCTGACAACCGATAAAAAATGTTAAAATATTCTTTTGAATTTCATAAATAACGATGTTTATCGCTGTAAAAAAAATTTAGCCTAAAAAATGCTTAAACAGTGTAATGAATGAGAACACAAGAGATAAGTTTCTACACAAAAAAGAAAATATAATTGTATTTATTTATATTTCGCTCAATATCTAAAACGTACAAGACTACATAACTATAGGTTCTGAGATTAATAAGAGTATATATATTATGAAGGGAGTAAATATAATGTAACAAAACAGATGATGATGTCATAGGTAATAAGAGTAAGTATAGCGTTTAATTGGATGAAATAGCAAAAGTCTAGATGCTCTAATTATTACAATGGTTATGCTCTAAAATTTCAGTCAGATTTATAACTCAAATTTAAAAAGAGATTAACACAATATTGTTTATTCTGTATTACATGGTAGATGATGGAAACTATTTATTTCTATTCAAAGAAAATATTTTACTTTTCAGTTTTTAAGGAATAATCAGCATCTTCTCATAATTTGATTGAAATTACCCACAAATCATGAGAATGCCCTGGAATTTTGAGTGTCATCTTCCTACAGGGCATATCAATCGATCAATCAATATGTTCAAGAAATTTCAACAAAAGTTTAAGTGAAAAATCTAAGATTATTTCAGTATCACTTTGATGTAATCATCTATTGATTACCTCCACACCACCCACGCCTTATCAAAAGCGAGTGTTGTTTTTTTTTTTTTTTTTTTTTTTTTTTTTTTTTTAGCGGAATGTTGAAGGACTTTTAATGTACTAACTTGTGTAATTCTTAAAGTGGGGAAGTGTTTCGGAATGATAAGCTGAGTAATTTATTAAATACGACAAAAATAAATGATTATAAGTTAAAGAAATCATAAAACCAACAATATGGTTTTCATTTTCTAGAATAAATAACTAAAACGCTGAGATTAACAACATACTTATGTTTCACACTTGAAAATATTTGCAGAATTGAACAAAATGTGTTCCATAATTAACATTTAAATTCCGAATATATATATAACCCATTAGATGCAAGAATTCCATAAAGAAAATTATCCAGTGTTTGAATAATTTGGCCCATGGCTGGGCTAAATGGGTAGAAACGGGATTTCTATCAGAACGATTAAGTTAGACCTAAGTTAAGGTAAATAATAAATTTCACGATTATATGGGGGGGAAAAGTGATTGGCAATTATGCGTCTTCAATTGCTTGTATGTATTCGTGAGTGTGTGTTACATGAGATAAAAGGGCAAGAGAAAATCGACAAACAAAACAAAATATCACCTTTTGAGAAGCACTGATACATACTGAATTCTCTGTATCTTCAATAAAATAACTATTTCTGACAATACTATACAGACATGTTTTTCTAAATGAGTGTCTGACAAACATTTGTTTTATTATTTCTCTGTAATAAATTGTTTTAAATGCGTATGTCAATTGACTTAAACAGGATTTCTCCAAAATGGAAAACTCCAAATTTCTTCAAAAATCTCCATTCTGATGAAAAATTGCTTTTTGTACAGACGATACGGCATTAGGAATCTAATTGACTGTCTTAAGGAGTAATAATATTTTTATAATGAACAAAAGCCTTAAGGCTTAACGAAATACCTTTCTGTTCTGCATTTGCTTTATGAAAATGTACAAAAATCAATTTTATCCGAAACAATGAGTGTTTGAAAATACCGCAATTGTTTTGAACTGTCAAACCCTATCTTGTAATGACATTTTGTAAGCTTTTTATTTCCATAGATAGAAATAATCTTAGACTGAAGAAGAAAAAATAAAAGAATTTATATTACTTCCAGAAATAATTCAAAATCGTTTTCTTAATTAATTTTATCTGAAATCAAAGATATGAATTGGTTGTAATCTCTGAATTTGAGAATTAAAATATTAATTAGCCTTAGTTACATAATATACCGTAAACACAAATTATATATATATATCTTATATACACACATAAAAGTAGCAATCTGCAGTTTCATTTTATATATTTTTAAATCGAACACTTAACTCATATAACAACGAGCAGAGATCTAGTCTCGCCTTTTTCAAATGTGTGTTGTCGAGATTTGGTTTGGTTTGTCGCTCAAGGGTCGTTTTATGTAAATGAGGGTTTATTAGATCGGCACCTACGGTTTAAAGTGGATTCCGAACGACTACAAATATGCATGTCCAAGATGGGAATCGAACCCACGAATTGTTGATCCAAAGAATTTCTAGACGAAAGGAATGGTAAAAGATTATAAAAGAATATGGTATTTCAGGTAATTGTATCCAATGTATGACGGATAATAAAACAATATAGAAAGTTGTGGTCTATGATTACTATTATTTCCGAAATAGTTTTTAAAAATATAATGTGAATATTTTCAATGAAACAAAAAAATTCTGTTAATGTATCTTTTATTAAATTGAATCATTAAAGAAGGAATTTTAAAAACCACCTTTATGACTTGTTATTTCATTTACATTAATAAAAGCTTTTTACAGTTATTGAAGAAAAAACATTTGATAGAGTTGTATTGGGGTAGAATTGTTGGAAAATATTTTGTAAATAAAGGAAGAGAGAGATAAAACAACTGCAGATTGCTCTGTTTAAACTTCATTGAATTACCAAAACTTCCCTCATGCAGTTTTTTGACACTTTTTTATTTTTATTTCACGAGAGCTTTTAATCTGCAAACAAATATTACTCCATATATTCACTGAAATAAGAACATTATGATTATTTGATGCAATTTGGTCGTGGCGTGATGAAATATTTTTACGTGAGCTACACTTAAATGTATATTCTTATGGATACAAATTTTACCTAAGAATTATATATGTAAAAGATACACGCGGCTGAAACACTATTGGGCTCCATCTATGTACATGCTGAAAATTGTTGTATTTAAGTAGGAACTTATAAAAAAGAGTTTATTCACTAAGTCAAAGGCTGCCCGACCGGGAACAGAGGTCCGCGTTTGAACTATTTACAGAAGGCTTATATACTGCGGTGCAGAATTGCTCTATCAGAAAACAGCTGTATCAAATTAGATGCATAACATCCTATAAAGGTAAATGACCAACGAAAATAAAGTCAATTGAAAGTTACAAAAGTTTTCTCTGAAAAACACTATTTACACAGGTTTGTTTCATCTATAGGCACATGAGGATGAAAGTTCATCTATTGCTGCGAATGAGATGCAAGCGAAGCACATTTAGATGTTCAAAGATTTTTATAACTGACTGCAGTCAGCTGGAAAGGCATCTGTTACAACCACGAGCCATTTCTGATTGCATGTATGAAAGCTTTGTTTCTTCTGACACATACTGAAAGTATGCATCGCTACTCAGAAGTTGCTTTCCTATCGAATGAAGTACATTCATTCTGTGTCGTTTCATCAGAAACGGGCTTATCTTTGAGAAGAGATTTTTGTACACAATTGGCGCAAGATTTTTGAAATGCCATATTGAATTCACTATATTTTGGACCATATCGCTTATACAATTTCGTGATTCTTATAAGAAAAGTAGATTATTTATTTTTTATCAATGGTTAGAATACTTTCAATACAAAGAGCTCTGGAATGTTTTCAACTTAATAATTCAGAATTTTTTTTTCGTACAGCTTCTTGTTAAAGAGGAAAATTACGAATAACAATACTTGTATATATATATATATATATATATATATATATATATATATATATATATATATATATATATATATCACTAAAACTATGGATTAACAGCTTTGTTTTCGTTTTCTGAATTTCCTATTGTTAATCTTTTATTAGTTACTGCATTGCTTCCACGTTCATATAGTAATCTTGTCGTTATATCGTCTACTCTCGATCAGCTCAGAGCTTGCATTCGGTTTCAGGGCGCGACGGAGTGTCCGAGAGTTCCGTCATGGACGACTCGACGAGTTCCTGGTTGTTCTTCTGCCGAGGAGGAAAAAGCAAGCTGCAATCCGTGCAGATGATGTCCCTGTCTTCTAGTTTGTCAAGCTCGGGTCTGATGGCCTCTTCGATTTCTCTTTCGGCTAGATCGATCTCTTCGGCCATTTCGTCCATTTTGTGCTGCCTCGAAGCCAAGCTGCCGTTGAGGAGGGAGGCACTCACTCCGCCCGACTGCTGGCAGTAATCCACAACCAAATTGCACCGCTGCGTGTTGTTGTTGTTGATGATGAGGTGAGGGTAGCTGATGTAGGACCGGACCGAGCTGTGGGAGTTGGAATTCCTGTAGAACCTGGGCGTCTGCTGGCTGCGGCTCTCATAGTCTTTGACGCAGCAGAAGCAACAGCAGCAGACGCACCAGAGCGAGGGTGGGCCGGCGCACAGTTTCTCACGGAATGCAACTCGGAAGCGATTGGACATCACGCTGTACAGAATCGGGTTGATAGTGGAATTGAAGTAATAGAAACACCCTGCAAAGAATAAGATAAAGAGCATAATTATTCGTTCTGAGATAAAGCAGTATCTAACTTTAAAAAAAAAAATTAATTGTACTTTTGTATTTGAAAAGAAGTTTTCTTAAATTGCTTGTGGAATTTAATTAAATTAAATTTATTACATTATTCGTACACATTTATTTCATATTTCTGACGAATTGATTTCTTATACATTGTTTTTCTCATCCTGATTTTTAACGTATACATTATTTTTAAACAAGGCTATCCGTAATAACTTTCAATATAACTAAATAACAATGAATACACGAAACGTCATTCTTCTACCATTGCAGGGTGTACTTAAATTTTATGTATCTTTTGAATTACATATTGTAACAAAATATTTTAATAATCTTTAACTTTTTCAAATGTTTTCAAAAATTGGAAAACATTTTTTAAACATTATGTAATAAACGTAGAATTTAAAATTGTATGCTTATAATTAAAATTAATAAAAATTGAAAAAAAATATTTTAATCGTCTTTGACACGATTTAAACTAATTACAAAGGGGATGTTTTATTTAGTCTTTTTTTAGTATTATTATTATTAATAATAAGTTAATGACTTGAATAATGAAAAACGGCTTCTGAAATCAATGCTTTGATCTTTATATAAAAAATCGTTTTATACACAAAATGAATTTCGACGATATTTTAAATTTTTATTCCAACGAGTTGAAGCCCTAGAGTCGTTACTCAATATAGGTGTCATGTCCAAATCAATTCGACTGTTGTTAAGGATATTTGGCTCAAAGAGATTCGAAACGATTTCTTGAATCATGGTTTCGAATATTCTTAGCAATCAATGTTTCACACACATAGAATGTTAATCAAATAAAAAAAGGTGAAGCTTTAATAGTTTTCAAGAAAATGTGAAATGACATCAGAGATGGTGAGCAGGGCACAATAGAAATAGATGAGCCGGAAAGCCAGGCAAGAAAAATTGAATTGGTCAAAGACACAAATTGGAAAAGACAACAGTTTCAAGAAATTTTGGAAGCAACATCGCCAAAGATTTGAAAGCTAATTATTCCGAACAGCAAATAATTTTCATGATTTTGAAAACTTTTACAAACGATAAAAATTATTATTAAAATATACTTCTTTACCACTAGTAAAAGTCATGAATGGATTTTTCTCATCAATGACGGCATTCAGACAGACATTCGATAGTGAACTTCGCCATGTTTGCTACCCCTCGAAGAATACGATTTCAAGGCAAGCAGCAAATTCGTCAACAAGTCGTATTTATAACATCGTATCAATGCGATGTCGTAATTAATTATCTGTAACGTAGATGAAACATTATCTGATGTCATGGATATTTTAAGCCAATGAGAATTTTAATAAAGTGATTTAGCCATGATTTCATCTGGAATGAAAGGAGCAACCAGTTTATGGCTAATATTACATTGAAAATCTATTCTTTATATAATACAGGTATATAAACAGTTTGTTTTGAAATATAAAATCATTAAAATACTCTATAGCAAATTTTATTTGCATTTGTTCTTTTTTGTACTATTACTCTATCTACATTTATAATTCTATTGAAACGACCCAATTACATTCAAAATGTTTCTAACCGGATTATTATTCTTGGCTCCTAGAAACAAAAACGCGGTCACAAATACTAGAATTATTCTTTCTAATTATTAATGTTTTAAAACAAAAAAAAAAATTATTCGCGCACGCGTTTACTTTTGAGTTTTTTTTTCTTTTCTTTCTTTTTTTTTTTTTTTTTTTTTTTTTTTGTAACTAGTTAGCATTCTGCTCTAAAATCTCTGTCTGAGGAATATTCATAAAAACCTCTTCATGAACAAAAAAAAAAAAATTATTCGCGCACGCGTTTACTTTTAATTTTTTTTTTTTTTTTTTTTTTTTTTTTTTTGTAACTAGTTAGCATTCTGCTCTAAAATCTCTGTCTGGGGAATATTCATAAAAACCTCTTCATGAATCAGTGAAATTATTTGTATACCATTTGCCAAAATTTTCCGTATATGAACAAAAAATTCAAAATTGAAATAAAAATGTTTTGAAATGGTTCCAGCTGAAATCAACATATATTTTATAATATGACAAATATTTTTGTCATAAAAAATTTCATATTCAAAAACAAATTTGCGATATTGATGTCCCATTTTGAAGTAACATAAGAGTCCAGAATAACATGAAAAATGATCGTTTAGAGTATCTAATTTTTAACTTGATAAAAATATAAAATTTATGAATTTAAGAGGTCTGGAAAATTGCATAGTATAATGGTTCCTTTAGAAGCCAAAATCACCAATAATAATCTTTTAACTTTAACCAGAATTTAATGAATTCTTGTATCTATTGGTCCTCGAAGAACCTGACTACAGTATAATTGTCGTTTTTTAATTGTCATTCGTTAAAACAATTTTCTCGACATTCTTTTGAATGACCGACACTTTCAGATGGCTGCTATTCTTCTAGTTTTCCAGATTATCTCTGAAACTTTTTAGCAATTTAAATAACTCAAAAATAGATGTGGAATGTTGGTTTCTTCTCAAAAACATGTTAATGCATTTCTATTAATCTGCTATTTTTTTTTCTTCCAAACTTGAAATAGAATTGTATATTCCTTTTTTTCAATCTTCAACATAGTGCAAAAAACACTAACATGGACGTAGCAATATGCAATACTATGCTTTTTCAAATTTTCTACTTTTCAAAATTCCCAGAAATATGAAATTTTGAAGACAAAGAATGTTCGTATTATATATTTCATACGGGTGAATGCAGCGCCATCTTGCATCCTTGTAGTTCCCTTATTTAAAGAAATGAATAAAAAACACACACATCTAGGGAAAACTTCGATGATTTCTCTTATTAGGTTGACCGAAGATATTGTCATTTGTTGATGAAAATCTGTATATACCACTCAAAAATTGACTGAATTTACTGAAACTCCTGATTTGGAATTATTAATATTCCCCAAGGATAACACTAATAGTGATCGCTATTAAGTTTTGCAAAATGACATTTAATTTTGGATTATCCAGTATAGTTGGAAAGCTTTTTTTCTCATCTCTTCTAATTTATATTGAAGTGGGAGAAAGTATAAGAACTTCAATCTGACGCCATAGAAATATTTGTATTTCTAAGATAATTTTGTGACCATTATTGCTTTTAAAATATAGTGTAATTATCGTAATTTCAAATCGAAAGTATCCACATATTTTAAAACCAATAGATTTGAGTTGTCAAATTATGTTATGTGCTTGCGTTTTATTATTTTATAAAGTTTGTAAATTTATTTAATTATATCGCTATTCCTCTCAATATTTTATTTCTGGTCATAAATTTATAAAGGATTCTACAGCAAAACGAATACATTGCCACACTAAGAAGCTAAGTTCAGATTGGATGTGGATACATGTGCAAGAAATAATAATTCTCAAGAAAATGGCAAAATGGCGATTAGTTTCCTCGCCAGTCATATTAGTTTACAGCAAAAAATTTATAAATATTTGTCGATTGAAAGAAGCTCAGACACGTTAATCCGGTTAGGTCTAATTCTTAACCTTTACTGAAACTCTAAATTTTAATCGAACTATTTATCTTCTTAGTTATTAAAAAGGCTTTACTTGTTGTTTCACTTTTTCTAGATCAGACGTCCATTTTATAGAATTTGAATACATAGTAAAGTGATATCGGAAGTTATTTTGTATCAGCACACTCTTTTTATAAATATTTTAATGTAATATTTGAAAACTAATTTAAATTTAACTGGTCAACGTAATTATTTTGCAAAAGAAGACTACTAGTGATTCTAATGTAATTTACATACTGTGTGAATCGAAATATGTTGCTATATTCTTTCAACCTGGCAACACGTAAATAAAAGTTACTGTTTTTATTTCCACTGTAGTTTTGTACTGTTTTTATTTGCTACAAGTTTTATAAACTTTTCATTATGTCACGAAAGTGCTTAAATCAAACAAATAACTTCTGATCTGTAGAGAATTGACATTAAAATCTCAAAAATGAAATTTCACACCAATAGTGAAAACAGTGTTATGAACTCTATTTCAGTTTTAAAGTTGTGATTTTGATAAAGACTGTACCCTAGATATTTTCTATGTATCACGAGTTAGGCATCTGATGGGATGGAAAAATAGTACTCATCATATGCCATTTTCAGTTTCTATCATTTGGAGGGAACAGAAGGATCATTCAACTGACTATTACTTCTTCATACGGAACATTAGAGAAATAGCGTCCAAAACAGAATATGCAGTAAAATATCCCAATTTGGCATCTGCAATGAGAAACGTTCCTCATAGTGAAGAGTATCTTGCACCAAAGTGTTTAGATTTTATGACTGTAAGTGATAACACTGACCAAACTCATACTGAAGACGAAGCAAAGGAGAAAAGTGACCCTATCTTTGAAACAGGTAGTTAATCAGAACCTAATTTTTTTTATCTCATCAAGATCTTAATGACCTTATTATGGAATTTGAGTATGTCGAAACAGTCGCCTGAGCTTTTATATTCCAAGTCAAAAGCATGAATATGCATAAAGAAGACGTACATATGTGTTTATCGTAATTGACATACATATTTTAAAGACTACTCTAAAACAGGCTATGTAGTTTTTTGTAATAATACTTGTCCAGTAATGCAAACTCTTGGATATCAACACTAGCTACATGTGTGGCGATTGTTCATAGACTCGTCGAAAGTTAGTTGAAGGCTATTTTACTGGATAGCGGAAATAAATTACCATCAATACCTAGCACACATTATAATAAAACTTTTTATATAAAACAATAAATAAAAAGGAGAATGTTAAATCACACAATGGAAATGAAACAGCTTGAATTAATTTAAATTAATAGTCTCATATCTTTAAAGTGATTTAAGATAGCATTCCAGAATGCAAATTTTTAACTTACAGTGAAAGCTGTTATGACTGTATTGCCAAAAACTTGGGTTAAAAGTGTTTTTTATATAGTGAAGGTGTTTTAAAGGTGTTTTTTATATGTTAGTGTTGTGAAAGAAACATGAAAAAATGAAATTGTTC
Source organism: Latrodectus elegans (assembly GCA_030067965.1). Lineage (NCBI taxonomy): Eukaryota > Metazoa > Arthropoda > Arachnida > Araneae > Theridiidae > Latrodectus > Latrodectus elegans. The sequence goes on from CM057814.1 coordinate 98,609,718, forward strand.
TGAAAAAACAAACGTTCATGAAAATATGAAATTGTTCTGTTTAGAATTAAAATTTAACTGAATGGGCACAGTTATTTATGCCATGGCGAATGATTTTGGCTTATTAAAATTCATACAATAAATCAGAGTATTATGTTTCTAGTGATATATCACATGTTTTCAAATAACAAAAGAACCCATTGTCGACATCATTATCTTTTTTGTATAAATTACTCCAAAGAAAATGACGTTTGGATTAAATTAATATATGATGGATAAAATCTCACAAAATACAAGTCTAAAAGCAATTTTAAATATTTGATAAGGATGTTCTATTTTTCATGTCAATGAAATAAAGAAAATAACTAAGCCGTCATTTTAAAAAATATAAAACAACCATTATTATACCCTTATAATAGAATAATTTCAAAAGTAATAAAAGAGGAAAAAGTAAGAATTCCTTAAAGTAAAAGTTCATTAAGGAATATGCCTCCAATGTGTGAAATAATAGTTTCACAGGTACAACAGTTCGAGATTAAAATTTAGATTACATGAAAAAAATAGGTTTCATTCCCGCTTGGAAGAATAAACACAAATATAATCTAACTTCTTTGTTTTAAATAATTTCACATACATTTCTTGCTTTTCTTAGCTGGCAAAAAATTGTTTTAAAATTTTTTAAGATGCCCTGTTTATCTCAATAAGTATTTGTTTTTTTCTTTTTTTACCAATATATTATATACATATCTTTTTCCATTGCAAAGATTACACCTACAAGTGATACCGTATATATATATTAAATTAATAAAATAAAAATTTTAAAAATTATATTGAAAAGACTAATTTTTTAGTTTTTGCTTTTTGTATTGTGGTGTTACAAAATTAAGGATAACTCTCTTATAATAAAGTAGATATGCTTCTCAAAATACAGTGTTGTTTTTAATCATGTTCTATGGAAGTTGGTTTGTTTGTTGCTCAACGGTCATTCTTTGCACACGAGGGCTAATTAGACTGGCACCTACGGTTTAAAGTGGATTCCGAACCACTACATGCCCGAGATGGGATTCGAACCCACGAACTGTTGAACCGAAGGCAAGAGCGCTAACCATTCAGCAGCCAGCTGGGCTCTATGGAGGCACAGAGCCAACGCAAAAAAAAGGTTACGATGAGGAAGCTTATTAAAAAATTTTTTAGTTTTTAAATTTTATATAAATAATTTTATTTTTATTAGAATTATAAATGTCTCCTTAGTATAAATCAAATATTTAAATGAATATTTTTTTTTTTTTTTTGTGTATGAGTAAAATAATGAAAAATTTTCATTTACTGTAAATAAATCAGTATGCAAGTCCCTCTTTTTCAATATATAGTTTCTGCTGGAAATTTTCTTAGAAATACTTCTCTTGTAGCTTCAAGTTCCAACAATGATATTTCCTAATGTCGTATAAATTGCAAAATAACTTTAAAATGTTTTGAACCGACACACAAAATCAGAGTCGGCTGAAGGATCTTCACGTTCTTTTAGACAGTTGCAAATTTTAAATTGGTTTTATTCAACCTATTCAAAGACCCATCATGTTACTTTTTTTAAGATCTTTGAGATCCAAATGTGCATCAATCCCATTTTTATCTGTCTCTATTTATTTCTTATGAGCAGTATCAGTTATTGCTAAATTTGTATAAATGATAAAAAATTTGACATTTTTGCAATTATTCGTGTCTGAAACCAGCTGCATTATTTATACACATCGAGGATACAACAGCAATAACACTTTTTATTTCTTTTTTACTTTTGTCAATTGTCCGCTTAAGAATTTTTTTTTTTTAGCTTGAGATGTTTTTCCTCCCTTTGATAACAATCCGAGATCTTTGTAAGAAAATAGATTTTTTTCTTAAACATTTTTTATTACTCTTAATGGAAATGGTTTGGACTCGTGTTAAATTTTCCCTAAAATTAGTGTAAAAAATACAAAATAATTATCGATTCACATTTTGAAGCTTGACGCAGACTACCAACCAATTGTTTACCAGGGAGCTTTTTGTACTTTGTGAATGCAACGAACTTTAAAGTTTACTCTTTACAAACGGCAAGTCTCTCCCCACATTCATTGCAGCTTTCTTCTATCACATGAAGTGTAATTAATAATACATCAAAGATTAGAGTAAAGACAAATTGTTTTATGAAAAACTACATCCATTTTAATAGATAAATAAACTTGACTCATAAATCCAATAATATATTTGTCCAAATTCAAAAAACTGTGAATAAAATTTTTACGAATATTTACTATGAAGTAAATTTTAAAAGTTGCTGTTCGATCTAAGAATGTTACGGGGCTACTTTCTAGGCTTGGCCAAATATCTAAATGAGCAAAATAGGAAAGCTCTCTGACAAAGTAGGGTGTAAAAAATTTGTTCTCTGTCAGTCACCAGTCTAAAGCAGTGATTAATAATATTTCTATGTAAAAAATAAAACAACTATTTGCAAGTAAGTCTTTATTCACTCATAACTTACTATCCACACATTAATCAAGAAAATTTACATTCTTTGAAGAACAGTTGCTATAAAGAAAAGAATTAAAACATTTACAAAAAATTCTAAATTAATGTTTAAACGGAATTAGTATTTCTGCAGCCACGGGTGCAAAGTATTTCAACAGATTCCGATTTATGAATCGAGTTAGATCAATGGAATGAATTTTACTAATTTAACAAATCCTCTCTGTTCCTAAAAAAATATATATGAGTTGAAGAATAAACGAGAAATTAGTAATAATGAGTGAAATAAAATGATGCATGTGTGGAAATGCTTTCAAAATAAATTTAAATCAAGTGAAGCAGCTTTCATTTGAAGTAATCAAGGCTTGAAATGTATGTAAAGCAGAATGCTTAAACCCTGAATATTAATGAGATTTAAAGAAGAATCAAATACATTAAATTTACTGATAGTAAATGGTGGAATCATAGAAAACATCTGTAAAAAATTATGAGTGGCACCACTTTAGAACGAGAAATCTAAGCATGAATCCCGAACGGACAGTCATTTGAATGAAGAAAAAAAATGGTTGATAATGAAGCACTTTTTTTTTTCTGGCCTAGAATCAAGCAAGGTGTAAAAACATTTTCCTAAAGCTTGCCAGCTTCAGCGAAAAATAGCACCTACCAGATATAAAAAAAATTATGTTGTTCTATTGCCATAGAGATTTAGAAATAGTGTAGAAATATAACGGCATGTGAATTCTAAACACATATTATAGTTATGAGTTAAATTTTTGGACTATAAAGAAACGCTGAATTTGTTGTAGAAAGTTTTCAACAGTTATTTCCATCTGTATCGCTTAATTGCCGAAAGTAAACATCAATTACGGTCATACTTATGGTGTGATTTTACAAAGAGTTTCTAAACCTTGAATGCACAAGTATGTCTAGAAAGATGTAGATTTGGGGTTTGGTGCAGCTTTATGGTGGGACCTATGAAAATATAAATGACAAACTAGCCGATTGTATGTAGAGGTTGCGTTCAGAAAAGAATTACTATAACCTATTCATTTATTTATGAAATATAAATATTATTGTTTCTAAATTAAATTTCTTGCCTTTGAGGTTATATGTGTATGTGAAGTCTTAATTATGTACTCATATTTGTAATAATATCTAACACAGTAACTAAGATTTATTTTAAACCCAAAGAAATTAGTATCATTACTTGAGTGAAATATGTTCTTATCATGCAAGAATAAAGCGTCTCTACTTTCAATTTAAAAGCACCTTAAAAATGCTTCAATAAAATCAAGATTTTTAAAGATTTATTACATCGATTGTTGTTGTGTACATTAGAAAGGAGGATTATCGACAGAATGCAACTTGTTAAATATATAAAAAGATTCAGCTCTAAGTAGGAAATTGAATAACAAAGGAATTAGTCAAATGATTAAGCCATTTTATTAATGTCAACAAAAGATTAAGGGGAAATCTTTTAAAAGACCATTAAAATAATACCAATCATTTTAATTCAGAGTTGTCTTCAGGAAAGAGTTTCATCCCCGGAGAAACGAGCTTTAAGTAAACAAAAAAATAAAACAGTTTCTTTTTTAACACATCCTTATGGATGAAAGACTAGCGGATAATCATATAATTTCAGTAGCACTAGCCAATCTGAAAAATGGGAAAGAGCATAGAATTTAAAATCTCCTGCACACAGAAATTTAGATAAAAGTTGAGAAATGTAACAGGAATCGTGTTTTCGATGCTTTTAAACTTCTTTTATTCATCCCAAGTTTTTAATTAGATAAAACGAAGTTGATTTTTATTTGACCCTAATTAATTGAGTCAAACTTAAATAAAAGATGTTGGAAGTACTAGACATTTTAATGAGGAGAATATGTTGGCGTGGTAATAATTTGCAGCAAAATAGCAATTCTGTGTATTCTATAGCGATTAGATATTTTGTAGTTATATTGTAGAGTTATATTGTAAGAGAAAGTTATGTGGACTACTGTAACCGTCATCAACTTTATAAGAATAGCTGTTTCTATTTCAAGACAATTAAATTCAGAAATTTTTGTAAAAACCATGACTTTCAGAAAATGATGATTATGACAATATATATTTCGCAGAAAAAGTAGAAAAAGTTTTATGAATTAGTCATATATATTTTTGTTATCTTGTGTCAGTAAGGCTGGCAATACGGGGTGCGCTGCTTCACTTTTCCAATTGAACCATAATTTGGTGGTGAGTCCGAGTTCGTCAGTAAACATATGCCATAAATACCCGTTTATAGGGTTGGTAACCATTCAAAACTCATTCATACAATGAAAAGGCGAACACATGAGAAAGAGAGAGAAGTACATCCATGCCCGAACTGGAATTCGAGCCCAGGGCCTCCCTATCTGCAATCAGGCACTCTGACCATTAGAAAGGGTGGGCAGCATGTAGTTCGAATATGATTGGAAATTTGCATTACTATGCTTAAATATTTCAACATGACTGACAAATGGATCCTAAAAGACTATCATTATGCCCTATATCTGCACAAAACAGTTTCGAAAACAAGAAATTGATTGGATCAAAAATAAATAACTGTGAAAATGAACCCATAAATTTATAAAAAGTGACATTTAAAATATAATAATTAACAATGAATGTTTATTTCTGCGGAAAGACAAGTGACATTGATCGCCTCATAGCGTTTACGGGTTGATAGCATTAAGTACACAGAAGCATCCACCTTGTTGAAAGGATGGTATTTATAATAATGGAATCATTTAGAAGTGTAAGTTTTATTTCAATCTCTTAAAAGTAAAGAATGAGGAAATTTATAATCAAATAACTCCTAAGCATGTACTGTGACTCTTTCACAATACGTGCTTTTGAGTTAAAAAGAAATGTCTTCCGATCAGCAACCAAACTAATCAAACTGCGACGCAAGTTTCATGCAGCTAACAACATTTAAATCTTTCTATAATCAACTTTCAGTTAACTAAATTTAATTCCCAGTCACTAAATACTTTTTTCGAAATGGAATTAATATTTTCTCAGAACAAAGTAAGCAACAACTCAACCTTCCATTCATAGAGTGGCTCCAAGGAAAATGTTTTTATCGATGGCCATAAAAAAGCGTCCTTTGTTAATCAATTATAATGTTGCTGATTTGAGTTTTTGTTGCTTTTTGGAGTTTTTTGTTGCCAGATTTGCTTTTTCTCGGAATTTACATTATTTTTACGTCATATATATGGCTCTTTTCAGGGGCAACAAGATTTGAAGTTTTTGTTCTACGTTTCAATTCGAAGTTTTATAAATACTTCCTAATAAAATTGTACTTTCTTTAAATCAATCAACTATCATAAATATTCTTTTTTTTTTAATCAATGGAGTAAAAAGTATTGAATATTAGTAGCAGTCGGGCGTTGGAAAAAACGTTTTTGCAATTTCACATTTGATAATAAGAAAACCGTTGCAGATTCTTCTACGTTTGAATGCACAGAGTATTTTCTGCAAATAAAAGGAAAGTTGTATTTTGACTAAGAAAAAATAAGCTTTATCGTGGCAGGATTAATTTGCAGTCAGAATTGTTTTATACGGAATTATATATATGATAATAAATCAGTTTATATTGTAGCATTGATAACTGCTAATTCTTTTTTCCAAAATATAACTCTGTAGTTTAAATTTAGTCAGCATTCTTCTTTACCATAGTAACGTTTTTACAAAAGTAGTTTCTCTAATGACTATTCCTCATATCCTGCAAACAAGATTGTTCCTTGCATTTCAGAAATTTAAAACCAAAATGAAGTGTTTTTCATTTCAGTTTCTTCATTTTTTACATGAACTGGGCATTTTATATCAGTAACTTGCTTAAGTTTTTACCACGTTAGAAAGGTTGTGTAATGTATTGCGACATACTTCGATTAATGTCAAAAAGTGCATCATCACTTGTATCCCATAGTAACATGTAGAATATGGGAAGCAATGCACACTCACTTTCAGCATTCTACACTCTAAGAAGAGAAAAGGATTCACAGTTGCATTTCTTCTGCAGTATTTTAATATCGGATAGAAATCATTCCCATATTAATGGATGCTAAACTATAGATTTGTAGCAGCATTTTAAAAAACGAGACTGCAAAGAATTTTAGCTAGAAATCAATATCAATAATTAAGGGTTGCAGGCAGTTGGTGCCTTTTTCAGGCATTTTTACATGTATATTTCCCTTAAAATATTTATAGTGAAAGGATTACCTGCAAGGGTGAAGAGGTCCTGGTTGACCCTCCTGAGTGTCTCCGTCCATTTACTGTAGAGAGTGATGACCACGAAGAGGAGTCTTTGGGTGTGGAAAGGAGCCCAGCACAGGAAGAAGGCGGTCACCACAGCCACTGTAAAACAAAAAACATACCTTCAGAGCGTTTTACTGAATATTTCAATTGGCTATCAATATGAATCAGAAGATTCGGAAATGAATCTGCTGTCATAAGAGTTGGAAAAAATTATTATAATATTTTCCGAAGACGTGATTGCTTCTGATTGCACCATTATCGAAAATAGAAGGTGGTGAATTCGATTTACACCCAATCAAAGATCCGCTGATGATAACTGATTTACTAAAGTCGGTTGTAGTTACAAGGTGAAATGATAATTCTGCGATTTTTTGCTTGGTTCCTGCTTCTAAATTACTAAGACTCACTCCCATTTGGGTGACAGCGCACTCACTGAGTGTCCCACTAAACAAGAGGCCACCAATTCCATTATTTGGGCCAAAAGGCTGGACTAAATGGAGTAATAGCCAACTGCCCGAAATAAATAAAGAATTTTTCTCTTAAGTCTTCCTTCTTTAAAGGAGCATATATTAAATATGCTTTTATAATCAAAGTTAAGTTATTATATATGCTTTTTATGCACCCCTTTGAATTATAATGTGAGGCTCTAATGTTTGTGAAGAATTCTCCAAACGAGCATTACGTATGCGGTGTCATGCGGTGGAGTCTTAATGGTTGTCCTCAGACTCCAACTTTAGTGAGGTAATTCAGCGCACACAAATCCCCAACACTAATCAAATTCGCAAAACATATATATTAGTAATTGATTATAGAATCTTCTCTTTACCTTGGATAATCATTTAATAAGCAAATTGTGTTTATTCGCATAAACTAATTTCTTTTTAACAACCTTGTATGAGGTACATTTTGTGGTGTCACGATTTTCATTCTTTGGAATTCTTACATTTTCTTGACAACTCAAACTTGTAATTACTGTAAAATCAAAAAACTCTTGTACTACGTTTTATTATGACGATTTTATTTCCGTTGTACTTTTGAATACATCATTTCAGTAACTTCTCTCAAGTACACATTCAGCGTCAACTTAAATTATGAATGTGCATTCACCATTTCATTCCTTTAATTTTTCTGTCGTATTCCTTTTGCATTTATCGTTTTTTAGAATGCTTGTAGGGTATTTTAGTATGCATGCTTTAAAATATTAGGGGAAATTCTTTCTCATTACATTAACTTATTTTAGGGCGTTCATTATGATTTTTATTGTAGTTTCTTATGTTAATACAATTTAAAGTTTCCTTGTATATTTGATTGTAATATTTTATTTGATTTTATATTATTTACATTTTCTCTCTTTGAATTACAATAATTTATTTATTTTGTCATTCATATAATGTTTCATAAATTCGCCTGACAATTTAAACATGTGGATAATTTTGAGGAGCATTACGTATAAAAATCTGAGTTTCATTTTCCTAATTTTCCTTCTGAACATTTATAATCTTTCGTTTATAAATGTTTATTATATAGTTCATAATTGAATAACTAAGCTTCAATTTGTGTGCCTGACTGAGTATAGGGAGGTCCTGGGTTCGAATCCCGGTTCGGACATGGATGTACTTTCTCTCTCTATCTATCTTATCTTTGTCCTTTCCTTCCATGAATGGGTTGTGAATGGTTACCTACCCTATAAACGGGTACCTATGGCATGTGTGTACTCAGGAAGTCGAACTCCACACCAAAATATGGTCGAGTTGGAAAAGTGGAGCAGCGCACTACATAATGCCAGCCTAGCTGGCTCACAACAACAACAAGCTCTAGATTTTTGACCCCGTATAATAAATAGTCAAACAGCTGAAAGTAGTCCTAGAACTTTTTCTTGGGAATCTGTCTTTCGTTCAGACAGAGAGTGGACCATATTCTCGGGATGCAAAATGGGAGAACTTCTAAAAATCTCCTCAGAATATATCAGACCATGTGGATAGTAAAAGCGCAACATCAAACTTGCTTCTTGAATTCACCATGGCCTAGTGGTTAGACAGAATTCCTTGAAGTATAAGGTCCCATATTCTATATCAGTCACATTGTTAAGCGTCTGGAGATGGAACGTTAAGGGCAGTGTGGTCGTGAAGAAAAGATGAGAGGAGGAAGTGTGAGGGCTGGCTACCCTCTCTCACAGAGACCTCTTTGGATATGCTTTGAGAGCTTTCCGCCGAGTTCTTCGGCGTTTTTGAGGGATTTACTATAATTTTTGGAAAGCTCAAAATAGTTATCGTCTTCCGGCCGGCAACCGGATATGCTTGATTATTACTATTTTCCGACTATTCCGCAAAATGGCGGATTTTATAACGGAAAGGGACACGGACCTTTTCGGCTAATTTTGAGAAATAGTCATGGCGAATGTTTCGAGCATATGCAGGATGTAAAAGCTGTCCTATGAAAGGGAATTGTAGTTCGCTACTTTTTCCGGCCTGCAGATTCGTGATATGTGGGTTTTTAAAAGGTAGCCAAGAAGGATTGTGGCAGCGAATGTGTTTAACACATGGAATTTAAGTATGAAAGTGGCAATATGTGTGTAGTCTATTATATTTTCCTAATTTTTAAGGCAATGAATGTGGGATCTGATGCGGCAGTCCACCGCATTAGTGACGCAATGAAAGCTTGTTTTATTACTGTTATTTATATAAAGGAATTGGCGTGTGAATGGTGCGTATTAGTGTAATGTGGCATGGGTCAATACACCGCACAAAAATGGAATATAAGATTGAGGGAGGCGTCCAGCTGTCAATGCAAAAATGGAAGTGGAGCGTGTGGTCTGGTTTAAATTCCAAAGTGGAAAGTACCAGCCTTGGGGATAACAGGGTTAGTGCCCTGCCCTTGGCCAGAGGAAATTCTGCTGACCGCCGCGACATGGAAATTAGTAGCTGCGCGGTGAAGACGTGACTGTTTCTGGTCGTGCTTGTGAGAAACGACCCCGCAATGCTGTGCGGTTAGGAGAGCGGGTGAAAGGGAGGTGAGAGGCCTTCGAGAAATCCTCCCCTTTCCGAAATTGACTGCTTCTGCAGTCCGATGGATTGAGGGACCGTAGGATTGAGCCCCTACGTTGGTCCGATCTCTTGGAAGCCTGTGATTCACAGCATGTTGGAGTAGGGCGGACTACATACTGGAAGCCTTGCGGGTTACCCTTGACTGCAGCGTGGAAAGGGTGGCGGATCCGTGTCGGGGACGGCCCAGGCGGTCAAACTGGAAGAAACCAACTAAGTTTGGTAGCTGAGCTGAACAAAGCTCAAATTTCTTTCTCTTATATGGTTACATCAGTTATTGCATTATTATAAAGCGATTAACATGAACAAAAGCCCTAAAAAGAGTACCAAAATTAAAAACGCACTTTCAGTGCGATCTGCTGAAGTTATGTCGGCGCTACAACGTCGACACCAGTGTCGTCGAAGCACTTGTTGAACACTTGGCAATGGCTAGGAGGGAAGCCCCCAAAAAGTGCACGGACGCGAAACCAGCAATGGTTTCGATAGAGACTCAGACAGAGCCAGAAAAGGCCTGTAATGAGGAGAAGGGGTCCAGGCAAAAGAAAGCTGGACCAAGGTTTCGCAAGAGAAACAGGCCAAAAAGGCCGAGACTCAGAAGAGTCTCACTACTACTCCAGAAGGCAGGAGTGACCCTGCAGCAAAACCCACAATGACAGGCAGCACCGGAAAGGGCCAGACCAGGTCCTATGCGGATGCAGCCAAAAGCAAGGAAAAAGAGGGCCCCTGACGAATGCCCTCTTAGTGTACCCAAAACCGGGTACAGAGTTGACCTCTGACGGGGTAAAGAACGCTTTAAAAACGTCAATTGATCCGAGGAAACTGGGCGTGGCAGTCCAAGGACTTAAACCCCTAAATAATAACGGGGTCTGATCGAGTTAAAGAACTCAGAAGATCGCGAAAAGATGACCAAAAAAATCATCGAAGTGCTTGGGGAACGAGTGGAAGCTAGGAGCCTGCACGGAGACTCCCTAGAGTGATGATATACGATCTGCCGGGTGAAGATTATGAGAAGGAAGTCCTCGAAGGACTAAGGGAACAAAATGAAATCCCTGAAGGCCACATGAAAGTGGTTTTCAAGTTAAAAGGAAAAGGGTCAGAGAAGCATTGGGTGCTGGAAACAGCGCCCGAAGTTTTCAAAGCCTTTATCAAGAAGGGAAAAGTCAGCTGCGGCTGGCAAAAGCACAGGGTCAAGGAATTCCTTGAACCAACGAGGTGCTTCAAATGCTGTAGGTTTGGCCACCTGCAGTCTAAAAATGCCCAGAAGGCACAAACCTGCACTATCTGCGCAGGAGAACATGCCTTCAAAGAATGCCCAAAGGAAGTTTGTTGCGCCAACTGCGTAAGGGCCAACAAGCAATTCAAACTGAAATTAAACTGTGGACACAAGGCGGTTGACGTCCGCTGCCCGCAATATAAACGGGAATGTGAGAGATTACGCTCTCGCACAAACTATGGTTGATACAATCAACTGCTTAGAGTATGGCATTTTGCAGATTAATCTCGCAAGATCGAAGGCGGCCACTCTGGAGATTTTAAAGAAGTCGGAAATGGGTTCGTCCGAAATCCTTCTCCTGCAAGAGCCGTATTTGGTGGACGGCGAGATCGCAGTCTTTCCCCAGACCAGTTCGGTGGCTCACATCGCCGACGGAATGGCTGCGGTTGTCGTTAACAACACCAAACTCAGCGTCTGGACCAGACATGTGGATACTCATATCGTAGCGGTAGAGATCAAAGATCTGCGCCAATCGCTACTGGTGGTATCAGTCTATGTCCCTCCAAGAGCAGACATTGGCGGCTATTTGGAGACCCTCGAAAAGATCATACGGTTACACACGAGGGTTCTCATAGGAGGTGATTTCCAACACGAGGCATCAAATGTGGGATCCCGAGTGTCCGTCTAGAGTGGGGACGAAAACGAGGGGAAGCCCTTGTGGGAGTTTCTTATTCCAAACGACCTCGTTTTATTAAATGATGCGACCTCCAGGCCGACCTTTGAAACTGTAAATGGGAGGAGCTGGATTGACCTGTCGGTGACGACGGGCGCTCTACAGTCGTCCTTCTCATCGTGGAAGTAGTTGAAAATTGCTTGAGTGATCACAACTACATCTCCTTCAGGCTAGCACTAAGCTTATGCAGAACAAGAATAGTGGTAAATTTAAACTAGGAAATATCGCCTTCAGAGATTGGGTGCAGACTTTAATAAAAAGTACCCGATCTCAACGATAAGATCATACGTGCTAAAGAGGGCAAAGACCTAGACGAGGTAGTGGAAAACATTACCCAGGTGCTACAGGATCTGAAAGAAGGCTCAGGCCTCGTACTAGCACGACCGCTAGAAAGCAGGTTCCATGGTGGGATGACGAGCTAACAGTGCTACGGAGTAAAACACGAGCGTTGAGGAGGCGGTTTCAGAAATGTTCCGACTCCGATGAGCGCAGGGCCAGAAAAACGCTGTATAATAGATCTGCGGCCCAGTACAAACGACTCATTATTTCGAAAAAAGAGTCGAACTGGGATAAATTCTGCCAAAAGCAAATGAGATCTAATGTGTGGTCTCTGCCATACAAGATAGCGGTTGGTAAGGCTGTCAAAAGCACACCAATGAGTAGCGTCAAATTGCCTGACGGAACTCTGAGCAACAGCGAAGAGGAAACCGTAAAAACGATTGTAGCTGGTTTATTCCCTGTGGATGAATCGGATCAAGAGAGTGTTGAGCAAAAAGGCATGAGGAGTATAGCGGACTCCTATTGCGGTGGAGGCGATGATCGACCATTCACTAAAGTGGAAATTAAGTCGGTCATTAAATCTATGGCAAAGAAAAAGGCCCCGGGTCTCGACAATGTCCCGGTCGAGGTGGTGCAAACTATTTTCGATTGTAATCCGGGAATGTTTGTACTTCTCTTCAACAAATGCCTATTTCTGAAGCATTTCCCAAGATCTTGGAAACATGCCAAGTTGGTCCTTTTCGTAAAACAAGGGAAGATCGCGTCTGAGGCGCGATCCTACAGGCCGATTTGTCTACTATCTAGTTTAGGCAAAGTACTGGACAAACTCATAACTCAAAGAATTTACCATCATCTGGTGAAGTCGCAGGCACTTCACCCTGCCCAACACGGTTTTGGTTGGCAGCTCGTGTGACACGGCACACGTGTGTCTTAATGACACAATCAGGTATTTTCAGGAGACAGGAAAGTACGTTAGCCTAATATCGCTAGATGCACAGGGTGCTTTTGATAGCGTGTGGAGACCTGGAGTAATGTTCCTCCTTGGCCAAGCACGATGTCCACATAATGTATATATGCTGGTGAAGTCCTATTTGGAAGACAGAAAGATAATTTATAAAGGCTCGAAAGAAAATTTGATTTTCGATTCTAGCAGAGGTGTACCGCAAGGGTCATGTAGTGGACCACTATTCTGGAACATTGTTGCAGACAGCGCTTTGCGACTGGACATGCCGAATGATACGAGGTTGATAGCCTTCGCTGACGACATGCTACTGGTCGCAGCTGGTGACTCCACGAGCAAAGCTCGAGAAAATGCGAAATAGCCCTTAATGCACTCAGCAAATGGGGAAAAACTTTTAAGCTGGTATTCAATCCGAGCAAAATGGGGGCCCTCACGGTCTCCAGAAAGCGGAAATTGAAAAGACCGCCAGTCTTCCGGTGGACGGAACCTCCATAAAGTCCGTGCAGGAGCTAAAATTCCTGGGTGTAACGTACGATAGCGCCCTCACATTCAACTCCCATTTAAAGGAGGTGAGGCAAAATATTGTGAACGTCACAATGGCACTCCAACGAACGGCTAGGGTTCTATTCGGGCGAGAGCCTGAATTACTCAAACGCCTTTATAGGAGTGGAAACCGAGAGAATGGCTCTTTTTGGTGTAGGGGCATGGGGACACAGATTGGACTGTAAGACCTTCTGTGGCCACCTACAGAGTGTTCAAAGACCGGCACTCATGGCATTCACCAGATGCTACAGGACAGTTTCTACAGCTGCTGTACAAGTGCTAGCGGGCGTCCTACCGCTGGATATTAAAGCAGGCATAGAATATGCAAAGCTGATGGTATTGGTGGAGCGCAGGCCATATGTCTTTTACGAGGTAAATCTGCGGCCAGATGATATTGAGCAGAGGGTAGACATTCTGTCATGTCACCCAGCGGAGCGTTGTAGTGTGCCTTTCGATAGTGAAAAGCCAACTGGCGAGGGTCTGGAAATTTTTACTGATGGATCAGGCATTGATGGTAAAATTGGTATTGGGTTCACCATCTTGTACTTTGGGCATGAGATTGCAAATTTTGGTGCTCGACTTGGTAACGAGAACTCCGTCTTCCAGGCGGAGATTTCGGCGCTGAGACTGGCGCTAGACTGGCTCAAAGTACACCCAGGCAACAGCACTTGTCACATATACAGTGATTCGTTGTCTTCCCTTTACTCCCTGGCCGATCCAAATAACCAGAACATCTTGGTTAATAAAGCGAAGGACTCATACCAGGAAGCCATTAGCAAAAGAGAGGTACGCTTGCATTACGTGCGAGCACATGTTGGCACTTTCGGAAACGAAAGAGCCGACTTACTGGCCAAAGAGGCTGCGAATCTTCCAGAGCCAACGCTGGACCTGTCACGTCCAAGGTCGCACCTGTCAAAGGTGCTGCAAAGCAAGCACTGCGTGTATGGCAGCTGAGATGGGATAATGAAGAGGTGGGTCGTCAGACCTACAAATTCTTTGAAACTGTCTCTGACAAAAGAGTCTTCGGTAATGCTATCGTTGCCCAAATAACGACAGGACACGGACGTGTGCCGGAATACCTTCATAAGCGAGGGTATCCGATTAGCGAGTTATGTCGCTCGTGCAATGTTGTGGGAGATTGTCTCACTTCGTGCTGTCTTGTACCAGGACCTCGGAGGAAAGGAGTAAGCTGGTGTACAAGAGCGAAAGCTTGAGTACCATCCTGGACCGGCGCAACTGGTCTATCTTGAAAAGGATAATGTCCATTGCGTCGGACGACATTCCTATGATGGAATACCAGCGTGCTTCTGACGATGGTCCGGTCGAGAGCTGGGATATTGAGGAATAGTATAGGACTTGACGGTTCGTAAAGGAATTGTTACAAATCTTCTACGAGAATGTTGCCATAATAAGTGTGGGTGCCGGCGAGACTACTCGCCTCATCAAGGTATGGTTCTGTGGCTCGTCTACTGAGGCAGGTGGCGGCTGCTGGAAGGTAGACTTGAGTTCAAAGCTTCGAGTTGCAAGGTATGAAAATTAGTTATAGAAGCCTCAGCTTCTGGCACTAAGCCTCGCAAACTCGATCCCCTTCTGTCCCTTCTGTTTCTGATTCCTACATGCAAGTCTGATAGAGTAAGCGCTTGAGAGTTTCCCCTATTTCGAAATGTGAATACGTCCTACTGCATACAAAAAGGTAGAAAATCACGCTGGGGATAGCCTTGCAACTGTGTTTCCGAAGGAACTTACCGAGGAGCCTGATGACGGCCTTCCTGGACTGGGCCTTGGAGCGCTCCCTCTCGAGGCGCTCTGAGGCGTGCATGCGATGGGAGCGGCGCAGCGCCAGCCAGATGAACACGTACATCACAATGATGAGCACGAAGGGGAAGAGGAAGAAAGCCAGCGTTGAGAAGCCCATCGCGATGATCCAGAACTTGTTCCCCTCCACGAAGGAGAGGCCGCACCAGGAAGCCTCTTCCACCGGGCGCCCGTCCGGCAGCACTACGTGGTTCACCTTTGCGTAGAAGGCAAACGGCAAGGCGCACGTGATGGATACCAACCAGACGATGGCGATGTTACGGACGGCACCTGACAGCTTGGCCTTCGTCTGCTGGCGGATTGGATGGCAGATGGCGATGTACCTGTAGAGAGGAGCAAAAAGATCAGATGAAGGATTATTCACACTCAACGAATTTAACTCAATAGAGTGAAGAAAGTATTGTAGTAAAACTATATAATTCTCTGCCAAATAGCATGAAAAGTGATTTTGGTGGAAATTAATACTTTTTGCCTATTTCTACAAAGAAATATTTTCTGTGTTGAGTACGCTTTTTAAAAAATACAGAGCACATATATATTTTTAAAAACGGTTACTTACCAATTTAAATCCTGAGTCAACTGCAGTGTTGTAAAATGACCGAATGTATAAAATAAAACCTTTCCTTAGAAATGGTAGAAACTTAAGAGCTATTGTAAAATGACTATTTAAAGAGTTATATATTTTGTGATACATTGCCTTTTTTGCGGAAAAACAAGGTCCTCATAATATACAGAAATGTACAGAAACAGGACAAAAAATTCGAAAAAAATAGAGTTGTTTTTGTTCGAGATGTCACTGAAACGTGCAGGATAAATGAAACAACAGTGCATAGACACAACTTCAAAAAATTTAAAAAGTTAAATTTATGAAAAATTGTAAAACAGAAACGATCAAAATGAAAAAGTTAAATATCTCTATCAATTCATTCAAATTTCTCAGATACATTTTGTTGGCATTCGATCAATAAAACAAATTTCAAATCGGATTACATCACCTGATTTTACATCACCTGCTATTAAATAAAATCTGAATTTCCATTTCGGTCAAAGATATGAAGAAGCTTTGAAAATTTCAGGTAAAAGTGTGAAAAATATCTAAGCAATATTTTGTAATACAAGATAGATCTAATCAGGAAATTTTGAAAAGTTCTTTAACAAGAGCTTATGGACTTTTATGAAGAATTTCGCATTATTTTGAACGGAATGAGTTACTGTCGTTTGCTTTAAGAAGTAACTACGAAGGAAATACCTCCTATTTTGTACCAAGCTCATGAATTCACCAAATGTTCCACATTTACGGCACTGCGGAAAATCGAGAGATGAATTTTAAGATAAACTTAAAAGCAATAACGATTAATCTAAGAAAGAAATAAAACTTTCTTTCTTCTTCAATTGGAGAAAATATGGAGTTATTTTAAGAAGTTAAAGCAATAATCATTTCTAAAAAGCATCAAAAATCAAAATTTTAACATATTTGTAAATAAAGTTTATTGTCTTTTTTATTAATTTTCGATAAATATGAAATAATTAAACCTTTTTTTTATACAATTAAAAGTTTTACTTTAATTTTAAATAATAGTTATCCGTTGTCAAGATTTTTACTGTTAAAAATTTTTTTTAAATAAATTTTTATACTATAAATTTTCCAGATTAAATAAATAATTAAGTTAAATTCTGATTCTCTTCCATCAGTTGTTTCTAATAAGTATACAATGGAGTAATTTTCATAAGTATTTCCAAATCCATTTCACACGCTGTTGAAAGTCATTTCTTTTCAATCTATGTTTCATGCGCTGATTCTTGTAGCATTTTTATATATAATTAGAATTAGCACTTGTAGTATTGGTTCTTCTGCGATGTCACAAATATCCCCTTTATTTGTTATGGTACGGAATCCACTTTGAACTGTAGGTTCCGGTGTGAGTTGCCTTTGTGTTCAAAAAAACTACCGTCGAGTAAAAAATAAACCAAACTACTTTCTACTTCAACACATTAGAAAAATTCATCCTGATGTTTCAAAGCTTTTTTATTCTTTGAGTAGATCATAGTGAACAAAACTAAAATTGAAAGTTTCAAGATTAAATTAAAAACCAACACAATGAGTCTTCATAAAAAATAGTTCTCTATCTTAAGGTATGACAAAGACTAAAGTAAAAAAATAGATATTTTTCAAAAAGGAGAATAAATAATCATGATTTGCTTCTGTAATCTGTGAATGAAAAGAGATTTAGTTTTTAGGACACCAGGTTAATGCTAATATAGGACACCTGGTTAATGCTCATCTTTGCATGGAGCAGTACCAGTGTAACGTTGAGAGGGTCCTCTTCAAGACCAAGCTCTAGCAACTTTCGATATTTCAGTTCGATCACTGTACAACGAATAACTATCGAACTAATTACCACGTGATTACCACTTCACTTTTTTTTCCAAAATCTGTTCGACATGCCCGTTGAATGGTGACATTTTACTTCGGTTATTCTCATAAAATATTCTTGCAATAGACAAGCATTCTTCCAAAGTCAGCTATTCTAAATTGGACTTCATTTCCTTCAGAGGATCAAATATTCACCTGAAATGCCATTATATTTGCTATTGCAAAATGGAAAAATTATATCAATATGCTAAAAAGCAAGAACTAAAATACTTTCTCCAGCGTTTCTGGACCACACTGTAAATAATGAGCTATTGTTTTATGCAAGAGTGTAGCATTTAATGTGCACTGCAAAATGTATTTTTTAAAAAAACTAATCATTGCAAAAATACATAGTTTATCATGCGAGCAGAACTGGAATGTCATTTTGATCTAAGACAGTTTTAAAAATGATGCGTTAGAAATCTGTTTAAATGCATGAAGACAATTTATCAGATTACGAGACTTCTTACAAGCGAAAAGATGCGAATCATGCGGACTGTTACAAAGGGGTAACCAGCCCAAAGTAAATTTATGAAAGAAAAAAATCACTATCAACAACAGTAGTGATATATTATGCTTACGGAATAGAAATGTGAAACAGGGCATGAACCTGCAAAGCATGTACTAATTCCACATCAAACATAATCAGAGTTATTTTAATTGTTTTCTCTTTTCACGCGTATGATAAATGAAGGTAAAAACTGTAAAAGCTATGTAAAGAAGACTAAGTTTTGCATTTGCTAGTACAATTTATGTAAGGTAACTTATTCAAAAAATTAATCCATCAAATTTGTAAGATTAAGTATAATTTCATTTCTATAAAACATCACGAACATATAATATCAAAATCACGTGAAGCTTAAGAAACTCAAGCAATATTTTCATAATATTCGTTTCATCACTCTCAACTTAGTGTTTATTTTACATCTGCAGATCTCATTTCTCTGCAGAAGCAAAGAAGAAATATGACTTGGCATTTGAACTTTCGATTTTTAGACTGAGAAGGAACTCTATTTATTGTCAACTACTGTATCTGAAAGAGTAAATAGAAAACAAATCAACAAAACAAAAGAAGTAATCTGATACACGCTATCTTTGCATACAAGCACCCTACGAAATAACAAATGAAACAGTATGAAGGTCTACAAAGAAATATTTTGTGGGGGCAAAATATGAATACGGGTTGTGACGAATCAAGATCTTCCTTTCAACAGGAAGTCTTGGGTGAAGGCCATCGCTGGCCTGGTCATTAGATCCTCGTTCGGAGACAACTTCCACTGTTAATGTCCAGAAAAAAAATAATGGCTAAGCTTCTGTTTTCCGTGATAATCTTTGATCGAATCAAGAACTCAGTAAGTGACGATAACTTAATGCTAGAGGGAAAATCTACTAAAAATCATCACCCCCAATTAACGTTTCTGAAAAACGAACCGTTGTCTAAAATGGTATCGCGAATATTATTCAATTTATGAAAGTTATAGCATTAAATTTTTGATAAATTGCAGGACTTTGTGAAGGTAATCTCAGAATTCAGTAATTTCTTATAAAATGATTGTTAAGGTGGTGATAACTAGGGCGTGCGATGCACTTTAGCTGTCAAACAAAAAGAATATAAAAATTTTCTTTCGATTATAAAACAGTTTGGAAAGATGACTCTCTTATCAATATGCTTAAAAACTTCTTTATATAAATATATGAGTTCCAGAATCACACACATACAGGAAAACATTTCGGTCAATGACAACAGAACATAAGAAAAAAATCTGTTCCAAGAAAAATAAATTTAAAAAATCTATCTCCTATCCCTGAACATTTATTCTGGTTACAAAGAAATGATTACACAGCCAACCTCATTTCAGAAGTTACGGAATATTTCCAGAGATTAAAAGAGAATATGAGAAAAGTACTTTTCTAAGTTTGATTGGCTCATTTTTCTTCTATGTTATAGTTATCAAAGGGAAAATTTTATTCATGAAATTCGTAGGAATAATAGTGTTTCATTTCCACATTCCAGATCGAAGATAATAAAACCAATTTAATCAAATATTTTAGTTATAGGATCTGATTTACCATTCTTTATAATAATTTGGTTAGTTCCTTAAATATCTCACAGCTGCTCTCATTAAGGTTAAATTTTTTTGAAGATTGAATATACAAAATATTCTGTGATACAGCTTATTCATAGAAACAATACATTTTGAAAATTATTAAACGCCCTGATTCTTCACCGATAAAAATGCGTAAGAATCTTAAATCAAATGTGAACGCCTTTATCAATTTTATAATTGGTAATCCTATTAATATTTTGGAAATTGGTATCGAAGAAGTATTTATTCCAAGCTTCTCTTCATAGTTTCACTAATGTAAGTTATATTTTAACTTACAATTTTTACAAAAATTTGCTTTGATAAAATATTTCATTTTAGTATAAACTATTAAACTAAATGAGTTACGATAAAATTTTCAATTGCTCAGTTTAACTTAAAATATTTGTTAAACATTTGAAATCCTCTGGTGTTCGGTATCTCCTTGTTGAGATAGAGGACATCACACACCAAATTAATTTACAAAATTAAATAATATCTATTTCACAATGAAAAAAAATTTTGAATCTTGAAAGAAGTGTTAAAAATGTCTTTGTTGATTCTAATGAAAGGTGTTAGACGTGTTTAATAACATGTAATGAGTAGATGAATTGTTTTCAACGACGAAAGAATTAGGACCCATAAGATATTGGTAAAAAATCTGGATTGGCGGTACTACCCATAACAGAGCCCTACAAGGGATGACAAGCGCCAGCTGTGGACATTTCCATCATTGGCACTTACATTGATGCTAGCCGACACCTATACTCTGAGAGACAGTAGCCAAGCATCACACCAAGATTAGGGATGTGATCCCTTCGCTTGATTCCTAGCAAACTAGCAACAAATGAAGTTTGGTACCAGCCAATTGATACACATGAGACCACAGAGTACTACTCATCTAAATGGTTGTCACGAACAGCCAAAACGTGTTGATTCTGACTGTCCGTGATATGCAAGAAACAAACAGAGCGGCTATAGTTACTCATGGAGAACTCCTTCGCTTGCCGTCGAGGGATGGAAAGGATAAGAAACCGATTAGAAAAAGAGAGCAAAACAAAATGAAAATAAAAATCCATGGGTACCTCGGGACTGGGACATACTTATGAGGGGCACTACGGCCACTTTTATGTGATTAGCTGCCATGAGCAAACAAGACAACTCTTCGAATGGACCGTGGTTTGGATCCATTACTTTCCGATAAAACAAATGATCTGGTTGGTAAGGGAAAACAGATGCTTTAACCAACCAAGCAACCCTAAGCCATTAACCAACCAAGCAACCCTAAGCCATTGTTTTGAAGTAAAAAAAATCAAACAAAAGATGCTTTTATATAGAGAAATCTAAATTTAAATTAAATTAATTAAATTTCCGTGTACGTAAAAATATGAAATAGAAGATCTTACCTTACATTTAACTACAATTATGCGTAAACTAAATCGTTTGAAAGAAGTTCAAGATGAATATGGAGTTAAGGTGTTGCAATTAGAGAAGAGCACAGAAATAGCATTAAATTATAAATAATTAAACATTTATGTTAACAAAATTACTTTCTAATAAGAAGAAAAATAAAAAAAATTAATGTTAACATAATCAAGGTATTAATTTTAAGATTTAAAAGAGATTGCCAACAAATATTGCAGTTATTAATTTAGAATTTTATTAAATGCAGTTTTTACAAATTTAGACAGTCCTTGCCAATTTAAGCTAATTATAAAGTGAATGTTTTGTCTTGTCTTTTACATTATGCTTTTTTTTTTTTTTTTTGTTCATTCTTGAATCAATGGAAGATGGTTTTTCAAACCGATGGTTTCGTATTTATATAAGAACTCGTTTTATTTACAAAATGAGCTTCGACAGTGTTCTCAGATGTTCAATGATGAACTTTACCTTGCTGCCTCTCGAAGAATGCGATTTGAAAGCAGACACCAAATTCGAAGACAAGTCGTACCTACGACGCCATCACAATAGGATGTCGTAATTAATTATGCATGACAGATGAAACGTTATTTGGTGTAATCCCCCCACCAAGCGATTTTTCGCCAAATCTAGCATCCTTTGTTTTGATTATAGTGTTGCCAAATTGAATTTTAACTACTTTTCAGATTTGTTTGTTGCCAGATTTGGTTTTTCTCGTATTTGATTATAGAGCATCATGGTTCGTGTTTGATTATTTGCATCATTTTTACGTCATATGTATAGTTCTTTTCAGTGGCAGCAATATTTGAAATTTTCGTTTCGCTTTCAATTCGAACTTTTTGTTCTACATTTATTGTTGTGTTTCGTTGTCGCCAGCGTCCAAACATCGTATTATAAACTGTTCTTTTTTCCAGTTTCCTTCTATTTATTTATTATTTATCTCTCTTTTATTTTGTTTATTTATTGTATAATTTTCTAATATATATTTTTCTTTTATATTTCCAGCATCGTAAACTGTTCTTTTTTTTTTTTTCTCAATTTCTTTTTGCTTATTTATTATTTCTTTTCTATTTATCTTTGCTAATTTACTATTTTCTTTTTCTTATTCATTTTTGTTTATTTATTATAATATTTCTCTTATATATTTTTCCATAATATTACTGAGCATATTTGATTTGTGAGTTTAACGTCATATCAAGTAATCTTTTATTATTATTTACTTAATCTCTTTTACCGGTTGTTTTAACAAAAAATTTTTTTTAATTTTCCAATATTACTTTTTAGATTTTTTATTCTATTATGTGTTTAAAATTTTATAACATGCGAATTTTTTTAATTTGGAGAAAATTCCTGTGTTAAAAAGCATGCGCTTAACTTGGCGACGAAAAGAAACAGTCGCAATGATCACCAAGGGGGGGGATATCAAACTAGTTTCCATTATCTGTGATATCATGAATATTTTACACCTATGAAAATTGCAATAAAGTTATGTAGACATAAGATCTCATTTGGAACGAAAGGAGCAACCACTTTATATTTAATAATTAATTAATTAAGTAAGTATTGGAAAAGAATAATTAAGTATTGGAAAAGTTTAAGAAACAGGCGATATTTATCAAGAAAAGAATGTAAGGGTGTAATAAATGTTTAATAGTAATAAAATCCAGCTGTGCATCAAACTTGAACTAAGTAATTAAATTTACATATTACTTAAATAATCTATATTGTTTGAGCTATAAATATGTATGATATACTGTGATGTAAATTAAACATTATATGAGATAAAACGTAGTGAATACTTAATGACCTGAGATTGCTGTAATGCTTTTCATTAAACTAGATTTTCCTCCTGGAAATAATAGTAAATTGCCTCTCTAAATGGTTTTCATATACAAGCGTCGCAAAGAAAGGAAAAAAAAAAAACACGACAAACATTCATGCAAAAATACAACATTCATTTTCTCCATGTTCAGTAGTGGCTGAGATCGAATCCAAAACCTCTCGTACTGAAGAGCGTTGTCTTACTACTAGGTCATACATACTCAAATGTAGGAAAACTAATATAGAAGGTCAAACAAATGTAATAGAGTAATGGAGTTATAAGAGATGCGAATGTGCATAGATAAGATAAGAGGTGCCTGGCAAAGCTATTAGATCTTCCATTGTTACTATGGCAAGTTATTAAGATTTAAAAGAGTTTGAAAGTGACGTTAGAATGTGAACACGAGAGACAGGATTTCTAAAATAATGATGAAATTTGAATTTTCATATACAATCGCTTTATGGGATTATGCAGTTAAACATCGGATCTCAGAATGTGATGTGTCTAAAGGAAGATTTTTAAAGAAATTAAATCTTCGACGGCTGAAGGAAATTTTTAAGAGAAATAGATTTCCAACATTTATTCATACTGCTGCGGATTTCATTTCTGGATGTCAACAGAAGAACTGTCCATCATCAAATTGTTTTGGGAATTGATATAAAGTTAACAACAGTTCTGAATTTCAAATGAAATTTTACATCATATTAGTTGGGGAATTTTTACATGCCAAAGTCTTATATTTCTTTAAAATGATCAATCGCATTCCGTTGTGCAGTAGGTAGGTCTCATATTTTTATCATTTTGTGACATAAAAGGTGAGAAATAACTATTAGAAATGGACTTCTGTTTAAAGAAATACAAATGATTTGTTATAGCAACAATAATGGATTTTTGTTGATTACAAAAGATCACGTTATTTGGAGTCAGATTTTTTCAATCTAAGTGTACCCATATAAAATAACATTTGTTAAAAGATATTTCTTCCGTAGATATTTCTTTTCCATAGACCTATTAAACCACTTGATAAATTTTTTATTAAAAAAAAAAGAAAATCTCACCAAATGATTCTCGGGATAAAATTCCACACTTTTAAAATTAACAGGGTTAGCGAATACTTTGAAAAGTAGCTTTGAAAAAGCCGATACGGAAATATTATTATACGTGAACAAAATAATGTGCCAACTTTTTTTCTATGCATAGGAGAATGCTTTTTACCTGAAGGAATGAGATTAATCGCCTCATCCATCATAGACCGAGAATGTGTCAATGGCTTTACGTTCCCTTGTTGGCACATCATTTTTCTTGAAAGAAGGCATTTTTCTTTCACCAAAAGAATTTGCAGAAGAGTCAGCAAATTTATATAATTGACAATATTTCCATTTATTTAATGAAATATATACATCGAGTGTCTTAATGAATCTTAAATGCTCATTAAAATAATAGTGGTAACCGCTAATTGATTCATAAAATGTCTTCATTGAATTACAGAAATCAATTTATATGCTCAGAAGTGTAACATATTCTTTTATGAAAATCCTGAATTATTTGAAGAAAGGTATAAATACTCCAAGATAAGAAAAATCCATATTTAAGAAAATTTTTATTGGACATAGTTAAAAATTTATAAGACCTGTTATAAAAATATTGAAATTCTCTTTCTGTAATTAAGTGTATAACTAATATGGCAAAAAATTTCTCAGAGAATGTAAATCTCTCATAATTTTGTGAAATTAATAAAACAGAGAGTGTAGCAGTTTGAAGATAAATTAACAATTGACACGATGGTGTGTCTGCAATAGTAAGGAACACCAATTGATAGTTTGGGTTAAGTTCCCGGGGACTTATTTCTGTTGACCAAAGCCACAGATAATCACTTTTAATTTTGAAGCTCAGTTACACTCTTAAAAAAATCGAATGGTTTTTCATCACTCGATGAGCGATAGATATTTTGTACTCCATAAAGATAGAAAATGAATCCTTTTCTTCTTAATTGGGTAGAGAAGTTCTCTTTCAAACACTCCATCCTCGATTCAAAGCAATTTTCACTCTTTTTTGACGTGTTTATGGCACAAAACAAATATGATGTGCTCTAATTGGTTTAAATCTTCTCGTGGCTCAATGCTTTCGGTTTAGTTTCGCTTAAAATGGAGGAATTTAAGATTTCATTTTGTAAAGGCGTTCTATTTGAATTAAAAAATATATATAATTGGACAAGAAGAAGCGCAGAAACATTACGCTAGGTCTTTATTTCTTATAATTAATTGAATGACTAAATCAAATAATCATATTTGTGATTTTTCACCATGATATAAACTTTCCTATTCGAAATTGTGAATAAATGAGTTCTATTGAATTTATATTCATGTAATATTTTTAATATTTGAAATTTCTGCTTAATTGATTATATTTAATAGTATAAAACTGCGTTAGAAAATTTTATTTTTTATTTCAAATACTATTTTCTGCCAAAACTTAATTCATTATTAATGAATAGTAAATTATAAGGAATGCATATTTATTTCTTTTAATTTCGAAACTGCGTGAATATGACTATTAATTTTCTCGTTGATTTAAATGTCCAATATATATTATATATAAAATATTATTTAATATAGTTTATTGTACTGAACTGAAAGTGCGATTTATATCAAATATAACATTTTACCTATTAATAAGAATAAATTTTTTCATAAATAAAATTCGAAGCTTTTTAATTTAAATGTTAATACAATATAAAGCAAATTTTAATCTACAGAATATTACTTGGCAGTATGTATTTTATTTATTAAAATTTTAATGATAATTTTTGATTTAATTGTTACTATGTAAAAGCATTCCTAGATAAAACGAAAACAAAATTTTATATGTATCAGAATTTACTATTAATTTGAATAATATTTTAGAATTTCCAACTAAAAATTTTGTCGATGGAAATATAATTTATATTCGTATTTTATGGTTGTCATTGTCACCAGTGAAGAAAAAAATAAAAAACAAAATTAGCAAAGTAAATCTGAAACATGTTATTTTTAAGGTGATGAAATGCGATGTAACGAAGAAATGGCTGATCTGGTATATTCTGTACAATATGTAATCAAAATAAGTTTTATGGAGACTGAGAAAATGTTAACTATTGTTATTACTACAAGTATTAATTTCATTTTGCTTGTAAAATGTAAGAAGCTTGATGTAATATTCTATGTTTAATGTAAGAATGAGGTAACTTAATTATATATATATATATATATATATATATATATATATATATATATATATATATATATATATATATATATATATATATATATATATATATATATATATATATATATATATATATATATATATATATATATATATAAATGACATAAAAACTCCAATAAATATTTTCAGATAAAATCTCTTATTAAAGATTTTGGTTCTTAAAATTGGTTTTAAAATAATGAAAGGTCATTATTATTATTAAATTAATATTACTTGGTAATTAGCTTAAAAAAATTTAATGTTTTTAAATCTATTTTGAAATAAATTTTTTTTTACAGCTAAAACCAAAGTTTAATTATCTTCATAATTAATTTATAATTCATTTAAAATTTTCTGAATTTTTAATTAGAATTTAATTGCTTCAAAATAAATATCCAGTATTTATAATTCACTTGACCACAATTGGTTTTTACGTGTATGATATTTTTGAGTAAACACATATGTATATATGTTTGCATTTTTCCTTTCAGATAAAAGATAACAATTTGAAATGCTTCATGAAATTCATCGCGAAAAAATATTTTAACTTATGAAGAAAATGTTTAAAATAAATAACATTTTGTGATGAAAAATAGATCATCTATTGTTCTATTCCATAACAGAATTTGTGTCTCTAAGTATCCAAAAGAGGCTGCTTTCAATGAAACATTGGTAATATAAAACCTGTAATTTTTGCATAGTTAAGGATGAATTTTAAAATATTCATGAGAGTACTAAACTTTTATATCAACATTATTTTCTAACAAAGATACAATGACTTAGGCTCACCAAAATTTACAATTCCTTACATAATTTGTATATCTGCATTAATATTTAATGCAGATATACAAAACATTTAATGGTAGAACATTAAACATGCTATTCGTGAATTCCCTTGTTTTTTATTGCATTTGAATAAGATATTTTAAATTATTTTAATGCCGAAAACATTTAGTTAAAATGTTACAGAGAAAACGTTTTTTATATAAAACTGGAAGAAAAATCTCTCATTGTTATTTTGATATTTGTTTAGTAATTGCATGATCCAAAAGAAAGTAATTAAAATCTATATTTTACAAAATATGCAATATTTCCTTTTATTATATTATAGTTTTCTAACTTGTATTTTTAAAAATCATTTTACTTGCAATGTATTGTAATATTAGTATATGTAATACAACATCATAGTTTCAATTTTTTTTTGTTGTTGTTGTTGTAATTTTCAAAAAAAAAATTATTCATTTCATTTCACCTGTTTTTCATTTATAATTGATTGATTCTAAATGATTATCATTAAAAATAAATTTATGTATGCATGTATATATTTTTATTTAATGTTTAAAAACCAATTTTGTAAATTATGATAAGGGCTATATCTATTTCATGACGAAGAAAAAAATCCAAAATTATTTTGTATTTGTTTCATTGTATATCAATAATTTATCATTTTTGCCACATTCTTATAAAAATTTTCAAAAATAACTAGATAATCATTAATTTACTAACTTAAGTTACTACGTTTTAATGAATTAATTAATGATAATACACTACTGGCCATTAAAATTGCTACACCAAGAAGGTGACATGCTACAGACGTGAAATTTATACGAAAGGAAGAAGGTGCTGTGATATGCAAATGATTAGCTTTTCAGCGCATTCAGACAAAGCAGGCGCCAGTAGCGACACCATTTGTGTTTAAATGAGGAAATTGTTCAGCCGGTTCCTCATACACAAATTGCATTTGGACGTTGTTGCCTGGTGAAAAGCTGTTGTGATGCCTCGTGTAAGAAGGAGAAATGCGTACCAGCACGTTTCTGACTTTGATAAAGGTCGAATTGTAGCGTACCGGGATTGCGGTTTATCTTATCG
This sequence comes from Latrodectus elegans, assembly GCA_030067965.1. Classification (NCBI taxonomy): domain Eukaryota; kingdom Metazoa; phylum Arthropoda; class Arachnida; order Araneae; family Theridiidae; genus Latrodectus; species Latrodectus elegans. The sequence goes on from CM057814.1 coordinate 98,637,906, forward strand.
CAATATTGCTGCTCGCGTCGGTCGAGATCCAATGACTGTTAGCAGAATATGGAATCGATGGGTTCAGGACGGTAATACGGAACGCCATGCGGGATCTCAACGGCCACCTATCACTAGCAGCCGAGAAGACAGGCATATTATCCGCATGGCCGTAATGGATCGTGCAACCACGTCACGAGCCGTGAGTCAAGAAACGGGGTCGTTTGGAAGACAACAAGTGTCTGCATGAACAGTTCGACAACGTTTGCAGCAGAATGGATTCTCAGCTCGGAGACCATGGCTGCGGTTTCCCTTTACGCTGCGTCATAGACAAGAGAGCCTTCAATGGTGAGATCAACGACGAACCTGGGAAAAGGAATGGCGAAACGTCATCTTTTCAGATGAATCCAGGCTCTGTGTACAGCATCATGATGGTCGCATCCGTGTTTGGCGGCATCGTGGTGAACGCACACTGGCAGCGTGCATTCGTCATCGTCATACTGGCCCATCACCTGGCGTGATGGTATGGGGTGCCATTGGATACACGTCTCGGTCACCTCTTGTTCGCATTGACGGTGCTTTGAACAGTGCACGTTAGATTTCTGGTGTGTTACGACCCGTGGCTCTACCCTTTATTCGAGCCCTGCGAAACCCTACGTTTCAGCAGGATAATACCCGACCGCATGTTGCCGGTATTGTACGGACCTTCCTTGAAACGGATCATGCTCGGCTGTTGCCCGGGCCAGCACGCTCTCCAGATCTTTCACCAATAGAAAACGTCTGGTCAATGGTTGCCGAGCGACTGGCTCGTCACCAAACGCCAGTCACTACGGTTGATGAACTGTGGTATCGTGTTGAAGCTACATGGGCATCTGTACCTGTACATGCAATCCAATCTTTGTTTAACTCAATACCCAGGCGTATAACTGCTGTTATTACTGCCAGAGGTGGTTATTCTGGGTACTGATTTCTCAGGATCTATCCAGCCAAAATTTTTGAAAATTTAATCACTTGTTATTTCTAGTATAATATATTTGTCCAATAGATATCATTTTGTTAGCTGCATTTCTTCCTGGTGTAGCAATTTTAATGGCCAGTAGTGTACAATTTTTTAACAAATTACACTTGCTGTAAATTAGAATAAAAAGTTTAATTAATTTAATATATATGATTATTCTCTTAATTACAGATAAATTTGAAATTTGATATCCAGAGGTTGACTGTTTCCTCAATAAATATCCTGCATTCTATGCTGCTAGAATATTATTGTATATTCCAAAATTATAATCCTGTAATATGGAGTAAATACGAGAGATTTCAGGATAATAGTATTTCTTAGGCTGAATATAATTCCAATACAGAATATAATTATGTAGATATCTGATTTCTTGCAGCTTTATTTTTTAATAAATAAGGCTTTATCTTTTTTTGAAGTATTATTCTTATGAAATTTTTTGATATTAAAGTTTATTTAGACCCTTTAATACGAATTCAAGGATTATAAAAATTTTAGTTATTATGCTTTTTATTTCCGAATTAAGTGAAGAAATTTGTAGAAGAGCATCGTTCAAAAGTAATCAATTACTCTGGCTTTGCTGTGGTCAAAAAAAAGCGTTCAATATTTTATATAAACGTCATCATGTGTTTAATGTTAAGTACGATGTTAAACTTACTGTATTTTAAGCTCTCATGGACTATATGATTTCTAAATTAAAATATGGTTCTGTTAAGACATTTTAATTTAAATTACACATTCTTGCTATAATCGATCAAGATTTAAATTTTGCAAAATACAAGCATTAAAATGCATATTATCTTTTTTATTCTTATTTTAATAGTATTCTTATTTTGTTTTATTAAACTGACAATAAAACTGTCAGGCTCCGGTATTAATTTGACATTATAAACATAAGAATTTCTGTATACATACATTTATTTAATTTTTTTTTCAGTATTAAAAACTAAATTAATGTTTTTTGTATAATCTTGCATGTTATTTTTAATTTCATTCTTAGTTCATTGAAGTTATTTTCAGTTTAATTTAAACTTGGAAAAATATATCATAAAACAAGATTTATTTGCTAAAATATAAGTCAGTTTTGTTCAACAGAATAATGCAAATATCTGTCTTTATCCTCCTGTAAGTTCAAAAACGCATATTATCAATATTCAAAAATAAATGTTTAGCTAATCTATAAATAAAATTTACTTTTTCAAAAGAACTTAAATCATATTTACTTTTATAAAACATTTATTATTTAAATTGTGTACAATTTGTTGTACTAATAAAGTGTATAAAAATTAATTTGGTTCTTAATGGACCTAAAGTAAACTAAACTGAAAAATAAGTAGTGTGACAATTTTTTCTTGAGAGTACTAAACTTACACGTAAACTAAATCGATATAAATAATGTAATAAATGGCTGAACAATTTGCTAGATAATGTGTGTAATTTAAAAACCACTATAGTTATCCAAATCAATTAAAATGTCATATTCAATTGTACTGTTATATTATTGAATGAAAAAATCATATATCTTTATATTGTAATTGTCAAAAAAAAAAATCCAATTCTTAAAATAAAGAATTCAAAACCTGGTTTCTGCACTAAATTGCTAATATAAAAAAAATCAACAATACCTCTATAAAAGATTGAAATTCATTGTTTTTCTATCTAATTTACCCCTTAAAGCGATTTGTTGTTTCTCTCTAAAAGGAGTGGTCTACCCGCATCTTTCAAAAGAGTGAATTTCCATCCACTCGATTTGTTTAAGAGTGTAGAGGATGAAGCTGATATTTCAGCTGACACCTATCTTTCCATGCCACATAACATCAACAGAGACATTAGCCCTTTGGAACTGTTATTGTGTCTCTTAGCATATTGATTATTGGGGGGGGGGTGAGAAATTTTTTCTTCTTCTTAAATAACTGAAGAATAACGTAACCGAATATAATTATGATTTAACAACTCAATTGACAATACTGTGGTATTTTTTAAATTTTTTTCCGCGTCATAGATGACTTTGAACTATAATATTTCCTTCACCTGATTATAGACCCTCTATGCTGAAAGATCTTGTATTTAGTTATTACAGGATGAAGGAAAGGTCGTTCCGACATGTTTCTTAAGTGTCTCAGAGACAATTACTCTGTCGGTAAATAATGCAACTAACAATTATCTCAGTAAAACTAAAAGTCTGTTGATGTTTTACAATAAGATTCAACAGAACAAGTATTGAGATCTTAAAAGTGAAAATCGATTCCAGTCTCCATTGAAGAATGGGTGATGTTTTCTGTTTTTTACAACTATTCACTCACTCAAGATTATCTAATCTTTCAGAGAAAGTTTTCCGTAGCCTAGAGGTAAAATCCTCTCTTAAAATGCGTTTCCTCTTTCTATATGTCACTGTTTGATTAGGACTTGAAAGATTTTCCTTGAGTTCCGCTCGAGAACCAAAATATCTTTCAATGACTTTCTGTAAATCTATTAACCTTTTTTTTTCTCTTAATAGCGAGAGAACTAAAGAACACAAGAAACAGGATCCAACCAAAAGATAGCTTACCTTTCGGTGCTAAATACTACGATGGTGAGGATGGAGGCGTAGGCGGTGGTTTCCGGAATGAGATTTCTCATCCAGCATCCGATGATGCCTAGGTGCCAGGGGTACTGCTCCCATAGAGTGTATAGCTCCATGGGCATTGCTGCAAACAACAAAATAAATACGTTTTTTACATCATCCTAAATTACACAACAAGTTTGAAGAAAAAAGAAATTTTTCTTCAAGTTAAATACTTGATATATTCAGAAAGGTATTCAGGAGATCAAAACATAAATCAGTGATACATCTTTAATTTATCTTTTTAAAACAAATATATAGAGCAACTTTCAAAAACATAAAATTTAGACAGAACAATATACGGAAAAAACATTCTAACAGGGTAACAAAAACTAAATATTTTTTTACGAGATAACTATGAAATGAACCAAGCTAAAATATTGTTGCAAATCGCAAGGTAATCAACATATCTGGAAAAAATCGAATTCAACTAAATCTAATTCATTACACTTAGAAGGAAATCTTAATCCACAAGAATAAAATAAAAGAAAAAATTAAAACATCTGACATTTAGCGGTATTCTAAAAAAGAAAGAAAAACAAGAGCGTTATTTTCAAAAGAGAGAACAAACGGCTTAACATAAAATTTGTAAATTTTAGTTTGTCTACATTCTTTAACTAAACATTTCCTAATTATAAACAGTGCATAAAATATATTTTATTTTGTAAATTTAATGATATTTTATTAATTTCAGTATTAAAATTTTAAATGTCAATTATTTCCCTTTTATTTTTCCATTTTATTTGTCAATTATTTATTTTATTATTTGTAATTCTTATGTTAAACTGAGCTTAACTCAATAACAATGAAATAAATAAATGAATAAAAAAATAGTTTATTTAGTTAAATTTTAAACAAACACAATTATTTGTATAAAGTTTGATTCATAAGGAGGGAAATTATAAGTGTTTAAACTTAGGATTAAACTTAAAAGATTAGAATAATTTGAGAACTACTTGGGAACTATTTTATTTATAAATTTAGTTTTTAATAAAAAAATCTTGGGATTTACATGCGGTAAGAATGCTAAATCGGTGTTCTCGAATGTTCTGAAGTCAAGTGAACTCTCAGTGAGAAGATTTAAATAAAACGTTTTACGTATTTACACAAATATGTAAATAATATATTAAGTAATCTGTATATATATAATAAGAGATTTCTCTTCACCCGAGTAAATTATAAAGTTAGAATTTATGGAATCTGACAATTATTTCATATATGGGAAATAAAACTTAATTACAATCATAATAATTAATAATACATTGTCTTAAGTATTTTGACAATGACTTTGATGTTCCTTGCACCCCTATATGCTGAAGTCAAGTGTTAAGTAGTGCAACTAGTTGATGAATGGTATTTGCTGTTGTTTTCAGTTCAACAATTCAAGGGTTTGATTCTCACTTCATCAATAGAGGATTTGAATGGTGGGAAATCAGTTTTAAAATATGATTGAGTGCATAAATTTCTTACGCTAAAAATAACCATAGAGGTTTTAAGTAGGCTCGCTATCAGAAATAAGAATATTGAGTGACACCGAGTATGTTTATCACTTCAAATATTGAATTAAATTTGGCTAAAACAAAATTTACTGTGATTATTTGCGATGTATTTATGTATATCTTTAAATATGACTAGGTCTGGTGTATTTCCTTTATAATCTTACCGTTAAATGCTGGATCATAGATGCCTAACAATATTCTGAAAATGAAATTTAGCTTCAATATAAAAATTAATGTTTTTCTTTTTGCTGTTGCAAACCTCCAGTGGTTAGTAATGCTAAGTTAGGTCTATGAAATTTGTCACTGTAAAAAAAATCTAACATTAAAATTGTGCTTGTGAAAAAATCAATTCTGGAAAGTCCATGGCAATCTAAAAATATGGTCAGCAGTGATCTGATAGAATGGTCAGCACACTTCAAACACTTTTTCCATATGAACAAGACAAAGATCTCAAGTACCTACTGATGAATCTGATGATTGCTGTCTAGTGCCACCTACAACACTTGAGTGATAACGCATCCGCAGGGCACTGATAACATTGGAGAAACAGGTGGAATTTGGAAGAAGCATTTACAGCTTTTTTAACGTGTGAGAACTACTTCAAATAAGTCAGTGACTCCAGTATGTCTAACGGCCTACCAACAATAGATTTAGTCAAAATATCTGCTGACTCATTATCATGTATATTAACGTGGGAAGGTATCCAGTGAAAGTTTACCTCAAGTATATAATGTTGAAAGATACATCAGTTTGCTAACAATTGCCTTTCCTACACTATCACGCACTTTATGCGAATCAGAAAGATGCTGATTAGAGCTCCGGCTATCGAAAATGTTCTCACCGGCATATGAGCTGATAGAAGACAGAATCTAGCCGAATTCAACATCAAGGACAATCAACTCACTTCTGAAAACTGAACAACTGTCTGGATTTTCCCTACTTTTGTTGTATGTTTTTAAAATATTGTTGTATGTTTTTAAAATATTGTTGTATGTTTTTAAAATATTGTTGTATGTTTTTAAAATAAGATATAAATTCCATTACTGGAGTAATCACGTTCATCTTTACTTCCATCTGTATATATTATAGTGCTATCTTCAGAGATTTTTTGTTAATAATGTCAAGAGTAAGTTGTTACATATAAACTGAAGCACCGGAATTCTTGCTCTCTTAGGAAATAAGATCCGTCCGGAAATAGACTCTATTTAAACCCACCGAAGGGTTAGTAATCATTTTTAAGCTAAGGTGGAAGATATTTTATCGATCAAATTGCTTGGATCAGCCAAACCAAAAAAGCTACTTTTCTTTAATATTCGATTACTGTTACTCCTCCTATTAAAAACTCAGATATTCGATTTTGAATCTCATAACTGGTGAGCTTGAAAAAGTATTTTATTCCAATTTTTTTTTCTTAGGCTGAAAGGTTGCAGGTAGACCTTATCAGGAAATATTTCATTCGGGAAACTTTTGGAAGCCTTGCAAATATACGGGCAGCAATTAACGGTATCTGTTCAGGTTTTTATAGATTCATGTTGGAAGCACAGCTGTAAAATGGAAAACCGTATTCTAAGATAAGCCTTATAAATATCATATAAGTAATTCGGAGAGTCTCAGAGTCAGCTCCAAAATCTCATTCTGAAATGTATTTTAAAATCTTCAAGCATTTTTTTATTTGCTTTTAAGTATTATTTAATTAATATGTTTATTGCATGTAATTTCAGTATCAAAAACGAAGTCCAGGTATTCGGATGTTTTGAAGCACAAAGCAGATTGACATTCAAATGCATTTTAGACTGATAGTTAAAAGATTTCCTAATTGTTGTGAAGAAACCAACAATAGACTTGGATGGATTAAAATTTAGTTAGCTTATCTGCAAATTTCCATACACTATTTAGTGCTGGATTGATGTTAGATTCTAGTATCTCAACGTTGTGGCCGGAGTTCAATAGCACATCGTCTGTGAACATCTCAACTTGACACCTATTTGATATGACCTTCTCAAGATCAGCTAAAAATAATGAAAAGAAAGCTGGTATCAGAACAGATTTCTAAGGTACACCCTGAGAAAGCTTCTGTGTGGCAAACTTATGCGGAGGGGGATTCATGAATGTTAGATGGGGTTAATGAGATTCACCAGGAAAAAAATGCAGGTTTCAATTGAGATTCGCAGTCCAGGTATTATATTCTTTCACTTCTGTATTCCTGGTTTGTAATTTAAGTCTGTCACTAGCGAAAGGATTTTGTCAACGCAGATCAACCAAATTATTTCATTTATTTTACATTGAAATCACATTTTCATGAAAATTTTAGTTGTAATAAATCATTTTAGTTTAATAATTTTATCATTTTATAATACAATTCATTATTACAATTATTACAAATTAAAATTACATTGTTTTATCGTTGATAATTGATAATCATAAACATCAAACTTAACTAACACAAATAAATTTATTAATAATATAAATATTTTGTATTTTAGTATTGTAATAAACCAGAGAATACCAGAAAAAGTTTTGAGCGAGTGTTTTATGAAATGAAGTTTCCAAAATTGTGCTGTTTATAAGGTTGTAATTACTGGTTGACGAAATGTCTTATATATATATATTTTTAATCAAGTATTGATGTAGAAAAAGAATTTGTTAAAAATTATTTATTTCCGTTCTCTTTTCATAATGCATAGTAAAAAGAAAATAGCACCATATGTTGACTTTTTATTTTTCATTCCATTTCATACGTGATGAATTTAAACGTTCAAACACATTCAGACAATGATATTTATTTAATATATCTTTTATTTTATAATGAGAGAGAGAGAGAGAGAGAGAAAATAATAAAAATTTGTGGGGAAACTTTTTTTTCAAATGAATAAATGACATGGCAGTTATTATGAATCCAATATTGCGGAAATCGTTTCTATGGCATGAAGAAAATAATTTGATTCACAAAAATATCGCTCGTCAAAAATAGAAGGATGCAGTTTCATGATATATGCTGTGAGACAAATAGAGGGCGCTGTAAATTGTATCGAAAGTGGCTGCAATCGATTTTTCAAAATACGTTTTTCTACTAAATGATGCTTCGCATCAAATTATTCGATTTATGTAAGAGATTATATCTTCCATTTGTATCTGCAAATCAAACTAAACAAAAATAGAAGTAGCATAACATTCTATTACTTTTATTCAATAAATAATTTTAAAATGTTTCAAGCAACATTTTAAATATATATATATATATATATATGTGTGTGTGTGTGTGTGTGTGTTTTGATTAGTGTTAATCGTTTACGTGTTAGCTCTTTTAAATTTTGTTTTTCCGCTTATCCTAAGTTTGATGATGATGGAAAAACTTATATTAATTCTGAAAGAATATTAGTTCCCCACGCATTAAAAATATTTCAAGTGAATGCACAGTTCTGCATATACACATAGATACATGGATATAACATAAATGCACTTATATTATGCCTATCAAAATAGTTTTAATTCAGAAATAAACTAATAAAAAGTAATTAAATATTAAATAAATTTATATTTTGATAAAAATCATGTCATAATGGAAAGGTGAAGATTTAGATGTCATTTTTAGTATGTAGTGGTTAATGTAATACGTTTTAGGTTGGCTATTTTTGCCGATCGAAGTCTTTAACACAATAACAATGATACTCATCTAATTCGTAACACACAAATGCGTTACGAATTAGATGAGTGCATCTAACACAATAACATGCACTCATCTAATTCGTAATTTTGAAACAAAATTAAGCGATGGGGTTGACAACCGAGCTGGTACGTTCTTGCTTATGCCATACCAGTAGAGTGACAGACCTGGCAGAACTTTTGATGTGCATCGGCGTTCTCCACCCTATTGTCTCCAACTGGAAAGCAACCGAATCTCCAGGCCAAAAACGACCTGATAAGCTTTCAATTTTTCCTTTTATTAAAATATGTATCTTTTTAATTTTAAGAGTTTTTAATTATTTTTTACATTCATTGTTCTTATTACTTCTATGTCATTATTTGTGTGTTATTTATATTCGATTTTTTTATTAAGTTTTAAAATACAATTTTTACTTAATTGCACAAAATGTATCTCATATATTTGCTTAAGACTTATTATACACTTATGTAAGAGTTTTCAAATCCTTACAGAGATTAATTTTTGTTTGGGAAATAAATTTTCATCTATTAAAAATAAATGTTAACACACGTTAGAATTCAAGCTCCTTGACCCTGACAATATTAAAAAAAGTTCTGTCATATTAATATATATAATTAATAATTTATAAATTTTTTAATACAAAAATGGGAAGTAACTTTTAAAAATTATTATTTAATTGATAATGATTATTAATAAAAATATTTTCATAAATAAATGTTAGTTTGATATTTATTTTAAACTACAAAATGTCCTTTCAACACAGCACTGAAGTCTGATGATAACAATGAACTGCTAGTGGATGCATCAATTAAGAGGTGCTGCATAATATAGTCCAGTGTATATGCAAATAAATATGGAAGAAATATTGGATTAGTTATTCACTTTTGGGAATTGGATAATTGTATTTTTAATGCAATTGGTTAAAATACAAATTGTTATCTAATGTTGGACAAGTCTTTTACTTTGTTTATCTGATTTCAGTGATTCTTTAGACTTGCAAGAAAAGATCAGCAAAGACAAACATATTTTTATAAACAAACTGAAAGCTTTTAAGTAGTAAGGGATAGATTTCTGTTCTATGCTTTTTAACTTTGTAATGTAACTATGATAGAAAATCATCTAATGTTATTACGATGGAAGACATTCTATTCCATCCCTAGGATGAAATCATGTTCCACAGGATAAGTCCCTAGGATGAAATCGTGTTAAAGGTTTTCCTCAGTTTTCTTCTCAGATGGATAAATAATACATTTCGCTTCCCTCATTTCCCTCAGATGAAATATGGGCAAATGTTCCATAAATATCTACCCTAAACTTGTCTTCGTCACTGTTAAATCACAAAATAAATATTTGTAACAACCAGCAATGATTTTTGCAATTGAATGGGCTCCTACGTATTAAATCTTCAATAGGGCATTTATAATCATCATTCACACGAGTATTATGGGCAGTAAGCCTTTTTAAATGAATATCAATGTTTGGCGGTGGAACTCTCTCTCACATAGCAGGTAGACTAAATACATATAGTGAATAAATGACAGTTTTAAGACCCATCGCAATATATCAAATATGAAGTAAGCACATCATGGTTGCTTACTTCATATTTGACTAGTTGCGATGGATCTATGGCATTTTCTCCTCCAAACAGAGTTGAAGATATTCCCAGGTTTCTCTCCTATATTTCGTCTCTTTTGTAGAAGTTCTTAAAACATAAGAGTGCTGTAAAGGAGTACTTAGGACGGCACTGTCTTTCCGTTTCATCTCATCAATTCTAATTAAAATCATCAACGTTAGTAAATACTAGGTCTTTCAGGAAATAATAGCAAATATTTATTCCTCTTTGGAAACATTATCTACTTTGTAGTTTTTCCCGGTAGACAAAAAAGCTGGCTGCTTATACTACATTAGAGTAAAATATAATGCCTTTTTTATCACAATACAAACAAATTATCTTTGTAAATCTGATGACATGGTTTTAAGTACGGGAAACAGCACCCTTATTTTCTGCAATGTTTTGCCTATTTTATCATGCATTTGCATATTTGTTATGAACCTGAAAACAATGATTGGCATTATGTAAATTATAGCAAAATATGCTCTGTCTTAGTTTCTTAGAAGATGTTAAAAGATCAGTCGTACAAGATAACTGACGAGTGTCTCCATATTTCTGTTTATTATTTCCAGCCTTTATCTCCTTAAACAATTAAAGATTATGCTTGTTCTGTTCACCTAAGTTTTGTGACTTTTACGTTCCTTTGCTAGTATTTCAAGAATTGAATCAAGGTCATACTTTTATGATCATCTTCAATGTATTTTGATCTTCCTCACATCATGTGATCTACAACTTGTAGCTTATTGTCGTTCCTACAGTATAAGCTTTTCCACTGTCACAGCAGGCTTCACATAAGTGGGAAAACATTAACATATATTTATCCCTAGTTAGTCCCTGTTTCTCATTTGCTCGCTGCTTTGTTTGTAATAAATCATAAAAGACTTTCCAAAGAATTTTTCGACATATTTTGCTTTTGGAGAACCTCTAGAATATCCTTAACATACACATGTATAATTAAATATTCCCTCCCAAAACGTAATTTCAGTTTTCCTATAGCTTTCTCATAACTATTTACCCCCGGTGGAAAACTTTTAATTAGTTATTCTGCAACACTTCCCTTCTCCATTCATTGAAATAGGTATGCAAACCTAAATTTTATGGTCTTTTTCGATTTTCTCAAATTAACTCCAAAATTTGATCTAACTTTTTTAAAAATCTTCATTAAATAAAGATAACTGTATTTTAGAATAGCTTAATAATATATTTTTCTGAGTAATATTTATAATCCAAAAAAAGACATCTTCTTGTTCTAAAAGCGAAAGTTTTTTAAATTTAAAATTTAACACTGGCGAATTGTAACTTTCAGATTCATCGAGTTTTCCCTCTATTAGAATACTTTAAAAGTTTAAAAGAAAAGAAACCGTTTAACAATTTTTTACAGCATTTATCTCATACGTGCAGTTTATTTTTCTCAATAGTTTTGTGTTTAATTATCTTATTAGAATTTTTTTTAGTTTTGCTCCTTCAGTATCAAACGCATTACTACATGTTTTACTGAATAGTCTTTTGTGCTGAGTTTTATTTTACTACGCTACTTTCATATCAATTGAGTAAGTAGGATAAAAAAAAAGAACACAAATGAAGAACAAAATCAAATAAAATAAGCTCAGTAATCAGCAGTTAAGTCCTTGTCACGGACGCTAGATGTTCCGCTTAATCTTCGGAATCAGAAAATATTATTCTCATAAATGTGAATGTGTGAGTAATCATTCAGTGAAAACGCCTACAATACAATAACAAAAAACAGTTTATTAACTGCTTAAATAATTCTCTGCTTTATAATTGAAAAACCATCACCCAGAATAGTGTAAATAATACTTTAAAAATAATAGCGTTAGTGTAAATAATGTCGTAAAAGTAACTCAAAAAGCATTCGTACTGTTTACAAAGAAAAGAAACCGTTTAACAATTTTTTACAGCATTTATCTCATATGTGCAGTTTATTTTTCTCAACAGTTTTGTGTTTAATTATCTTATTAGAATTTTTTTTAGTTTTGCTCCTTCAGTATCAAACGCATTACTACATGTTTTACTGAATAGTCTTTTGTGCTGAGTTTTATTTTACTACGCTACTTTCATATCAATTGGTAAGTATGATAAAAAAAGAACACAAATGAAGAACAAAATCAAATAAAATAAGCTCAGTAACCAGCAGTTGAGTCCTTGTCACGGACGCTAGATGTTCCGCTTAATCTTCGGAATCAGAAAATATTATTCTCATAAATGTGAATGTGTGAGTAATCATTCAGTGAAAACGCCTACAATACAATAACAAAAAACAGTTTATTAACTGATTAAATAATTCTCTGCTTTATAACTGAAAAACCATCACCCAGAATAAATAATACTTTAAAAATAATAGCATTAGTGTAAATAATGGCGTAAAAGTAACTCAAAAAGCATTCGTACTGTTTACATAGAAAATAAATCGACATGAAGGACATAACAACGAAGACTCTTTGCATTCACAAATTAATATAAAAAAAGTGATAATAATCAGGTAGAGAGTCAATCCTATAATGAAGCCGGAAGTACCGAATGCGAAAATGAAACGTTTGTTTCAGTGCTTAAGTGACTTTAGGTGAATCGAGGCACAAAGCTTGTGTTGTCTTTACATAACTCTACGCAATGGATGATTGTCTAGAATGTACCTTGAGAGACATCTGGAGGTGGCACCCAGCAGTCAAGTGATAAAATTAATACTTCAGATAGCATTCGGGTTTCAGAACTTTTATTATAGAAAAAATGACATTAGCTTACCATAGTAATTATCAGTTGAAGTCCATGATAATTTTTTTGTTTCCATAGAAGTTATTGCGTCAAAAGCAGTTCCATAAATAATTTATTAAAATTCTAAGTAGCTCTGTAATCAAAATACTTGAAGTTTGCTCGCACCTTGCAGATTTTGAGCCTTTTATAAGTAAATATATATATAAAAAACATAATCTTTATTTTTTTGATATTTTTTATTTATTGACTATAATAGTCGCAGAAATATTATAATTAAGTCCTTTTGAAAAAAAATCCATAATAGCTTGTAAACATTTCTTCAGGTTCAGCTACACTTGTTTTACTGCAGTTTTAAGGACTCAATCAATATAAAAAAATGTGCGTACAATTATAATGCATTCGCTACTAATAAGACACAAAATATAAATATAATTACTCGAACTAAATTAAATTTTAAATGCACATTTGTTTAATTACGCATTTTGTATTTTACACATTAACAATTTTTAATCCTTATTACTTGTTTTAAGAGTAGATAAAGTTCAACTAAATAGTAGATTTCTAAAAGTCAGTTATTTAAATATCAAATCCATTCAAAATTCAGAAGAGTGTAAAATTTTTAATTAAAATATTTAACCTCTATTGAAAAACAATAAATTTCAAATCTTTTTTATCCTGTCGTAAAATGTTTTAGAATTATTTAAAATAATGATTACTTTTATTCACTAGGAAATCTATATTAATGTAAATTTCTAATATTACCCGAGAATTTAAACAGGAAAATTAAGAGACTTAAGCAAGAGGACTAAGAAAGATTTCAAACAGTTTTATACCCATGTCTAAAAAAACTTCATATAATGTCTAGGCCTAAAATAATCCTTCATAAGAAAGTTCACTTGACAAATTTCTTAATGAAATATTTCATCTCATATCGTAGAAATAAAACCAAAGAAAGCTTAAAAATTAGAGGAACGCGTGATCGTTCGATAATCAAAATTGATCTAATAAAAATGGCATCGTTATTATACCTAATTTGGAAATGAAATGTTGTTATGCATTAATCATTCAAATGAGCTAATTTTAAAAGGTGAGGACTTTTTTAAAATTTTTGATTCTGTAATTAGAAAATATGAATATATTAAGCTTATCAATATTTTCTATTTGTAGCTTCAAAAATTTTTTAATGATATTGGTAAAAGAAAATTCCCTGCCTTTATTTCCAAAAATAAATTAATTTATATTATCCAAATAAATAATCGTTAGTATTCTGGGGGGGGATGCTACTTTAAAAAAAATTGCCCGGACGGAAAATTTGAAATTAAAATATTGATTGATCATTTTATGAAGTTTTGCAATTACTAATTTGTATTACACAAATTTGTATTTTTTGAAAAATATTAATTTTCGTTGAGAAAAAAATTAAAATTCTTTCTACAACAATATTTTTTAACAATAGATTCAAAATTTGATGATTTTTATTGTTTTACTGTTGAAAAACGATTTATGTTAATGAATGGAACTAGATTACAGGGCTATATAATATAAATAACTATTTGACTGGGAAACGCGATTTCATTTTCAATGAGCACAGTAAAGCATTTATAAGCATCTTATAAAGTCCATAAGAACATTTCTGCATTTTGAATCAAAAAATAATTTAAACTTGTATTTCCTTAACTTTCATTCAACTTAGTAGCTGATTCATGATAAGGTATTTGGAGTGATTAGTATAGTAATTTTATCTAAGTGAATGTAGCTCTATTTTCAAACAATCTGCGACCTTTGATAAACCGATGTACAAAAGATGAATAAATGAACCCCTATCCTACTTACAAAACCCTTAAAAATATTGCGTAAAACAATTAAACAAAGAAGTGACTGTAAAAATTCATGCATGACTTAAGTTTTATACGAAAATGGAAGGTTTAACTGAATCTAATAACCTTGCAAGCATAATAGGAGAATAGGGATTTTATTCTAAAGTAATTTTTTTTATAAAACGGGCTAATATGCCTGTGCAAAAATTCAAAAGTTATTCTCTTGTTGACCAAATATTAATATTAAAATGCTATTTTCCTGAAGCGGTTAAGAAAACTCTTTTGCACATCCAGGCCTTGAAATTTTATTATATATATATATATATATATCTTATTAATAAGGTTCAAATTACTTATTATCTTATTACTTAAGTATATTTAATTTTCACTTAAATTTTCATGTGATAGAAAGTCATAGCAAACTACAAATTCATAATTTTATGCATGAAATCTTCCACCTATGGAAGCATTTGTAAAAATACATTTTCTGTAGGTCTAGGAAATGATGTATGTGATTGAAAGTTCTAAAACTATTTGTTGAAATGCAGTTTATGTCTGCAATCCAACGAACAAAGACCATCCAATTATTTAAACAAGAAACCATAAATAAATCTTCGAATAGATTCTTTTTTAATCTATTGGCTAATATCAAATCAACAGCTTGTTACGTCACAAATTCTAATTGGCTAAATATCAAATCAACAGCTTGTTACGTCACAAATATTTAGTGCAATTTCACATTATATATATATACATTGGGGGTTGAAAATTTAGTCTTTTACAAACCTCAGGGGTTTTTACTTTTTTTAAGTAAATACAAATGTCATGATACCGAAGCACCCCAGTGATATATCTCTTTTTTTCTACTCCTCTATTCTACTTTCTCTTCTTACCGTCAGGAAGTTTGCTTTTTTTTTAAGTAAACAACGGTGTCCCAATTCTGAGGTACCCTAGTGATCTCTTTCTTCTATATTTTCTTTCTTTCTCAACTTTTCTACCTTCTGTTCCTCTTCTTCCTCGTTATAGTTGTTTTATAGAAAAATTTCGTTTGCATAATATAAATCTATGAAGCTTTCAAACTAATCAAGGCTTTCATAAGCCTATTATTTTTGTACAGAAAGCGTTATTGTCGTTGGAGGTTAACGCAATGTCTTTGAGTCCCTCTAATATGACATATCATTAGAGGAGTCGTCAAACTTTCTGCCTTTAATCTCAAGAGAAGTTTCCAAATTTAAATAATTCCTTCGTGTTTTTTTTTTTTTTTTTGAATTATCAGGATTTCCGTACTTGTCTTGATGATATAAAATCTATAATCTCTGCTAATAACATCGCATATGCGTGGGTCTTCAGGAAATTTTCCTGAATTTCGCTACTAACATCTTATTGCGTGGGTTTAATTACAATCGAACAGATTGAGGTGGCGATTTTGTCCTGTGTCTGTGGAGGTATCTTTTTCATATATTAATATTTCATAACTTTTCTAGCAGTTTCACCCATTTAACAATACACTGCAGGTTGTAGGTACGAGAATTCACACAACATGCTTGATTATAGTCTGTAGTTTGTATTCGTCATAATATAGTGTCATCAGCTAAGAAGAACTGAATGCATTTCTCGATAAACTTTCCTGTCATCTCCGTTTTCGTTACACGGTGACTTTATTAGGCATAGTATTTGATTGGAAATTAATTATGACAATTCTCGTAGTTGTCAGATAGAAAAGCTTATTTCTGGTAACTGTTTATATTTGCTTAATATCACAGAGAAGGCTTGCTTCCACCTACCCACAAGAACATTTTGTTCTCTCGATCTCATCATATGCATTCCACTTCTGCCATTGTAGTCACTGTATAATAATGATCATTTTCTTCCCATCGACTAGAGGTAGAACGTAAGACATTTACCAACTTACGTGTACAGTCGAACAGATTAAGAGTTGTACATACATTTGACAGTTATTGATGATAATATGGTTAATATCGAATGTATTGATGAAGAGGTTCATAAGATCACTGAAATAATCCTAATAGCTGACATTACAATTCTTTAAGTTTTCTTCTATACAGCATCGGCTTTGCAAACCATCGTAGAATGAAGAATATCAAAATTCTTACAAGAGACAGTGGAAGTTATGGGAAATATTTCGAAGATATCATTCGACAGAAAATTCAGATGTATTTAAAAAAGAAAAAATAGCTCAAAGATCATGTTATCAATTGTATATACTGTGAAAATCGTTATATCAATATATTTCTTCAATTTTTCTTCAACATCTAGTAAGCAGTTATGGAAGAAAGAAAGTGAAAGCAGAAAACGGAATTTATAGGGAATTCTCAATACCCATTTTTAAAACCTGTATTGCATTATACAGTTCTTTTACAGGTATAGTTGTAATTCTAAATAAATACTTTCTCAGCAAATTCTGATTAGCAACTGATTAAATGCAGTTTAATCAAATGAATATTGTTGTTTTGTGTAGTATTCTCTATTGAAAAGCTCTGAATAAACAGTGTCAATGTGTTCACTATCGAACTTTCTAATCTTTATTTTGTGATATGTCGTTTCTTAGGTCGATACAGAGAGATTTAGCCATTTTTAATCAATACAATAATTTTTGTTTTATGATTGTTAAGCCATATTATTTTTTAATTACATTTGATTAAACTGCATTTAATCAGTTGCTAATCAGAATTTGCTGAGAAAGTATTTTTTTTTTGAATTCTAATCAAAATAATATGATGTTTTCAAATGAAAAAGAAAAGATTTATGAATTACTTTTAGTTATTTTTGTACGAAAATATTTAAATAAAATGGAAGACTAGAATATCTTATGACATTATGTGAATACATAAGACGATAATAAATTAAAATATAAGTTTCATTTTACGAAGTAAAATTTTATAAAATATTTGTGCTTTTTTTTAGATGAAACATGTTTGAATTTAATTGAAAACTCAAACGATTCTCATATAATACAGCGTTCCATTTTAAACACTTTACTCCCTGTAGTATGTATTTAGAGCTTTAAATGCATGATTTTTTATTTGTAACTTTCTTTATAAAGAATGTGCACACTGATATGCATTGTATTCGAATTTTTTTCAATTTACTCACTAAACAATTCATATATTAATAGATGTATGAAATATTTTTAACCGAAATCATAAAGGACAATAAATAGTTAAGAATAAGAGAAAAAAAACACGAAAGTTAATGGAAGCATTTTTCCCATTGCCACCAAAAAACATCCATTACAACACTTGGCCCATCAGTTAGTTTTCCATCTTTCAAATACACAAATTCAACTGGAGAGCTTCGTGGAGTCAACCATTTTGAAAGCGGTAATTTGCTTAATACCAATCATTAAAAACAATTTCCCCTTTAAACGTATTTAGGAAGAAAATTCTGCGTTATCTATTATAGAAAAAAAGAAATCCATAATGTTTTGCTCATTTCAAATTATTTTTAAACAGAAAGTGATAATTTGATTTTTGAAAGCGATCTTAAAGTGATTTTTGAAAGCAATAACTTAATAACAACCAATCATTAAAAGTAATCTTACCATTTAACATATTTGAAGTGGAAAATTCCTCTACGTTTTCTATTATACAAAAGAAATCAATGATATCTTTCTCATTTCAAATTATTTTTGAACTGAAAGATCTTTGTCCGATACATCCCAAAATAATTCCTTTAAGACAAGAAATTTAAATTAGATTTTTAAGTGTGGGAGTATGCGAAGAAATGGTTTCAGAGGAAGGCATTAGAACCGCGAACTCTAATGACGCCGGAAGATAGTTGACCTCTTGAGGATCGATATTCCTCGTGGGATGCTCTGAAATACTTCGTCCGGCTCAAAATAAAGTCGCACGATTTCCTTTTATGGCCTGAAGATGCAGAGCCTCTCCAACATTCCTCTATCACGAGTAATTTTTATGAGGGTGCATTTGTGAATAAGCATTAATATTTTGGAAAATTTTAATATATATATAATACTGAAATTTTTTTTCTTTTGCATAGTCATTAATTTTTCTCGCGACATAAAATGACACATTTTCTTTGCTGAAAAAGTCAGGAATTGAGTTGGATCATTTAAAAGTCGCAACTTTATATGGCTTGATATCTAAATAAAATAAAATAAATTAAATTAAATAATTTCGTTGGCCTCTCCTAAGTCATTTATGTAAAATATGAGATCTCTCTGTCTCTCTCACTCCCTAACACACACACAAAATTATATTTTAATCTTTTACTTCAGTGCGCGTGAATTTCCACAGAAACTCATTTCAACTGAATTTTCAAAAACTACATACAAAAGCAAACTTAAAGAATGGCATGTTTCGTGAACCGCTACCTTTAAAATAGATGTTATAGATTTGTCTGGGTAAGGCCTTAAGGGTCATATCATCCATCAAAGAATCTGCTTCAAAGGCATAAGCAATGAACACGTAAAGTGGAAAAATTGTTCAAAAACATCGTGAATCAGACAGCCTAAATGCCGATGAATGTTGAAAACCATTTTAACATTCACCGCGTATTCACTACCTTTCAGAAAAATTTTTAATGGATGGTAACCACATTCAAATTTTGTAAGAAAACTCTGAAAAATTTCAAGCACCAACCACTTGAGGGCACACCATGCCCTAGTAGTAAGACAGTACTCTTCAGAGAGTAAGATTACGGTTTCGATCTCAACTACTGTTTTACAACGGGAAATGGATGTTGATATTTTACGTTCAGGTCTGTCGTAAGGGAATGATTTGGATATTTCCAGGTTTCTTCCGACGTGGCACTGAATATGACCTACTATTAATGACACATCACCCAGGATAGGCTGTTCACTACGAGGTGTCCAAATACATCAATAACAGCTGGCTGTGGTAAGATTCATAGACTAAGACTGTTGAAGAACTGACTGAAGAGATTAAGGACTGTCGCTCTTCCGAGAAAAAGGTCCTGGATTTTGTCACATTCAGAGTTAAACAATAAAAAACGGATGTAACGTTTCAGCCTTCTTCACGCATATTTGTTGAATGGGTTCTTAGGAGTTTTCCAGGTTTGATACCTTGCAACAAGTGAGTACTACCCACTATTAATATAAGTTCTTGCAGAATGTTGCAAATGACTTCAAACTTAGAGAGTCCACAACGCAATATCAAAATATATGACATATATGGCGCTTTTAAATAACTTACTGGTAGAGAAGCTCTCGTCGAAGTACAGGGTCTCCCCTACAATCATTGATGATCAACGAGAGACGGATGTTGTGCATGCACATTTGCTGGGGTGGGTGCTTGAGAGCTTTTAAAATTTGCTCAGATGTTAATATGCAAACTATCTTAGAAAATTATTCCCAAAATGTAATTTACGAGATGGCCTTACAACTTTAGATGGTTCCACGTTTCGTTGCGGCGTCAAATATCACAAACGCTTATTAAAACTTCAGAAGTACTCTTTTCTCAACAGCAGTAGGAGATGAACTTGGAATCTTTGATTCTGAAAAACATTGTCCTGCCATTAGATCTCAGTGACATATTCTTTTCCCATAAGAATGAGACGATTTATTTGAGTGACGAATCATCTCAACCGTTTTTCAACGAGTCAACAAACTCAGTTTTAGCTGCAAAACAACCAGCGTCTTCCGTTTCATCGCTTGATAATTATTTTCTGCTGGGCTTTTCATGTCCATTTTATATGACGCAGAACTACAGTGCATAATGATTTTGAGCATTAACTGAATCTAAATTATAAATTGGTTTGTGTTATTTCTTTTTTATAAAAATCTTTAATTACACTACTGGACATTATAATTGCTACACCAGAAAGAAATGCAGATAACAAAATGATATTTATTGGACAAATATATTATACTAGAAATAACAAGTGATTAAATTTAAAAAAAAATTGGCTGGATAAATCCTGAGAAATTAGTACCCAGAACAACCACCTCTGGCAGTAATAACAGCAGTTTTACGCCTGGGCATTGAGTCAAACAGAGATTGGATAGCATGTACAGGTACAGATACCCATGCAGCTTCAACACGATGCCACAGTTCATCAACCGTAATGACTGGCGTTTGGTGACGAGCCAGTCGCTCGGCAACCATTGACCAGACGTTTTCTATTGGTGAAAGATCTGGAGAACGTGCTGGCCAGGGCAACAGCCAAACATGTTCCGTATCAAGGAAGGTCCGTACAATACCGGCAACATGTGGTCGGGCATTATCCTGCTGAAACGTATGATTTCGCAGGGCTCGAATAAAGGGTAGAGCCACGGGTCGTAACACACCAGAAATGTAACGTGTACTGTTCAAAGCACCATCAATGCGAACAAGAGGTAACCGAGACGTGTATCCAATGGCACCCCATACCATCACGACAGGTGATGGGTCAGTATGACGATGACGAATGCACGCTGCCAGTGTGGGTTTCACCTTGATGCCGCCAAACACGGATGGGACCATCATGATGATGTACATAGAACCTGGATTCATCTGAAAAGATGACGTCTTGCCATTCGTGCGCCCAGGTTCGTCGTTGATCACACCATTGAAGGCGCTCTTGTCTATGACGCAGCGTCAAGGGAAGCCGCAGCCATGGTCTCCGAGCTGAGAGTCCATGCTGCTGCAAACGTCGTCGAACTGTTCGTGCAGACACTTGTCGAACTGTCCGTTTCTTGACTCACGGCTCGTGACGTAGTTGCACGATCCATTACGGCCATGCGGATAATATGCCTGTCTTCTCGGCTGCTAGTGATAGGTGGCCGTTGAGATCCCGCATGGCGTTCCGTATTACCGTCCTGAACCCATCGATTCCATATTCTGCTAACAGTCATTGGATCTCGACCGACGCGAGCAGCAATACTGCGATAAGGTAAACCGCAATCCCGGTACCCTACAATTCGACCTTTATCAAAGTCAGAAACGTGCTGGTACGCATTTCTCCTTCTTACACGAGGCATCACAACAACTTTTCACCAGGTAACAACGTTCAAATGCAATTTGTGTATGAGGAACCGGCTGAACAATTTCCTCATTTAAACACAAATGGTGTCGCTACTGGCGCCTGCTTTGTCTGAATGCGCTGAAAAGCTAATCATTTGCATATCACAGCACCTTCTTCCTTTCGTATACATTTCACGTCTGTAGCATGTCGCCTTCTTGGTGTAGCAATTTTAATGGCCAGTAGTGTATATAAATTTGTATCTTATAGATCACTATAAATTTGCTTCATGCTAATTATAGCATTCTCAATATTGAAGCAAATACATTCAGAATGTGTTCAATGTATATAAAAACAGTTTTCTTTATGTATTATTTTCTGAAATCTGTTTTAATTAGTTATCATAAAATAAATATTTTGCTCATTTTCACTAGTTTCTTCAGTCACAAACACGGAGATAAATCTGGAAGATTAAGTCATGCTTACTAATTTCTTCATACTTAATTATATATATTACTGTTTTTTTAATCTTATTTTGAAGTAATTTTAGTGGTTTGGTAACCATAACAGTTGAATAAGAAGATATTTACTTGTTGTGTGATAATATACATAGATAGCATAGAAAAGTTTTGTCACCACAAAGAATGAAATCGATGGTTAGTTGTATTAGAGACCATCAATAAGAGCACCGTAGTTACTTCAAAAGAGAATCTTCATAGTTTTATATAATTAATCAAGTAAAATAACTCCATTTTAAACATGCACCCTTAAAAGTTTTATTTCGAATGAATGGCATTACAAACAACCTTTTCAGCATGTTTAGTGAGCAATTTGGCGTCCACCGTTCTGACTGATTCCAAATGTTCTACCCATGTGTATGATGCCCTAGCTCACCAATTTACCCAACTAGCTCATTAGCTTATCGACATTGTATTAACTCATCAAATTGAATGAAAGAAAGTAATAAATCAATTTCTATGAAAAGGAAACCATGAGAAAGGAATTTTCCTATTCTTGTTCGGATTTGTGACAACATGGATAGTTCGTAAATTGTATTCTCAGTTCCTCTTTACTTAACTTTTGTTTAATATATTTCTTAAGTACCATATCTTGGAGTTGAAGAAAACTGTAACAGTTATATGGATATAATAGAATGTAGAAAGTGAGTGTTTTCAGTTGAGATCCGGGGTCACTGATACTCTGCTGAATTTTGGACTCTTGCTGCTTCACTTATTCCAATAATGATCTGCAATATAAAATATTAGCCTTCATGACTTTCATACTTGACATAATTTAATTAGCAAAGTTTTTAAGTTTAATTTCTTATGAAATGTAGAAAAATCTATATAGATGAAACTTTTATTTCTGTAAAACTTTAAATACTTTATGTATTTGCAGTAGCATTAGAGTGGTGGTTATTTTCATCATTATTTAAAGAGTCTGTTTTGGGTAAAGAAATTTACATTAAAGTTGCTGAAGCTAATTCATTTGTACTGTCGTCAAATACTGCTCAGCTATTTTTCATATAAAACATGTGTGTACCATTTCTAAAAATTGATATGAATACATTTCATTTTTATGAATGTGTATGTTAATTTTTCTATCAACTATAATCCGATATTTACGATATCGAACAGTGACTAAAATCTTAAGTCGGAAATTGAATAATGCACCCAATGGAGAACAATGAGTATAGCCATATAAAAGACATGAGAGCAAAAACCAGTGCTAAAGCATGTGAATATAAATAAATTATATTCTCATCTTCTTTAAGAATAATAGTAACAGGAATGTACTAAAAGTTCTAATTGTCGGGAGGAATGTTAATCAATCATTTAATGAAGAATTCCCTTTGCTTACTTGATCTTTCAATGGCAATCAAACTAAATGTTGCATCTAACTTACGGTGGCCACAAATCTTTGTTTTAAAAACATATTTTGAATTTACTATAAGCATTTCATTTGAACTGCACTATATTAGATAGCACAATGCAAAACCACATTATTTTTGAAAGCTTAATATCTTCCAATAAATGCTGACTGCTTGTCAAAACTGGAAAGGAATTAATGCCTCTTCAAATTACGGTGCGAAAAGGCATGTGAATCAATTTTCTGAGCCCAATTATAAGCAAAATTGAGATTTCTTTTTCAATCAAAGTTAATGATAACACTTTTTTTAATTAACAATATTTTTGAAGAACTTAAATGATTTAAAATTTGATTAAAAGCACTAATTCTTGTTGACTAATTTGTCACCCATTAAAGCACAAATGAATGACAGCAATAGACCTGTAGTAATCGATCAATTCATTTATGTAACGGAAAATCTGATGCAAATATTAGGCCACTGAAATAAAAGAAAATCCATATGGTAGGCTAGTACTCATAAATTCCCTGAATGAAATAAACTGCATGCCATTTTCACAGATCCACGTGAAAATTTTGGATTCATAATTTGCGAAATATTCTTGATAAATTAAACAAAAATGGCAGTTTTATCGGCTTGAATACGATCAATCCTAAATTACTTAAATTAGTTTTGTAAAGAGCCTTCACAATAGTTTCTTTGTGGACATCGAAGTTGGATCATTTTTCTGGTTCAAATTTTAAGAGCGGTTGTCTGAAATTTGAAAAGTATTTTTTAAATCATGATATAAAATATTTTATATGTAAGATTTTTATTGTTGAACAACTACAAAGGCCATTAAATTTGAGAAATAATTCTTGTGTAATTATTAACCCAATCCTTTATAACAAAAAAGTTGTAAAATTATTGTTAAAGTTCATTAAGGAAAAAATCTAATTTTTGGAGTATAAAGAAAGACTCTCAAATACAAGATTCCTTGTCAGAAGTTAAATTTTTCTTTTTCAATCTAAGTGAATGAAAACAGTGCTATTTAAGTAAGAAATTAAACAATTTAAAATTTGATTGAAAGATCAAATTTAACTTCCAGTGTTAAAAAACTTAACACTTAAAAGGATTAAAATGTTTTATCACAAATACTTTTATAATCGGTGATAGTTCATTAAAATATATTGAAACCTAAATGTTAAATATATTTTAAGCCAGTTCTTGCAAAATTTAAATAACCTTTTTTTGCAATAACACCATGAAATCATCAGTGAGTCATGAAAATCAGAAATGAAAGATAGCCTTACTCTTTACTCCAATGGCTGCTTCGCACCGTCTCTCCAAACTCAGCATCGGATTCCAGATCAGTTCTCCAAATAAAAGTGTCCATTCCTCAATTACGATGTTTTAAATGTCGGCAGTTCGTCGGAGGATGTCATTGTATCGCAAAGCGACTCCCGAAATCATTCCCTATATGTTCTATAGGATTTAAATCAAAGAAGTATGGTGGCCAATCCATTCGAGTGATATCTCTCCTTCCAAGTAACGTCTGAACAGAAGAACTCCGGTACAGTCATGCATTATCATCAAAAGTCGGCTCCAAAGTCTTCTCGAAACAGATTTCTCTAAACATTGAGAATTACTTGTGGCAAGGAAACAACTCTCTTCTATAAAGATGAACTCATGGATGAGATATCCAGTTTTTTTTTCTCCTTCCTCATTTTAAGTGATGGTGTCGATGACCGGATTTCGAAAAGACTTGCAGCCCTCAAGATGATAGATGAATTGTGAAGTATGTGGATACAGTAAGCCACGACAATTTTAATCCCGTTTCTATAGAGTTGCTGAGCAATTGCACTTGCTGACTCGTTTCGAGCTATTTTTGCATGGTTTACTATGTATCGG
The DNA here is from genome assembly GCA_030067965.1 of Latrodectus elegans. Lineage (NCBI taxonomy): Eukaryota > Metazoa > Arthropoda > Arachnida > Araneae > Theridiidae > Latrodectus > Latrodectus elegans. The sequence continues at coordinate 98,663,523 of CM057814.1, forward strand.
TTATCCACTGCAGTTGTTTTTCTGAGGTGGCTAACACCAAAATTTCCAACAAGAGTACCAATTGCTTAGAAGGCTTTTGCAGCCCTCGAAACAATTCTATTATTGATCCTGGACTCTTCAGGTACACTGGGTACACTACACCTCGCATCCAGCTTTTTTTTTTTTTTATCATTTTTCCATGAGTGAAGTGATCCAGGTGGTTTTTTCTAGTCATATTTCACTTAAGAATTCTCTTGTACTTGCTGTGAATGTATTTAGTTGTGACTCCATTTTTTCTTTTGTTGTAGTCTTGAGCTACGAGAGCTGACAGCACGCATTTTTCGTATGCTCACATTGACTTCGAGGTTTCATTCCTAACAGTTGCTTATCCATGACCTTTCTACTAAATAGCGTATCGTTGTACTGATGGCAAAATCCCTTATTCCTATGTTTCATGATTATCTACTTGAAATTTACATTGTTGCTTAAGTTTAGCACAGTGGAGTATATTAAATTCCTACAAATCTCGCGTCAGATACCGCTCTGAAAGACCTCTATTTCAGTGACCAAATTAATAATTGATTCAGTTTTTGGTCTCATTAAATCATTTGTAAAATGGTTAATTCACATTATGAAACTTTTTAATACCACTTCTTTCACAAACAATTTTAAGTGAACATTTATTTTATATTTTGACATCACTAAGTGAAAAATCTAAAGGCTCTTTTAAGACATTTAATATCCACCATGTAGTTTAATATCTACTGAACAAAGGCTTTCAGTCGGCGTTTGTAACTAGTCGCAAGAATGAAAGTTGGGAAAATTCTCAAGAGCCAACTAGACAGATAAGCATACAAACATAGCGATACAGATGAGCCCCGGAATGCACATAAGGATAACAAATTTGAAACATTTAGCTACAGGTCATAATTTTGGACCACAATCAGGTGATGAGGTCACACGTGAGTTGGCATACTTCTCTCTATATCCATGCCACACAAACGGTAGGACTTTGAACGTTACAGATTAACGTTGACACGTCCCCAACCAACAGAGCTGAAGCAAAATAGTGAGGTAGACCCATGTTCACCTTCCCAGTCGCTGACTGAAGTAAGCACTGTTTCAAAATTTGAGGGTTTTACGGAAGATGGCAATGGAGTCTCTGGAATTAATACCGGAAAGCAAGATGCGAAAACACAACATCTCTTCCATATCGTTCAATAGTGTCTGCGTTTTGACCCAGAAACTTTCACTTTGAAAAACGCTATCCTGCTACTAGATGACGGGTAATCTTCTGCTTGAATTTGTAAAGCAGAAATTCTTAAACTTACAAAAAAATAAGGAAAAGTAACTCTGTATTTGAAATTGTTTTAATTCAATAGAGAATTTACACAAAGCCAGTAATTCAATTCAGGTGGAAAATCTCATTAATTTTTATTCTTTCTAAACTTTAATATTGGTTTATTTAATTTAATATTAAAATGACATAACAATTTTGGTTAAAGTTTCTGAAATCTGCATTAGGTGAACCAAATTTGAGGGCATTTGATAAAATATGAGAATATGCAACATGAAGAGTAGGGAGCTTCTTTGCGACAAATATTCGCATTTTAATGAAACATTAGATGGTAATTACAATTACGGATATACTGTGTGTTGGTAACGTTGTCAGTACAAGCAATGTACGAATCTACTCGAATGCGAGAAACTGAAATTTTCGATCCGCAAATTGTTACAGGAAATGGCGAAAACTGAATTGAAGCTTAATATTGCATTCGAAAGGAAATAAACTCTAAACAAAACAGTAATATCGCATTCTAAGTGAATCTTTCGATAAAGTAACACATAATCATCTCACATATTAATTTACAATTTTCTAAGATAAATAAATATATATCTGCCTTCATTCTATAGGTGCTTTAAACATACCACACCTTATACACACAATAAACATAGCATGAATAGCATTAAATTTTTCGATATATATAAATGAATTCACTTTTAACCACTTCTATAAGACACAAACTTAAGTATTCTCCATCAGGCTGAGTACGAGTGTCCTTGTATGCTATTCATCACATTTCCTGTCTGGCTCTATGAGTTTAAGTTTGCAACATTCTATGTCTCGCGGTAAAGGTCCTATTTGTCAACACGCAGATATAACCTGTAATTTGTTTCCATAGATCATTAAAAGTGATGTCGCGTCTCGAAATACTCCACCCCAATGAGCCCAATGAGCAGATGTTTTCAAAGGCCCATTTCTACACTATCTGAGTAAAAAGTGCCGAATGATTAAGAAATTTTCGTTGCAACAGGGCAGTGAGTTTAAAAGAGAAAATTTGAGAAAATCCTCAGCTAATTTAAAATTTTAAGCAGAAAATAACATAAACTAACATTTTATAGACTTAAATGATTCGTTTCTCATTAAATTTTCTGTACGAAGTTCTTAAATTACACACAGAAATGCTAAATGCTTTTTGAAAATTTCTACTTTTTGATTGAAATAAAATTTAATAATTGTTCAGAAAAAATAGGCGTTGTTAAAATAGGCATTTTATAAATAATTTGCTTATAGATTTGTTTATTTTTGCTGACAAGAGGGAAGTAAAGTTCTATATAAGATTAAGTTCCCTGCTTACACATAAGATTCGGGAAACAATCCAAGAAAAGCAACGAATACGAGGGTCACTCTGAGAGTTTTGAGATACAACTAAGTTTTTAAAGTTATACTTACAAAATTTTAGGTGTATTCAACGTAATCTCCTCAAGCTTTGGTAGATGAAACTTTCCACAGATTAAATGCCTCAAGCCATTCATTTTTTGGAATTGATGAAAAAATGCATTTACAGCCACATTAATCTCTTCTTCTGAATGAAAATGACGTAAACATGATTTTTTTTTTAGATTGAAGAATAACAAAAAGTCGCACATAGTTAGATCAGGTGAATAGGCGGATATTCAATCACTTTAATTTGTTTTTGTTTAAGAAACTCAACTGTTAATCCGGCTGTATGTGAAGATGCATTATCATTGTGAAGCATTAGTCCCCTAACATTCAGTTCTTGTAGAATTTCTGGAAAACTTTTAGTGGTATACCAGTTTGCAATTACTGTTTTCTGTCCTTCCAACTTGATGGCTTTGACCAAACCCGTACTTCTGGAGAAAACGGCATACATCACTTTTTTCAGTACGCTTTGTTTTTTCACCATTGTCGGCGTGTGATCATCTTCAAAGACACATACTTTGTTTTCTTGACCGTGTTGGAACGTCAAAACACGGTATGTACGTTTCATCACCTGTTACAATTTTAGAAATGATGCAGTGGCCACCATCATTTAGCAATTTAAAAATATCTTTATTGATTCTGACACGCTACTCTTTTTGGTGCTCAGTTAGATTATGGGGAAACCGACTGCAAACTACTTTTTTCATATGTAATTCTTCATGAATGATTTTGTGTATGGCTGCGGATCCAATGTTAAATTCTTTCTGTATCATTTGATAGCTACAGCGATTATCATTCATTAACATTTTTCGTATGGCAGACACATTATCCAAGATTACAGCCGACGGTGGCCTTCCTGTGTGTTCTTCATCCTGAAGAAAATTGCGACCTCTTCTAAATTCTCTAGACCATCTGAATACAGTAGCACGAGCTGGAGATTTATCACCAAATGCTAATTGCAACCGTCGAACGCATTCTTCTCGATTTAATCCTGAACACAAGGAAATTAGGCGTTTTTCGATGTGTTGTACTATTTCGGAATTTATCATTTTTTTTAAATAGTGCAGTTTTTGTGTTAAGCTCACTTGATAATGTCTCGACAAATTGACTTATCAAAAATCTTTATGCGGACACGAAACATGAATACGACAAAGAAGGGAAATGGATACTCTTTGAATGGTGGGGAATCATAACACTGATTCAAATAATCAGTGACTGTTACATTTCAACGGGGATAAGGTCTTCTACAAGCAGTCACAGCAAATACTGTCAGGTCTAGGTCTCGAGTCTTGATAACAAGTCGCTCATAGAGAATAGGTAACATTTCTCTTGCCGGTCAACTTGTCTAGTGGTCAATGTGCCTGACTGCGGATAGGGAGGTCCTGGGTCCGAATCCCGGTTCGCGCATGGATGTACTTTCTCTCTCTATCCTGTCTTTGTCCTTTCCTTGTGTGATTAGTTGCCTACCCTATAAACGGATGCCTATGTGCCTATGACATGTGTGTTCTGAAGAAGTCGGACTCCATACCAAATATGATTCAGTTGGAAAAGTGGAGCAGCACAACCCATATTATCAGCCCAGCTGGCACAAGACAAAAAAAAATATTGGCAAAAGAACGAAGGATCTTCAGCCTAACAATATCTCCAAAAAATGATTTAAAAAAAACTCAGATAAAAATAGACGAACAAATTTTATAATATGAGATATATAAATAGACATATTAAATTCTCCTCATGATTCAGAACGGCAATATGACGTCCCAAAGTATACATACGGTTTATTGAGACCTCTTGTTATATTGAAATCGTTGGCAAATTCGATCTTTTCATACATAATCACTGCAGACTTTCTATAGCTTATCTAGTGCATCATGAAGAGATGTCCTGATTTAAATTCTACTGAACATACTTGAGCCATATTTGGAGGAAGAACAGGAAATTTTTTGTTATATTGCGCATCACTGTAAGATAAGTTTTTACAAGTTCGAGGGCTTCATCCGCCGTATAAAACCTGTTGCATTGTTTTTCTATGAATTATTTGTTAACATCTCACTTAATTATATCTTAACAAATTGTGATTAAAATATTTTTTTTCTTGACATTTCATTTTGTTATGCATGTATTGCCTTCCATTGCTTTTGCATAATCATTTTCCATACTCTATTTTGCTCACTCTTTTATATTCTTTGAACAATATATAATTATATACCATACCCCACAATTTATTTGATATTAATTACAAATAAATTGGAGAGCAATTTAATTATTATATTTGTCAAAAGAGGCTGAGATGTATGAAAATAATTTTATTTGGCAATCATTTATTTGTAACAGATCATGATTCACGTGGTAGAATCTCCTTCATTTCTGCCATTTTAGAGAATAATTCGTAATGATTATCATATTACTGTGATTATCATATTAAATGGATTTTAAGTAATGTTTCAAAATATAGCGGTCATTTCTTGATCTATGAGAATTAATGCAAAGGATTAATAAGAAACAAATGACTGTGTTTTACTTACAAATTGAACTACTCTTACTCAGCACATTTAAAAAATTTATAAATCTGAAAGACACTGTGAAAGATGAAGACCATTTGAATTGGAAAGAAAATATTCAAGTAAAAGCTGATATTGTTAAAAATAAACTATGAAAGAAAAACTAAAATTCAAATGTTAAATCTACTGTATTTCACTATTGATTTTCTTATTTTAATAAAAAGTATTTTGAAAAACTAATATATTCTCCTGCAAATTAGGAAAATTTTTTCATACAAAAGTATTTTTTATAATATCCTTCAAAACGTTTGAGAAAGTGTCTATTTAGGATTGATAGATGATGTCTGATTTTGGCAAACTGTTAGAAACTCGAAATGGTTAAAATCCAGCATAAGTAGGTTATACATTATCACTTGATTAAATTGATTACTTTTTAATATATATGTATGAAAGAATAAACATAGTTACATTTTTTTTGGTATTAAACTGAAGATTTTGCGTGCCTAAAATCTGATCACCTACTGCTCCGATACCACCTTAATCTAAGATTATTGGCCTCTACTTCCCGGAATCTTATGCTTTTATTATTTTTTTATAGTTTTAAAATTCTAAAAATTAAAAGTTACTCTGAATATTTATACTAAATCGTATCATGTGAACATAGGTGATAAGCCCTTTCTTAATGAATCCCTGTTTTCCCTGATGTAAATTATGGTGTGATTTCAAACACTTTTATTAAAAGTTTTATAGAAAGCCAAGAAAATTCGCAAGCTAAGACAAATATCAAAGGAAATCCCTAATCTTAACTTGAAGAGGGAAAATATCCCTATCGCATCCTATCGATTTAAATTTGAGATAAGTATTAGTGAATTGCCTCTTACCCTCCCGGAAGCCCCGAGTGTCACTGAACCTCTCGATCAATGGCTCTTCGAAAGGAGGTCACGAGGGGGTATCTCGATCGAATAGTGTTTTGCACATACAACCATAAGAATGCAGTGGTTCATTCAAAGTATTTTCTTCTTAAAGGTCAGGGGTTGCGGATACAGTTACGACTGGAGCTGACTCTTCCTAACCCATGCCGTTGCTTTAAAAGAATTGGAAATATCTGAAAGGGGGAATAAAAAAAACAAATTGCGTGTCTCTGTTTCAACATGATGTCTTGTTGAAAGTTTTTCAAGCTACGACTTTCTTAGAAAAAGTTTAGTATTTTCATAAATATTTCTTCTCACTTTTCAATAGAGACGTCAACGAAGGGATATTAGAGCCCACGAAGAAAGTATTTAACATACGCATTCAACACAATTGATGCATTTAACAATGAATTAGGTATTGAATTCGTCAGCCTCAGGACAGAGAGTGATGTTTTTTCTAAATGGTAGTATTCCCGAAGGAGATCACCCCTCGCCTTAAACGTACAAATAATTTCTCTTGTTTTCAATTTGGTTAAAGCCGTTTGTATCATTTAATTTCATTTTTAATGATCAAAATAATCATTTTAAATTCAACAGACTTTCTCAAGATTACAAACTTACTGTTTGATGATTCCGCATATCAAAATGAGCATGTATCAACTATATATATATATATATATATATATATATATATATATATATATATATATATATATATATACACTATAATAACTGCTGTAGATAAGACATCGTCCTCAGAACACATTCTGATGAGGATTCTTCCGTTGGTGTCGAAATGCCAAATCAACCCTTCAATCAAAGGTTGACATCGACCGTCAAATACATGTAGAATATTCAAGGAAACAAAGCGGAAACTAACAATGAGCAAATTTGTTTTGTTTTGTAGTTGTATTTTTCTTTCATATAAATAGAATAACTATTGGTAATAACGTTACTGCTTCTTTTACATTTTTTAGTTTAATTATAACACTAGATTGCAAAGATGTATACAGTTTATGTTTCCATTTTGCTAAGTTTGAACTTTACAGAGCATACTCATGAAATGCATTTCCATGTGTGTGTGTTTATATACATATATATATATATATATATATATATATAGCCAACACATTCCAAACAAAGTGTTTGCGCAGAAATGCATTTCATACCATATATATATATATATATATATATAGAGAGAGAGAGAGAGAGAGAGAAATGGTATGAAATGCATTTCTGCGCAAACATTTTGTTTTGAATGTTTTGACTTTAGCTTGAGCTTATTTTTTAGCCACTGTCTTTTAGAAATTCTAACATACGAGTGATTTTTAAGTTATTTTCTACGTAAATAAATTATCTTCTACGTAGCTATTATTGGTTTCTAGGATTATAAATATTCATTGAAGTATGTAATGTATTTTCGATAATGTACTCTTTGATAATGAAGTATCTTATCAAGTAATAACTACAAATAATAAAATTATAAGAATATTTTGAGAAAATAATTGGATGATTTTTTTTCTATCTTACATCTGCTTTAAAAAAATGTGAGTACAGAAATTACTACTAACTATTCCTTTCACGCTTTTGATCTTGAAGTGGCTAAGAAAATGTCACTATAATTGAAAAGTGCTGATGATTCATATAAAACGTATTATTCAAATGCATTCATATAAACATGCTTATGAAATTTTAGATAGAAGTATATAATTTTAGATAGTAGAAATTTTACTTTATGAAATTTCATGAAATATGAACAAAATTATTTCTTAAATTCAAATTGATTTTTAAAAAACAATATTTTGTAATACCATTATTTTCATTGATCGCAGACTTCCTGATGGTGAATATTATCATTTGAAATTTTTCCGACAACGTATTAGAATTTGGTATTTTTGAATTTTTCCTTATGTGAAAGCATTTATTTTTCACAAATGAAATTATTTGGCTGGGATCTTCAAAAAGAAGCACTACAAACATTAATGGTGGAACTGGACAGTTTTTTGTTGATAGTCTTTAACAGTTTGATTCTCAAATGCAATAACGCTGGATTCACAACTCACTTTTGAAAAAAAATTGTAATGAAATGTTTACATGAAAAATGCTTTGATGCAATAATCAGTTTATTAGCACAATCTTAGATAATTGTGATACATTACTGGCAACAGAGCTCAATCGACTACTTTGTTATTTTAAAACATGTTATTCGTTATTTCGAAGTGACGAGGTCAGGACACTTTGTCCTATAATGGACAAACACAGCATATCTTTATTTATCTAATAAGCATGGATATAACATTTGTACACATTTTTTTGTTGCTGGGTAGATTTCAATATAATTTTCATTCAGCGGTAGTAGGAATACAAAATTTATTAGAAATCATAAAAATGTTACTTACGAACCACAATTTTACAATACGCCAAATGATATAACTATCATTTAGTACTCTTTAAAATTTCCTGTCTAAGTAGAAAATCTTTGTTCAACATTTAATGCTTGCACTAGCGATAAATGTCGAAGAAGTTGTTGCTGAATGTGATTCCAGACAATGCTGAATAATTTGAAATTTTCGGTATACAGTTTGTTGAGGAACTGTGGCAGCACAATATGTTAAATATTTCAAAAAACATTTTTTTAAGAGATTAGAAAAAAATGATTTAATATATAACATTTTTAATAATTATTAATATTGTAAGTTGAAATATTGCCATAGTAATCTGAGATATATCTAATAACATTCCTTATGTTAATAATTTGTTTCCTCATTATGCAAACGATATTTGTTTCTAGTAATGTAATTTTTTGTGTAGCAATAGTCTTTTTGGTATAAAACGATACGATTTCTGTGTTTTATTCCGAAATTCAAACACTCGCACTATTCTATAATTAAACTTGTAAATGTATCGTTATTGGAAAAGATTAACAGAAATTTAAAATGTTCGAGGGTTAAAGTATTTTGTAAAAAATGGCGTAATATTTTTGTCTCATTCAATACTGGAATCTAAAATGTGTTTTATTTTATTGCATCACATTTAATACTATCGTGATAATACGCAGATCAATAGATCTTTTCGCGGCTGACACGTCTTTCCGTAAGGAGGCTCAGCCGCATTTCTTGGACTATACTCATTATGAATGAAACCAGAGTCATTAATTCCATCTCAGTTAGATTAGAACAGAATGTTTTTTTTAAGCTACTAAAAAAACAATGTGTTCTGGATTCTGAAAAGAATTGGCGCTTTAAAAATTGACTCTGAATAAGTAAAATCAACAATTAATAAACAGTCTAGAGATATCTTAGAGCAAAAGAAAGTTAAAGGAAGTTGTGTATTCTCAGAAGACGTATCAGTCTTCAAATTTAGAGCTATTTTTTTTCTGAGGGTTGAAAAATGACATGAAAACAAGTGCTCCTCAGCCAACGAATGACATCCATGAAATCATTGAAAGAATACCTTCCAACGTAAAGCACTTGAAAATATTTGAATTGAGTTTATATTTTTTCCCTTTGACGTGTTTCATTCTTTTTTCTTAAAAGATACTTTTATAGTTAGTGAATACTAATCACAAAAAGTATTGTTGGCGCGAATCATGTGCTTGTCTAATTCCCTAATCCCCTGGTATATTTATATATGTCTTCAAATATAATGATAAATATTAAATCCGATAAATATATTAACCACATATATTAATTATAGTAAAAATGTTAATTACAAAATCAATATATTAATATATATATATATCTAAACCAAAATAATTCTGGGTATAAAATTAATACCGTTGGGTAAATGACATTTAAAAATCGAGGGGTTTGGTCATCAAGTGAAGCTCAATTGCCCCGGGTTCTCCCCGAATCTGAATATGTGAATCTGTTTATGCGGGCCATCATTTTCCCCCTCCTCTCGTGTAAGCCACGCATTTGGCAGCGAGTGCGTCTTCTAATTTGGGACGCTCATTAGGAAGACAATGAGTAGAAAGTCCCGGAATAGCATCCAACTCAGGGGAACAATCAAAACTAAAAATAATGATTAAAATATAGAAATTAATAAGAATTAATCTCATTTAGTTAAAATATCAAATATCGAGAGAGGAGTATTTGGCGATATAATGTATTTGTGTGATATAAAATCTTCATCTATATATTAAACAAAAACTAACAGGCATACATAGTATATATATATATATATATATATATATACTATGATGCTATATATACAATGAGTGCGCATGCTCTCTCATCGACGATCACAGTTGAGAAAAAGAGAGAGAGAGAGTTTAAATTTTCCAATCTTTGTGAATGACTTTTAACTGTTGAAATTTCATCTGTTCAATTTTTCTTAAATATTTTGGCATGTTATGGTTCAGAAAAACAGGGTCGACAATCAATGCTATTACATAGCAAACAAGCTATGTATGACAGCGTATGCTAAGAAACATAGAACTATTGCTACAAAGAAACATTTTAGACCGCCCCTGTCTGAGAAAATGATAACTTGGATGAACAACTTATTTGTATGAAGACTCAAATGCGATTTAGAAGAGGTTTATTTAGCTCTGGAGGTAAGTGTAGAGCTATAATGAAGAAAATTAAAAGCTTTTTTTCACAGATTAATTGGAAGTCTGCGTTAAGTCTTAATTTGTATTTCTTTAAACTTAAAATTTATTATAATGATCAATAATAAAGCTTTGTTTAATAAAAACGTTCATAAAAAATGGTCTTAAAGAACTTTAAGTTTTATAAGCCGATAAGCCGACAAATACATTATATGTAAGGATTGATTAAAGAAAATAATAAGTTTTTTATATTCAAGAAATACTTTATATAAAATTTTGGATTAAATTTAATTATTATGGGAAATTATATTAAAAATCCTTTTCATACACAAAATGAAAGAAAGTATCATAATATAAATGACTGGCTATAATAAAAAATTCATATATTTGTAACATTCGAATTTATATTATTATAGCCCAATATTTATATTATAAATAGTCATTTGTACATAATAATAGAAAGTATAATAATAATATAAATAAGTATAATAATAATATTTTTAAAAAATTAGTTTGAAAGTCTTTAATCTACACATTCGGCCTTCTACAGAATAAAATTTAATGTGAAAATGGTTTTATTTTAAAGTGATTCCACATTTATAAATTCTTTAATATGTAGACTTAATCTAATTTCTCAATATCGATAACAGTTTCCCTTTCTTATTTCTGTGATCTTTTTAATGGAAGTGAATTAATTAATTAATCCAATTAATTAAAAATAACCAATCTTTTTGAATGTCGAATATATGAGGTAGGATATCAAGCCATTAATATTTTTACAGGATTTTGAATAATATCGAAATGTTGGAACATATAAAAAATCTTTGAATAATAATTTCGAAACAGTTTATCAAGATAAAACAGAAATATAAGTTTAGAAAATTTTTGATATTTTTAAGTAATGCAGCAGGGTATTTCTAAAATATTCTTCCAAATTTTTCTTTTGATAAAAATTTCGATGCTTTCATAAAAAAAAAACAACTTTATCGACAAGTGAAATTAACCTGATTTTCATTGAATTATTTATTCTTTTGAAACCTTCTGTTTGCATTCGATTAAAAGTGAATGGAAAATAACATAACTGACATAGGCAGATCTCATAAAAAATGCCTATTCGATGCGTCTTAGCAGTCACTATTTATCTACTGTACGCAATTTTCAGACTATTTTGTTTCACCAATTCTAATATTTAAGCATAAAAGAATTATCTACACATCTAAATTCACTGTTTAAGTTTCAATTATACTACAATTCTTGAAAATTTAGATCTTGATATTGGAAAAAACTCAATTTAGTGTACCAATGTGCATCAGAGAGAGAGAGAGAAAAAAATATTTACTCATAGTAAATGTACAATTGAATGGGCCCCAAGAGCGCTGCGAAAGAACTTCTTCGTAATTCCCAGGTAGAAGCATTTCTTGGCAAAGTGACGAAACACTTCCTGCTGTTTATACTCTCAACATTAGTAATATTTCAGTCAGGGAAAATTTCTTAAAAATAATGAGTGTTACACATAGTCTTCAAGAGCGATCTGATTAACAATCAGATTCAGATCAGCATAAGTTATTGTTTACAACCGCTGCATTTCAGACAAAATGTTCTATTACGTTTCTATCCCAGCTTATAACTTAAATGTGTATTTTATCTAATTCATTTGTGGAACCGAAAAATGTTAGTTTTCTTTTTTGTAATGTTTGAATCTTTAAATTCTTTATATTATAGTTTGATTGATTGATCATTATCTGACTGATTTATTTATTGGATTTCAATTTTAGCTATCGAAAAATGAATAATATTAATTTAAGCGTACATAAAAATCTTTTTCTTCATCTGAGGTTTTATTTTCATTTTAACAGTTTCTCAGATAAAACAACTTTATAGGAAACAAAACAATTTTCCGCGCATTTTCACGGATCTCTAGTGCTTAGGTAAATAATCCGCAGATTTCCATACTTCAATGGAAACATATTGTTCCATTTGTTCTGACTGAAAATTGATTCTTCCGGAATGACACCTCGACAAAGGTGCTGTAGGCAGCTGTCACGTGCAAGCACAGTTTTTCACAGCAGTCTGAAAATGAATTTGTGTTTGACATCAGAAAGCATATGGGGGCAAAAATATTTTCTGTTATCCGAAAGGAATGTTATGCCTTTGGTAAACTAAGTGTTTAGTTAAATGCATTTTTACCACAGTTACGTGTACTTGAAAGGATACAAATATTTTGCCATAGCTTTGAAAACGATTATCTATGAAATCAAGACTAAAATTATACATACCGGCAAAAATTCAAGAGAGAAACAGAGATAAGGATGTAAGGCGATAGTTGACAGATGTTATTTTTATTCTAAATAAGAATAAAAATAAGTTCTAATAATAAGTCTAATTAATAAGTAAGTGAAACTAAATAAGTTCAGGATTCACATAGAGTGAGAGATCAGATTTTAAAGGTTACACATCTTGTGAGCAGTGTGTTAAAGTAATTTTTGTTAGCAAAAATAAAATTTTTTCGTTTTATTTTTTTTATTCAGTGTGATATCGCGTTCTTGCGGCATTCCTCATGACACAGAATGAATATCATTCACACATATTTCTAAATAGTATCAGGAATAAATTGCTATTTTAAATGGGATGTTAACAAAATCTTCAACTTACATTAACAGTTCATTTCATTGCTTTCTAACACAAGATATAAAATGAAATGTAGAAATCTTATAATATGAATGGTTTATAAAAAAAATTGACAAGTGAGGATGTGATATTTTGAATTAAGAAAGAACACTTCACTCTGAAGGATTCTCCTGGCTTAATATGAAGTAGAGAAACAATTACAAACTACTATGCACATATTATGTGTTAGTCATCCTTAATTTCGATAAAGAATATCTTTCCCAAAGATTACATATAAAAGAATCTGAACATAATAGAGTGCATTGTAAAAATGGTGTTTAATTTGATAAATATTTGACAATAATTTTGAAAATTTTAAGAATTCTCTACCCATTGTAAAGTTGAAAGGGCGTTTTGATTCTTATTTCACTTTCTTCGTAAAAATTCTGTGTAAAGAATTGTCAAAAATTTTAAGTTTATTAAAAAAATGTAAAAGAGTTTTCACAAATACTTCTGATAAGCATAACATTTACCTAATATTTGATATTTGAATTAATATACCTGATAATTATTCTTGAAATTTCTTTTTATTTCAACTTAAAATTTATAAACCACTTTTAAGATTAACAAACTGGTTCTAAATTTAAAATAACAGGTCTTACGTTTACAATCAAAAGCTAAACATTTTCAAATTACAGAAAAGTATCTTTTTCCAAAATCTTGACTTCCAGATCATTTTGTATTCATTCGAATCATCGGTCCCTAAAATTATTTGCATTAAAAAAAAAAAAAAAAAAAAAAAAAACCTTATATTTTTGCGTATTGAATAAATTTATAAATCATTCCAACTAATTATATCAATTAAATCTAGAACCACTCGGTGGCGAAATTAATGGTTAAAAAACGTTCAGCACACTATTGGAAAGAAATGGAAATGACACACACTCGGATAAAATTAAAAATAATTATAACTGCTGTGGATGTAGTTCTTTAACATATAAATGTTACACAATTTTAGATAATTAAAAATGGAATTTCAAAAATTGAAATATTTATAATATTTATGTATGTTATATTTTCTATTTAAAAATACTGAAATTTTTTCAAAAGAAATATAAATTGAATGTTGTTAATGTGAATAAAATGTATTCGATTAATCACTCGTGAAATATATATACGAGGGTTACTCTGAAATTTTTTAGATATGCTCAGACAAAAATTTACAAAATAAAAAAATGGTTTAATTTTAAAATACAAAGTATTTTAATACAGAAGACGATTTTTTGCTGATTTACTTCAACTTGCTTAGCGTAGAATAAATTTTAAACAGAAGAGAAAATGGAGTTGACGCGAGAACATTTTCGCACTATGATTTTCTATGATTTTAAAGCAGGATTAAATCAAGAAGAATGCAATCAACGGTTGTAATTAGCATTTTGGTGATGAATCTCCAGCTCGTGCTACTATATTCAGGCTTTGAGAATTTAGAAGAAGTCGCAATTTTCTTCAGGATGAAAAACACACAGGAAGGCCGCCGTCGGCAGTAATCCCGGATAATGTGTCTGCCATACAAAAAATGTTAATGAATGATAATCACTGTACCTACCAAATGATACAGAAGGAACTTAACATTGGATCCGCAGCCATACACAAAATCATTCATGAAGAATTACACATGAAAAAAGTAATTTTTCCGTTGGGTTCCCAGTAATCTAACTGAGCACCAAAAAAAATGGCGTATCTGAATCAGTAAAGAAACTCTTAAATTGCTAAATGATGGTGGCCACCGCATCATTTCTAAAATTGTAACAGGTGAAGAAACGTGCATATCGTTTTTTGACGTTCCAACACGTCAAGAAAGCAAATTATGGGTCTTTGAAGATGATCCCACACCGACAATGGTGAAAAAGCAACGCGCACTGAAAAAAGTGATGTATGCCGTTTTCTTCAGAAATACGGGATTGGTCAAAGCCATCAAGTTGGAAGGACAGAAAACAGTAACAGCAAACTTGTATACCATTAAATGTCTTCCAGAAATTCTACAAGAACTGAATGTTAGGGGACTAATTCTTCACAATGACAATGTATCTTCACATACAGCCGGATTAACAGTTGAGTTTCTTAAACAAAAACAAATTAAACTGATCGAACATCCGCCGTATTCACCTGATCCAGCTATGTGCGACTTTTAGTTATTCTTTAATCTAAAAAGGAACTTACGTGGACGTCGTTTACATTCAGAAGAAGAGATTGATGGGGCTATAAATGCATTTTTTTCATCTATTGCAAGAAATAAATGACTTGAAGCATTTAATCTGTGGAAAATTCGTCTACAAAAATACATTGATGCTGGAGAAAACTACTTTGAACACACCTAAAATTTTGTAAGTATAACTTTAAAAACCTAGTTGTATCTCAAAAATTTCAGAGTGACTCTCGTATTTCATTCTTGTAAATTTATTTTATCATTTTTATAAAATTTATAAATGTTTATAGAAATCTGCAATTTATGCGACGAATTTTCATGAAATTTGTCAATCAAAAGAAGTAAACAAAGAAAATTTTTTGAAAGTTTAATTCAACATGTGACTTTTGATTCAAATGGAAAATGTAATATTTATTTTGGGAAGTAAACTTTAAGAAAATACAAAAATTGATTTTCTCTATTACACCAGTATTTTGGCTAATTCTGATGAAAAAATTGTTTACGATGTGAATAGGCACCTGTGCAGAGGTTGCTAATGATGTTCTGGGAAATTTGGAAACATTGAATAATAGCGTTGAATGCTTAATAATTCTCCTGGATGAACAATTTAAAATAAGACAATTTTTAAAAGGTTTGCTAATTTTTTTATTATAAGTACCAACATACTTTGTAGTGATGGTTTAAGTTGTCAATAATTAACAGTTTGTGAATCGCGTCACCGCAAATGATTCAGTAATTATTTTGGATTAATGGTAAGTTTAAGCCAATATATTTGGAAAGTTTCATGTTCGATCCCCAACACAACTGAAAAATGAGATATGAGTATTGGATTTATGTCCTCTTTATGAACATTTATAAAGAGAAGAACATGGGAGTTATCGAAGTTTCCTTACGGTGTCACGTGAATCTGTTCATCAATGGATTTCAACTGCTACACTATATTCTACACAGTACGGTTATAGTTAAAAGAGAAATTCTCACCATTATATATGTATATAACGTAAAAATAAAATTACAAATTATAACATTTATTAAATGTGCACATTATATAGTTACAATAGTGATAAAAAATTCTTTTAGATAGCGAGTTCTATAGATGTAGAATACAGCCAATCACAGTACTGCAGACTACGTGCCAAGCATTTTAATTGCAAACTCGTTCAACTAGAAATTTATTTTAGGGAAAATGCCCTCCATTTACAAAGTCATGCACACTCAGTTTTTTAATTATTCTTTATCCAGTCCTTTGCTATATATATCCAGTAATTTATTAGTTTCGCAGAAAAAAGGCTCTACTAATTTCTAAATGAAATAAAGAACCTAAAAGAAAAATAGAAAAATTCAGAGGACTCAGTTGCTTTTTCAGTACTCATGTTTGAATTATCTTTTTATATTTTATAACTATTTTTCGCATATTAAAAGATCGCATTGATTTAATTTCCAGTAAATCTATTTTGAAAATTTATATTCGTTGGAGCAGCTGTTTACAAAAAATCCAAAATTCCCTTCAAGGTTTATGGACAGAATCTTCGTTCAGGCTGCAAATAACTGTTCATGACATTACGGAAGTTGCCTTCTAGCTTTGAAATAAAATAATTTTATTGTTTTTTTCCCCTAAAAAGATGACTTAATATCAGTTTCATTTGGATTAATAATAACAAATATTATCTATAATAAGCAAATATTATATACAGTAATAAATATTTATTAATTTTAAATTGAATTCTATTTGATAAATATATTATAAAATCCTTATTTTTACAAAATTGAGTTCAAAACCGAACCTTAATAGTTACTTTAATAAAACGATGCAAGCTTGTGAGTTTTATTTTCACGGTGAATTAAAATGTTATTCGACTATGTTAAAATGACTAAGCATTTTCTTCAAAATTTTAATTACTTTTCTTTGATTATATGTAAGGGTAAAATTTAAAATCTTATTCTCAGTATCCATGTAATGTTAAATAAAAAAAAGTTTGATTTGTAAGAAATTTCATTTTCATTTTAATTTGAAAGGTAAATATTATTTAAAATTTTAAATATGTTATTGATATTAGAGAAGCACATCTAAATAAAATTATAAAATACTACTCATACATGCTATAAATATATAATTCACATAGAAGATATACTTTTAATATTTTAATTTTATGTGAATTTATAGTGATTAACAGAATCAGCACGTCTGATAAAATCAGTTTTATGTAAAAGACATTAATGTACTTAACTGTTCTTTGTTTCTACAGATTGTTTGCGTCCGTAAATTCAGCAATGGTTGCGCGTGAAATGTCAAGCTGAGCGTCGCAGGAGACTAAATGACGTCATTGATGTTTTAGTTACGTCAAATGTTGTGTGGAGAGCAAGACAATTCTGGATTTCGAGCAGGTTCGAAACATCTGGCAACATAAAGCAAAACAGCGCTAAATTCAATTTCCACTTTTAGATTGTTATACCTCGTGCTAAAAATTTGAAATTTTTGCTTTAAAATGGAGAGTCCATCAAACGCCACGTTTTCATTTGAAGAAGAAGTATTTATAAATCTTTATAGAGGCAATACCAATTTTTTTTTAAAAAAATGTTATTTGTAATTTAAGTTTTTACTCCTTAATTGTTCACTAATTTTATTTAATTTATATTGATCATCGCGTTGCCTTTGGGATCCTAACGACAATTTGAGCATTGATAAACACAAAAGAAACCAAATTATTAAAGAAATGTTTCTTTTCCAAAATTTTTCAACAGTCTATTACAGGTAATATAAAATGTATATTGACTAGTAAATAAAGCATTGGAATTTTCCTATTATCAAAATTTTCACAATGATATACATTACTGCTTTGTTGAAATCATAAGCAATTTTATTAATTTAATTCAAAATATTTAGTTGATATAGTAAATAAGGGAAATTTTATATAGTCTATTTATTATTGAGAAATAAGTTCAATTAATTTAAGGAAATTTCTCTCTTCTCTTTATTCATGGTTATAATGCTCTTTAATGATTTTTAAACAATAAAAATCCACTATAGTACGAGAAGTATTAGTAAATCATAGAGTTTAAAATATAAGAATAAGCATTGTTTAACTTTTATAATGTATAGAATATTAATAATAAATTATTGAGATTTCCTTGTTGTTTATTTAAGACAGTTTGAGCATATATGTACAATTCACTGATATTCTTACGAAAACAATTTCTCCATAAATAAAATATTGTTATATGATATATATAAATTTTTTGAATTAAAGATTCTTCCTGAAGTGAACATTTTAATTTAACGTGTGTGTGAATATCTTTAATATTTGAAATAAGTGATTTTATTCCTGGTGTCAAAAAAAATACTAAGCAAAACTTGTGTTACTATTTGTTTTTCCTCACAAAATATAGCAGATAAAAATGTTGTAACAAATAAACTTTGCTTTTTTTGATATTCATATTTGGTTTAGTATATATAATATATATATATATATATATATATATATATATATATATATATATATATATATATATATATATATATTTGCAGTAATAACAAACATCTACATAAGCTATGTGATTAAAATAGAAGCATAAAAAACGTATTGGTAACTTTTTATTGTAAATTTTAGTAACCGACTACCATACATATGTTTGGAGAAATGTTTTGAATTAAAATACTCTTGTTGACAAATTATTATACCACAGAGAATTCCTATGTCCAAAATTAATGTAGCTATGTAAAAATGATATTTTATGACAATGTTTAGGAAAATGATCTTTTTCATACCTGTTGTAGCGCTGTTGTGTTAGTATAATTTATTCTCCCATTTTCACATTTTTTAAATATGACATTTTGTCGTGTTCCAAATAACCAACAATAACCGTGAAAAAACATCACATGTTTATTTATATTATAGTAGTTGCTACATTTTATGAAAAATTGATTAGATACGTAAAAAAGATATTTTATGACAATGTCTAAGAAGTTGAAATGTTACATACATGTTGTTACAGCAGTATTAATATAATTTATTGTTAATAATTCATTTTCCTTTTTTTCTTAAGGATAACACTTTGTTGTGTTCAAAAAATAACCGACTACAGAACCTGTTTATTTACATTAAAATAGTACCAACAGCTTATGGAAAATTGTTGATATACCTCTTACAAATTTCAAAGAATAAAATAAATTTGTTGTTTTATAACGCGTGAATGCGATAAAGATTAAATTATTAAGTTACGAAATAGATAAATTCCAGCGTAGTGAAAAAGACTGCTAATTTATTTGGGGTATTGTGAAAATTTCTTTCTTTTAGAATGTAAGTGATTCAATAAATATTTAAAAAAAAATAATTTGATTTACAGAATAAAAATAAAAAATTATAAAATATGATAATACAAAATATTTAATGTTCAGCCTTGAATGTTATTAAATGAATGGTAGTAAATCTAATTTTTGTCATGTGCAAATAAGAGATTAACTATCATAATAATAAAAGATTAAATATCATATTGTGTGTGTGTGTGTGTGTGTGTGTGTGTGTGTGTGTGTGTGTGTGTGTGTGTGTGTGTGTGTGTGTGAAATATAATTCTTCGTTGGATCACACACACGTTATATTTTCCTATAGTATCTACATATATTGCAATGACTAATAATAGAAATAAATTTTTATACAATTCAAATTTAACTTCGATAAGGAAATGCGAAATTATCAACAAAAATTTAATATTATTCTTAACATATAGCATTAAATATTCAAATTCTTAATCATGCTATTTTTCCTTAAAATTATTCATGCGTAAATTTTTAATATGTATACTTAGCCATAATGAGAACTAATAATTTTTAGTGTATATCGCTATGTATTTTTTAAGAGTTTTCAATAGCTAAAATTTTATATTTTAATAAAAATAAACAAAATCACTATCCATTTTATTTACAGAAAATGAAAACTCGAAACCAATGAAAAATAAATGCTATATAATGTAAATAATTGGAAACGGAACCAGAATGTAAGCAAATTAACATTGGTTTAAGATATGCATGATTTAAGATAACAACGTTTAATCTTTGTAAAATTACGATATCGTATTGAGACTCTGTCCTTCATCGGATTTGCCTACGAATCTGCTGCCTGCCTAAAGCAACCAATCACGACTTTTGCCTCGCTATTCAAATGGACGTTTTAAATGGTCTTCAGCACGTATTGATCATCCAATTAATACCAATTGATGTAATTTTTATAATTATCCCAATAATTACCCTTTTTATTACTATCTAAAAATATTTATTATTATAACATTTAAACAGTTATTACGTTCAGTCTCATTCCCAGTAAAACGCATCACTAAATGAAATTTTTTACTTTCTTATAATATCATATTTTCGGATTTCCATATCTTTATCAGAAAATGACTACTCCACTTTGATGAGGAGAAACTTGTGATATAATACACATATATTCTCTCTCTGGAACAATAATTCTTCTCACATTCTTAAAACTTATAAAAACTCTTTCTTTGATACATTAAAAAACTAATCATTTAGAATTATAATTTCATTCGGAATGCAGCATAAATACATTTTATGCATGGCAGATCATAGGAAAGTGTGACTGAATAATCTTCATAAATCATTCTTAGATAATGTTCCATCAGGCATAATATTATAAATCTATATTGTTTGGTATTTATTAGATAAAGAAATTAGTATCATTTTCTTGGAATTTTTAATAAGATAACAATTACGTAATATTGTAGTTTTCTTCTCAATAAAACTATAAACTACTTCTTACAATTCTATGCCAATTATTATATTAGTATTATTAGGATTGTTGCTCTTAGTAATTCTTCCATTCCAGAAATTTTCTTTAAAAAGATTAATCATTCCAAAAACTTTTTCTAAATAATAAGTACCTACAAATATTCTTTAGTTATGAGATGAAATATTAACTGTCTTCGATTAATACAAGAAAATTGCACTATAAAGCACAATATGAGAACCACTGTTGAAAGATTCAAAACCATTGCTTTTATGTCCTTACAATCATTCAGGTTCAAATTCGCAATCGGCTGCCACCGAAGAAGGATTAAATGCAAATTTTGTACAGTGGTTCATCTCGGATGTTTCTGCTGTCAAAATGCAAGCTCAGCTTTACGAAGAATGCAAAATGAAGAAAGATAGCTTAGAATCCATTTTCAGATGGTCATTGAGGTATATTAAGACATAATCTGATGATCTTTGACACAATTTAACATCTATTTGAGTAGATTGACACAAGGAGTAAAGTGTACAGAAAGAAATAGAAAGCAAGATTTGAATTTTCGGAATTTGTTAATTCTAAGTTGAGTAGATTAAAATTCTGCTGACTTTTCCATCGCCATACATGAGGATAAAAAAAGAGATGTCGTTTGAAAAAAATTGGACATAACTGACAGTCGCGTCAAGGGTAACCGTTCTTAGAGTTGAATGGTAACACAAATGACACAGTTCCGATTTTATTCTTGGCGTGTGTTAATGAACACGAGATTAAAATGAAATGCAGAGTTTTCTACTAATGATGGTTTGGTAAGCAAACGGAAGACATGAATACAGAGATAAGTTCCTTTCAATCATATTGACGTGATGACATTGGCATCCATCTGAACATCATGAACTAACTTGCTTGGAACGGATCTCCAAGCAGATGAGATCATAACTATTTTATATTATATCAACACGACTTGGGAAATTTCACTATTAAGGCCAAGACGTTCTGTACGATAATTGGATTTCTTCATACGGAACTTAAAAAATTAAGTATTTTGGCTTGATGAATTCCGTAAGGGATAATGAAATCAATTATCAATTGAGAGTGGTTGTATTTCCTATTTTATCACTTATTTGCTTAGAGTTGCTTAAAGATAGCTCACAGCGGATAGTTGCTTGAGAGTAAAAAAATGACATCAAAATTTGAAGATAAAAATGATTTAATGAAGACTGATGAAAATTTGCTTTAGTTTAATTAAGGCTTTGATCATAAATAACAAATCTATTCAGAAAGAATAAAAGTGACTGCCAATACTAGCAGCCATTCATTAATACCAATTGAATTTTCCGTTATAAGAGTAATTTATCTGGTAAATTTAAATGTGAATTTTTTAAAGACTGAGAAATTCAGCTGTTTGTTCCAGTAACCCGAGGTAAAACATTCATCTTGAATCTTGACGAATATTTATTTGTTGTACTTCTTATCTCATCATTTACGCTTATCTTTCTTTTGATTTTAATATATATGTCTAAGAGAAATCAGTAAAACATTTTCATTGTAAACATTCAAATTAATTTCCAATTTCGGAATGAATTTACCTGTCAATAACTGTTGATTTTATGGAATACTAAGATCTTATAATTGTTTGATTAACAAGCTAAAAGACGTGGAAACCAAGACAGTAACATTCCCCGTTACAAAAAAAGAGCTATACCTTGAAACATTTTCGTAACTTTTACTAAATACATTGTGCTGACATATTTAATAAATGAATTTTTTTACTATTTTTTAAATAAATGGGAAAAAAATTTTCTGATTTAAAAATATTTCTTTTTAAAAGCATTTTTATAAAGCAGCTTTTAATTATTCACTATTATTTTAACTGCTTAAATATTTTGAACAAAACTAATTTGTTACCCTTTTAAATATAATTTATTAAAAATGTTTAAATTACGAAAGAAAAGGCAAGACTTTTACTTCCGTACCGTTTAAAGTCATTTTTAATTTTCTAAAAACTTGCTATAATCTAAAATAAAAAGCTCATTCTGTTAATGAGCATCTTTCTCAGGAAGTTTTTCCTGCACTTCTGCTTCCATTAGTCTGTCACTTTAATTCAATAAGATAATCTCTCAACCCTGCCATGATACTCTAATTTAATACTTTTAATTGATATATTTTTTTCTGTTACACCCTTCTTTCGCTTTCTTGATTTCACGCTGATAATAAGATAAGTTTCGTTTGATCATTTTTCTACTTCCGTTTTCCTTCTTTCTGGAAAACTATCCCGTTGATTTAAATTGATGTGTCCCTTGTGATTCTTACACCTACAACTTTTTCTTAAGTGATACGTTTTTGTTTCTTTTTTTAAGTCTTAATCCATTAAACTATAGTTTCTCTTTTAAAGCTTCTTAAATTGAAAAATTCCTTACTTTTTTGAATAAAATCACATATTACGAATTTTATGCAAATCTTTTTTTTTCCAAGTATTTTTACTGAATTTCAAAAATTTTAATTTCAATGTACAAAATTTTTCATAACAATAAGTTTGTGAATATGGTGCTAAACTTTTTCTTATCATATATTAAGCATTTTATCCGTATTTACCCAAAGTAAACATTTATAAGTACAAGTACATTGAAAGATTTATTGATTTATAAGTTATAAGTACTAGTACACTGAGGTATATATACATATATATATATATATATATATATATATATATATATATATATATATATATATATATATATATATATATATATATATATATATATATATATATATATATATATATATGTGTATATATATATATAATCTTAGTACATATATATATATATATATGTACTAAGATTCATAAATATAAGAAAAGTTGTAATTTTTTAAAACACACACACGATATCTTAATGTTTAAAGATGGTATTGATTTTCCAATATGCTATCGCTGGTTATAGCATGTTTAAAAATATTTCTTATACTTTCGATTATTAGTTTATTTTTAAAACGTTTGTCCAATATTTTAGTTCCTTTATGAATGTAAAAAATATTCCCAAATGTTTCAAAAATGACGTATGGAATTAAGTTTCAAGAAAATGAATTTAAATAAAACTGAATTTACATGGTAAAGGATCTTGGATTCGAAATACAACAGAAAATAAAAAGGAAAGAGCTTTTGAAAATTCATAAAAAAAGAAAAAAGAAAAACAGCAAATATAAATAAAATACATAAAAGAAAAATCAAGAGGAAAATACAAAATAACTTCATGTGATAAAATTCAAATCATCCATGAAAAAAGTACTTAGAGAAATTGCAACTGGATATAAAAATATTTATAAATCAACTGCTTCAACTGTTTTAAATAACAGAAATTTCTCACAAAATTTGAAAAAATGAGTAGAAAATTAAAATGAAAGAAACATCATAAATTTTTATGCAAAAAGTAGAGTCATCCCTTGATTGATTGAAAATATATCTTATTATCTGATGAAAAACGCTTCAATTTTTAAGTAAAGTGGGGATTTCAATAACTACCGGTACGATTTGTAGAGAAAAAAGAGGCATTGATCGCTTAAAAGAGGTTATTTGGTGTTTTGGAGAGGAATTTCTATAAGTGACCATACTAATTTAATTTTCCTTTTCTTATCCCAGAAGAAATGGATCCTAAAATTTTTAAGGAGTATTTCAGTAGTAGCAGTTAGTATGTTTATCATTTAACACGGGTGAAAGCTTCATATATTCTAACAAGCCACATTTTCTAGGTATTTTCTTACACAACTAATGTTTCAAAAAGAATTTCGGGAATATAAGATAAATTCTTGAACTGGACACTGATTTCTCACGATTTAAATATAATTAAGAATATTTGAGGACTATTTTATTAGAAATAAAATTTATGGACACACACACAATGAGGTGCAATGTTAATTTTTTAAACATCTTATTAACTCTTTTTATGATATATTGACAATGTTAGATGTAAATTACTTACAAGACCTAATAAATATGCTAAGCAGGATGGTATAATGTCTACAAAGAAATGGTTTTGCAACAGATTATTAATTATTTTAAAAATCTTTTGATACATTGGATATATATTGATATATACGGAATTTAACTAGTGTAATATTAATTTTCTTACAATGTTACGTATGTGTTTCTTGATAGGAAATGTATGTGATTACTAAAAACATTATTTTAAAAAGCTAACGTTTTATTTCTTATAAAAAATCTCATTAACCTGTAAACTGTTTGACGAATGGACAGTGCTTTGACCTTTAATTTTATAGTGAATGGATTTGTCAAACATCCCAACTTTGGGTGTTTATGTTGATGCGAAATCCCCATTAATCTTGACTGAGAGATACTTTCTGAGCAGAAAGTGGCCGTAGAAAATGATGGTCAACAAATCCTCGTTTGTGGAAACAAACCTCCAGTACGTATCTCCAGAATAGAGTAAAAAAAACCAAAATGGCAATTATTTAGGAACTAAAATATTTTTTTATTTTTGCCATATTTTTCTGAAAGAATTATAGCTTGCGACATCATTCGCCTAATTTAACTTATTGGTACCATAGCCTTCATTTAAAAGATTAAAGTATTATCAGGAAAAATAGGACACATTCAAATATTCTTGTGTATAATACGTTTTACAATGAAATTAAAATCACATAAGCAACGTTTCATTGTGTACATGTTGAGAAAGTTATCTAAATGACTGATAATCTATAACTCATTATTTTAAACTGTTTATTAGTATTTACTCTAGTTTACAATAACAATTGTGGTTTCTATATTTCAATTTCAGAATCAAATGTAATGGAACTATCGATTAATGCTTTCATGAATATCAAAGCAAATGATTTTCTAGTATGTGCCCCATAAAATTGGATGTCAAATGAACAGTGCTAATTTTCACAGGGAGTATATAAATAAATTTTAAAATATCTTTTAAAAGGAAAATTTAGTTAAATTCAAGAATGCTTAAGCAATATGCAATTTATCAAGATGCTATATTCTCTGTTGCCTCAAAATTTCGAAACTTTATTCATTTGTTTATACTAAATGACGATGGTATGTCATCTCTGATACTTTAAGATTGGAACGATTAGCCAAACAACGTCTCGAGACGAGATTACAAATAAGAAGTCAAGGACTTATACTATACCAAACACTATGCACGATATTTATTATAAGATGAATAATATATATATATATAATATACATTTTCACACACATTACTTATTATAAGAGTTTTTACTTCATAAACCCAATAGTTAAACAAAGATTTTCTAAAAAGAATAGTACTTTATACAAATTAAAATGTGAAATTTTTCTAGAATATCAATTTCAAAACCTTTTGCTTTTAGTTTCGGAATAAATTCTTTCGATATTACTTGTCGTGGAAATTTATCATTCTTGAATAAAAATAAATAAATAAACATTAATGACTTTATTATCAGGAAGAAAAAAATTTATTACCTATGCAATATTTACAAAAAAGTATAAATATGATATTTTTGATGTTTTAATGTTTGTATTAATTAGACCCAACACCGTCCTACTTGTCTAGTAGTCAGTGAACCTGACTGCGGATAGGAAGGTTCTGGGTTCAAATCCCGGTTCGAACAAGGATGTACTTTCTCTGTCTGTCCTGGCTTTGTCCTCTCCTTGTATGAATGGGTTGTAAATAATTGCGTACCCAATGAATGGCTACCAATTGCATGTGTGTACTGAGTTAATCGGACTCTACACCAAAATATGCTTCATTTGGAAAAGTGGAGCAGCTCACCCAATAATGCCAGTCTACCTGGCATGCGGCAACAACAACAAACATTTAGACTCAACGAATATTAAACGATAAGATATTGAAATATCTTGATGAAGTTTATAGAACCTCTCAATACAACCTTCAAACGTATCCACAATATTTTTAAGATGAGATCACCTATTTCATTTTGAAAAGAAGTTAAAGGTAGATTTAGAGGCCATCAGTAAATACTCACTTACACATACATATGAATCTTAAGAAAATAATTGTATTGAAAGTTGTTTTATTGTTGATGATAAACAGAATTTTGAAACAACTGAATGATTTACTTCATGTTTTGAACATGACTGAGATGGTAAGTCAAGCAGAAAAGTGGCTCACTTCTTACATGGATGCTCACTGTCATTTGGCGGGACATAAAGTTTCTGAACAGTGAAATAATAAACTACTTGAGAAACTGTGTCTGCCGATCCATTCATGGAAGATTCAAATCGACTAATCATAACTTTTCAAAACGAGCTGTGTGTGAAATTAATTAGAAGAACAAACTGATAAAAATAAAATCGAGCAAGTTTAAAGACAATTCATGCCAATATTTCCCCAAGAGCAGCCAATCATATGCCGTTAAAAAGTGAAACAAGAGTGTTACAAAAATAACAGTAGCCTAATCTATCATTCTCTACATAACTCAGGACAGAAAATATGCTAAAAATGACTTCAGAAGTATCTAGCGGAAAAAAGAAATCACAAATCAGATTATCACACTGGTCTTTTACATGCAAGTGTGAGAGGATGCGATGACCCGATTAGTTAGGTCATCGTTCTCAGTATTGAGAAGAGCTGAGTTCGATTCTAAGCTTATTAGAAAATCTATCTTTTTCGCTAGAGTGGCTGGTGCTTCGTCTTTACTTCAAAATTACGATGACTCCACCCGGCTGCTTCTATCTAACTAATAGAGCCCAACTCAAGGTTAGGTACAGGGAAGCATTCTGGTGCAACAACAATAACAACTGGCAAGCATGATGCCAAATCGTATAAGCACACTAGTGGAGACATTTAAGGGAGGAGAGTCAGATGTCGGATATTTGGTAATGACAAATCCGAGGCAATTAACCCCTACGACAAATAATTTGTCAGCAATTGATTAGTTTCTCTGTTTCTTTTGAGAACCATGTTTTAGATTCAGGACTCACCTTAGACTAGTGGTTGGACATCTCTCTTTAGAGCGAAATGATCTTAGACACTGTTTAATAACGGAATACGTTGTGTCTTCTGCATGTATCTGTCCAGGTGGTGTTCTTGGAAGTTTATCGGGTTTCCCATCTAGCGATATGTAATTACTCCTGGATGGCAGTCTACAATGGATCATTTGCTGCCGACCTTATCTTGATGTATTTTGTGGTTACTAGAGTATTGTTGATATCTTTTAAATATCATATCGATTCCCAAAATATCTTGATTCCAGCCAAAATCTCTAAATCCAGTAGCACAGCCTGTCAAATTCTGACATACACTCGTAATGTGTTTGAATCTTTCTGCGAGATCTGCAAATTCAGAGTGGAAAACTTCGATCATCAGACCTGGAACGACTTCTTATAATAATTGGGTAAATACGCAATATTTATAACCTGAAGTTCTACTCGTTAATTCATTGGACAACGAATTGCATTTTCAAGTCTGGTTGCAATACCTTAGCAGATTACTATTCAAGGGGAAAAGCGTTACTAGTACATTCATTTGTTAGTTATCAATTGACAGAATGATTTCTACTTCAGAAATTAAGAAATGGTTATTTAAGTCAATTTTTCAAGCAATTGTTTTTCAATTTTTCAAAGTATCTTCGATATCCAATTCTCGCACATGTGTATTAATTCTACAGCTAAACGAGAATTTCGACTAATCCTCATTTGAGGGGAGAATCGAATGAAGGAACTTTTGAAAGGAAAGCTTTCATCACATTTAGTACCAAGCTCAGAATTTCAAAAAATATAAAATAATTTAGACAATAAAAATTATCTATTTCAGATTTAAATCAAAACAATTTTTAGTTAAAATTTTAAAAAAATAAATACCAGCAAATTAAAAAATTAAAATCTGAAATATATTCTTGGCATATTTTCTAGATCATTCAAAAAGCATTAATTTTATATGCATGTAATTTTTTTAAATAAATTATTTTTATTTTTTATAATTAAGGTTATTTTTTTAAAAATTAATAATATGATGGCAACAAAAATCAAAACTATTCATTTATTTATCCATTTATTAGAGAGGATAATTAATGCATGGCATTTTTTTAACCGAATAGAGTTTGATATGAAGTGCGCAACTCGTACAGTCGTAAATCGTATAGGTCGTCAACTCGTACAGTCGTAAATCGTATAGGTCGTCAACTCGTACAGTCGTAAATCGTATAGGTCGTCAACTCGTACAGTCGTAAATCGTATAGGTCGTCAACTCGTACAGTCGTAAATCGTATAGGTCGTCAACTCATACAGTCGTAAATCGTATAGGTCGTCAACTCGTACAGTCGTAAATCGTATAGGTCGTCAACTCGTACAGTCGTATAGGCTTTTAGTTTCAAATTTTGCTTATAATTTTTTTACTGAAATTGATTACATACTTCTTAAATTTTTTATGAACTTTATTTAATTCTTTATGCTCTTATTTTGGATTTTCATTCAAAATAATATGGTTGTATCAACTAAACAGTTTTTCGTAAATACTTGACATTTTTTATTAAATTCATTTTTACACTGATTATAAAATTAGATATTTTACAACAAATATTTCCGAGGATGATGCATAATTAATGAAATAACTTTGTGTTGACATTTTAAATAAAAAAAACATTTTTTCTCTCTCTGAAAAAACATTTGTATATCTCTAAATCTGTTAGAATAGAATCATTGCTAATATTTTAAAATTATAATGTATATAAACTATACTACCATTATCATGTTTCGATAAAAAATATATATATATAATATCAAAAGTTTATACATACTCAAGTTACGCATAAACTAGACAGTAAACGTAAACCTTATTATCAAAAAAATTTGCAAAAAATATTTTAAATAACCTTGACTTTTTATTTATTCTGCAGACTAACGACGCAGAAATGAGAAATAACACACTTTTAGAAATGCATGAATAAATAAACTCAGCAACAACAGATCACGAAATCTTTCAAGATACTAGTATTTAGGTTGAGTTATAATATTTTGGTCAAAAATCTTTTGGATAAACTGGTTTGTAATAAATTATTTTTTTAGAAACATCTGTAATTTTGCATTTATTTTTAAATTCATTAATCGAACAAGGTGGATTTATGAAACAAAGAATGTGTATGCCTGAAAAATGGAAAATACAATATCTTTTGGGAAGAAACGATTCTGCGTTATACATGAAGTTCCATTTATTTCTTTGCAAAATTACATCTATGGCAGCTTGTCTCATGAGTTTCAAAATGTCTAGAAAGCTAAGTAGCACTACATTTACCAATTCTTTTAGATTTTTGGAAAATTCAAAAGATGAGACTTATAAACATTTCTCGCCTTCTGTTTTGGATACCTTCCCCTTCTGTTTCGCATCGTTTTCGCAGAACTACAAAAAAGATTTTCTTCGACTCATGTGCATAAAATTCAGTGACAGTTCCTTTTTATGAGTTAGTGGCAGGATATTTTAATATAGAAATTTTGAAGAGAGTGAGAGCTTTTGGTTAAATTCTATAAACCCTTGAGGGAGTCCACTGTCTTTCCACGTACCCCAATGACGTGTCCATTTCCTTCTTCTCTTCTCATCCCATCTCTCCTATTCTTCCTAGCTATGGTTGTCTGGTAAAAGGCTGAAGACTCTCCTTGAGTAGCTCTTGTTATCACCATGCTACAAAACGAACAATTTATAACGCGTCTCTTATGCAAAGAGTGTGAAGCAAACTTTTCACACCATTCTGCTTCTCGCAGGTCAGTAAAGATGTTCTTGTATGCTATGAAATTACTAAAAAAGCCTGAAGCAGATGAGTCAGGTGGGGTGTGCATCGCCGGAGAAGCGAATGTAGGTTTCTACTGATGTCAAACCCTATTACATTCAGACTCTTGGGGAATTTACTTTTTTTTTTTTTAAGTAAATACGATTGTCACAATAACGAGGTATTCCAGTAATCTTTTCTCCTCTTTTTCTTCTTTGAGCTTCTCCTTCGTTGTGGTAGGCCCTGTGAAAGGTCAAAAACTTCTTTTAAGTAGCTATTGCCGCCCTTTTGTTATTAGCTGATAGTAGGTCTAAGGCAATCACGTGTTTACTTTGCGTGGAGACCCATGTTCCTGGAAAGGACAGTCTTGGTATTTGTGGCCTCCAGAGACTAACACATTACTTAAGCTAATAACGGGAGATGTGTTGCGGTTCTCACCACAGCAATCGTGTTACGGATCAAGTAATCAGTTTATCTACAGGATGACTCGTTATGGGTGGAGGCCACCTCAGTGATGTACTATGAGCATATTGAATTTTATTTGCCAGTTTTACTATAGAGAGTGAGAATCATAAAATAATCATTTGTAACTTACAAATTATAATTCTCTACATAAAGAATCACAAAAAAATAAAGATATAAGGTACATTTATGTATTTAAATCACAAAAAGGGAAAATATCACTATTCAGTATTTGGTACTGTTGCACATTTTTGAAATGTGATCGTAAAAAAGATAATACATTAATTGTATTGTAATTAAGCTTGGAGCGCGTAAATTTGTGCAGAAATTATCAGCTGTCGAAAACGATCTTTCAGCATCTAAACTAATTGGTGGTACTATTAGCAATGCGCGATATACTTTTTCAAAGTATTTAATTCAAAATCCCTCATCTTTAAATAAACGATTTCATGTCGGTTGTTTTTTGGATCTAACTGATATCTGTATTGCATTATGGTTTGTTGAAGTTTACTTAGTTATCGTAAATTCTGATTTTTATTCAAGAGACAATTCCTCTTAATGATCAATATTAGTATCATCATCATCTTCAATAATTATATCAAATTCTTCTGAATGTAGATAAGTTTGTCGACAAACATTTTAAGAAAATTTATTACATTTGAATTATTCTCTTTTCTTTTTTTTAATTTTCATTTTTAAAATTATTATAATGTAAATAACGTAAGGCATTTTCGACTTTGGTATGCCCTTCTTCTGAGTGATTTTTCGATGTAATGTATAATTTTTCAGGCAGTGATGTACGATGTTCTATCAGTAACTACAACATTAAATTTATTGTTGAATTAGCTATAAATAAATTAGAATCTCTCCGACTTAATGCTTTTACAACCAATTTTATTGGAAGTAAAGCTTATACAGTTCTGGATACTATCGATTTCACTATTGGAAAAAATTAATTTGCAAATTTAAGTCGAGTATTGCTTTTTGGATTGGATTTTTCAATTTCAAAAATCATTAAATCATTAAGAGTTAGCTATTTCAACGTGTTTTAGAATCTAATATTAACATACGCTCCCTATTTTATTTTCAGTTAGTATATACTGAAATTACTGTATATATTTCATTCTCATTAGCAATATCTTTAAAAATTACGCATAATTTTTGTCTTCACAGATTAGTATTACACTCATTCTCACTCTCTTCAAAGTCCGGATCAGAAGTTTTTATATGTACAGTATTTGGGTTCTTCTGTTCTTTATTATTGTGGTAAAATTATTTATCATTCCTAATTGAATTTCATGAGCATAATACAATATATTTTTGATATTCTCATGGAATTTTCCCTGATTTACCTCCATGGTTGAAATATAAATTTATGAACTTAGCATACCTATGTAAACAAGGAGTTTTATGGTAAACTTGTTGTTTTTATAATCTCACTGAATGAATAGTTGAATGTATTTAGTTTTTCTTAAGGAAATTAAAGCCAACTCTTTAATTTTGAAAGAAAATACAGTGATTTAAAATGAAAATTTTCATTTTCTTATAGAATTTGAATCCTGAAGTTAGCAATTAAAGGAGATAGGCAAAAAGAGAGAGAAAAAAATGCTTTCTTTGAAAAAAATTACGTACAATAATTCATAAATGTTTTATTTTATTCTTAGATCCAATTAATTTCTATTTAGCAACATTAATGTATTTTTCTCAACGTCTAATTAAGTTTTTATAAAATATATGAAATGAGAAAATAGAGTAAACGCGATGCAGCAGAATCATTTGTCGAAAGGAAAATAATTTCTCTTTCTTGTAATACTACTGCAACAGTGAACATCTTTGGTGAACCTGTTATCTCTTTCAGAAGTTAAATATAACTTGATAATCATTCTCTAATATGACGTCAGTAATTTTTTCACTGATACTTTTTGCATCCATTTTACAAGTATTTAATCAATCGGAAAAAATAAATAATGCGTTCGCGATTATAGGAAGATAATACTAAAAGGATGTTTCTGCACTAAAGACAAACTATTTTTCTAGGTATTTGTGTAAAACTCTTCGATGAGATAAAAAGTGCCGCAAATCAATACGATGTTTCATCAACACTAGAAAACTGTTTACTGAATACAACTTAGTAAAATGTTAAGTTTTTCACTTTTTGTGTGTGTGTGTGTGTGTGTGTGTGTGATATTAAAATAAGAGATTTATAAGAAACAAAAAAACACTACATTTAAGGTTATTTTCCAATAAATGGCACAGTGAGTAATATGCTCTAAAACATGAATTTCAACATTTTTATTCTCACTTAATATGTGCATATGATACGATTAAGTGCTAATTTGAAGGAAATTACCATATTTCTGCTGCAGGAAGCAATATTGTACATGCACTTTTTTATATACTACAAACAGAATTCAAGTTGAATAGATATTAAGAATTTAAGATGGCGCACTTTGAAATCAATTTTTTTTACTTATCTGGAGTGTGTAAATTAATTGCCATGGTTACAGGTGCTTTTTTTTTTTTCTTTATCTTTTCCTTGCGTTCTTTGAAATCATTTTTTCTTAACGAAAACAAAATTATGAACTACTTACAGATAGTCCTTTAAAAAAGAAGTTATTTTTGTTTCTTATGACTAACTAAATTTAAATTACTGTTCAGCTTTACGAAACGATTTGTCGTTTTAACTTATTATTTATCAAATTTTAGAATGCTTTTGTTACTAAAAATTTCTCGGTTTAAAAACCAGTTCCCGATTTATTACTTCCATTCAAAGTGAATTTATTCTATAAAACACTGAAATTAATATATAAATCATTTGTCAAATTTTGCATCTAAATTTCGATTTGAATGAGATCTAAAGAGTAACTCTATACCATTTTCTTTTGCATCCAAACTACTGATGGGAATTGAACCCATAAGATGAACATCAGAGCGCAAATCATTCTCGAAAAGACATTAAATATAAAACTAATCATTAATTAAATATATGCTTCTCCATATTGTTTAATTTACTGAATTTTATTTGTGTGAATTTACGAAATCCTTAGCAAATTGTTTCCAACCGTAAAAACTATATGGAAACAAAGCATTTCATATGTTATTAAAAACAGTCGGAAATACTTAAAGTAATTTAATAAAATTCCTGCACTGATTTTTGTAAAAATATGAAATGAGTGATTTGAAATTTTCTATTTTCATTTCTTATATGAAAACTAATGTTTTGGAATTCGTTGGAAATAAAATTTCCTGCAATAATACAATTCATTTTTCACACCGCGAAAAATAAACTCTTTCTCATCAATAAGCTCACTATACAAATTTAATATTTTATTTAAGATATAGATAACGACAGTAACCTTTACTCGAGACTGCTTAAAACATGTAGAATTTCGTTTCCTACCTATCTTCTTTTTTAAAAGTTTGGATTATATATACATATCTTTACAAATTTTAATCAAAATTTAAATCACTTGCCTCTTTAATTCTTGCAAAGAAATTAAAAATCGATTAGTAGTTGACTCGAATAAAGTAAAATATTACAAGCATTTGATACGAATTTCATTAACATGAAAATATCTCATCACCTCTAAAATCCTGTTTTCTATACTAGTTTTTAAGCACTTATCTCATATTTTCATACATTTTCAAAACATGAATATTTAAATCAGATTAAAAATTCAACAATAACAATGTTTTGGTAGTATTCAGTTTTACTTTAAAACATTCGAACCGTGGAAGAAAATGTAGTCATTAAAACCAGATGCCCAACAAGAAAGAGAATGGTTCAAGAAATTTTCATTTCATTCAAAAAATTAACCCTGTCTGCAAAATAAATCTATACCAAAACTTGTGCACATGTGTCCCAGATAACAAGAGTAATTCATTGATCAAATTTTACTTTGAGGGAGCTCGAGGATCGCCTACACCAGCGACACTCCCAAACCCCTTCTTGCCCTTTCAGCTGTGAAAATTACAGCCAAGGACTTCCGGGTGAAGAGAAAATGCAATATTTTATAACTATGCATTTCGTTAAAAACTTCAAAAATACATTGAATTATCTAGTTAAAAGTAATTATTTTAATTGACGTATTTTAATAATTTTTTAATTAATAATTTATCTTCAACCCAATCAATAATCATTAAAAATTAGACTTTCTGTATTCATACTAAACAATTTCTGATATCAATACTAAACAATTTCTGTATCACAAATAAACAATTTCTCATACTTGTCACTAATATTAACTTAAGAGTTATCCTTGAAATTTTCCTGAAATAAAAATTAATGTTGGAGATTTCTTTGTTGGTAAAATAACTGGAGGTTAACTTTAAGAACATATCAAAAATATTGGGGAAGCGCAAAGTGGCATTTTTCCATTCCCTGAAATTATGCACTGACAAACATAAGATTTATAACAAAGTATTATCTCAACGCACCTGATCTGTACAGTTAAAAAGTTGAACAATGTATCGCTTAAGAAACGATAGGTTTATCTTGAATTTCCACTTTGCAACAGAAGTTTAAGGAGCAGAGTAGGTTTTGTTATTTCTTCCCCTTGTATATTCTTGAATATGACCCGTGAACAATCTTTTCTAAAATCAACATGGAAATTATATTAAAAATCAAACCACATACGCTTCTAAGAATGTATGACGAGTAATAATTCTTATGGTTAATTATAGAAAAAAAACAGTTATTTCCCCCTGATAAATGCTAAAGGTAAATATAAATTATTTGTGAATCCTATGCAGAATAAATACGTAAAAATTTCTCTAACGACGTATTTTTGCGTACATATTATACTACACATTTATCTTAACTGTTAAATGTAAAAAGACGAATTAATATTTAAACAGTTATGATAATATTTAAGACCGTTTTATACTTTGAACTATTCCATAAATTTTGAAATAAAGCACATGGAAATGTTACAGATGAGGGATATAAGTGATGAAAAGCTGTTTTACCACGGTCTTTTTTTAAGCATTGAAACGTGACCAAAGAATGTACATTTTATTTCTTCTAATAACTGAATTCAGTTTTATTTATTTTACTAATGAAGCAGGAAGAGTTATTTTAGTTTAAAAAAGTATGTAAAAAATCGCAGATTACTTCAATAACTCTTTCCGTTAGTGATAATCAGCGATATGAAAATATATACTTATGTTTGTAAATGATTCTGAGCATAATTATCGACAGTTGCTTTAAAAACTCTGAAATTAAAATTTTTTTTATATATCTCCAAATTCATAATTGCCCGATTCTGAGAATAGGAAAACTTAAATACCTCAGAGCTCATGAGTCGGAGGGAATGAATTTTTCATGCATATGAATGCGTTTTCTGCTTTAATTCTGATAATTATTTTCGCTTTCTTGAAAAAGGATATTTACGTTTGGTAGACAAATTGGATCATTTTCATAATTTCAAAATTAAATATTTTTCTCAAAAGTAAATATGAGAAAAGATAAGAGATAAATTTCCGTCTGTTTCAAATATTATACTATAAATGAAGTCAAGTACTCGAAATATTATACTTTTCTGAAAAAAAAAATACATGTTTTTAAGTTGTTCCTGATAAGAATATGGATCAGCTGAGCTGTCAAGAAAAATTATATTAAAAGTATAAAATCTGATTCGATATTTCTTTTCCTCAAGCACAAAAACTGAATAATATTAAATAAATGTTGAATAACATTGAAAACCAACAAACATTGACTACTAAACAATGAAAAATATTGTGCAGAAGAATATTGTGCAATGAAAATATTGTGCTTCAGTTCTGAGAATTTTAGCAAATTTACTTTGCATGAATAAATAAATAAAATTACAGATAGGAAATTGATAATTTTATTATTTTTTTAAGGGTAGAAATTTCAAAGTTTTTGACATAATTTTATTTGAAATAAAATAGTATCTCCTTTAATCGAATATGATGATGTTATAGCAGCATACTTTCCGGCAACTAGTCAAGTGTTAATCTCTACCAAAATCAAATATGTTATTTCCAAAATTGGATTATAAAGAAAAATCTGAGGAAATGCTCTCTTAGATTACGCTGGTGCATATACTTATCATGCGTTATTTGTTTTTTGACATACACTAAAATTATGTATTGATGGTTTAAATACTTGTGGAGATGGTGGAAGTACTCACCGAAGAGCAAGGTCATCATATCCGCGATGGCCAGGTTGAAGAGATAGCAGTTGGTGGCCGTCTGCATGTATTGGTTGCGGCCGATTACAACGCAAGTGCAGACATTGCCAACGATGCCAGTTAGAAAGATGAGTGAGTAGGTGACGGTGATTGGCAGGAGCCATTTTAAGTCCATTCTCTTGGGACCCAGGCTCTTGAGCACATAATCGTCAATGTCCAGCGCGGTTTCGTTCCACGCGGTCACATTGTGGAAGTCGCCCATCACCACCTGGAGACTCGGAACTTGTCATGCAGGGCACTGTAGAAGCACACTTTGGCTGGCTTCTTCAGCCATTTGAATCTCAGCATGTCGCGCCAGGGAACGAGGTGGATAGGACGCGTGCACGTGATTCAAGCGGTGAAGAAGAGGGATGATGGCACTTGAGGGAATGTCCGCGGAAAGAAGGCAAAAGCGGTGATCCAAAGGCAACGACAAGGAAGAGAGAGAGGAAGTGGCGCCTATTACATAGCAGAAAAGAATTGAGTTTCTGAACTTTGAAAACAATAAACTTAGCCAAAATTGGAGAGTCCTTCCATTCCTCTGTTCATCAGGGGATGCATACTATGCAGAAAGCTTAGGGATTTTTCTTCAGGAGCATCTATGCTGCTACATTCAAATTGTTGGTTTTTAAAGTTCAATTTGAGAGATATCTTATCGAAAGAAAAGCTTTTCGGCATCAAGGAAGGCATGACGATCTTTTTGGCGACCGCCGCAGAATGAAAACGTTGGATCGTTCGTGTGGGAGCAGAAGACGACTGCAGCGCCAGGAGAATCGATAGAAGGAATGAATGAATGGCAGATCTCCCATTGGCCACAGTTCAGAATCACTGGAAAAGTGAGATTCACCGCTCCTTCCCATGGCGAAGTGCCCGAACTCATCAGTTTGTTTTAATTCCTGACAAACATTATTTTACCTCTTGTGGTGTGCCGACGATCCTAAAGCGACACGTTTCCCTCGCGTTGTTTCTCACAAATTCGATAAGTTTGTTGTGTGCGGAGGGTGCATTTTCCATTCGTGATCAATATTACCCGCAACTCCCTCTCTCACGCCTTAGCAAACTAAAATAGGGAGTAACTTTTTAAATGTGGCTAATTTATAGAAAATTGGATTAAGAAAGTTTATTGAGAAACTGCGATCTATAGTTTGACGCATCTGTACTTTCAAAAAAATTAAATCATTTTTTCAAATTTTTTTTAACATACATTAGATTTTTTCTTCTTTTTTATAGAATAAATATTTTTTTTCTTATTTATAAATAAATCAGAAGAGAAAGTTTTCTAATTAATTTTCATAATTTCTAAGAATTCATAATCATAATTATATTTAGCACATAAAATTTTAGAATTTTGAATGTATATTTACAAGCAAAATATATATTTTGAATTTTGTTTCAAAAATGCATTTCTGTTAAAATGTTTAAAAATGATTTTCACGTGGCTTACTAATGTTCATATTTTCAGTATACTTACTAAGAACTCATATTGAGTAACTTATCATAAATTAATTGACGTTCATCCTTTAATTTGAGTGTTTGTATGTAAGAAAAATTAAAATTAACCATTTACAACTAAAGTACTAGAAATGCTCTTATATTTTATTCTAATTTCAATTTTCACAATTATTTATTTATGTAAATAGTATCCATTCATATATTAATATAAAATGTTAAATTCATATTAATATACTTTTGATAAAGTAAGTATTAAACACAAATTTTATTAGAGGAACACAGAAGCAAAATTTACATTTTAATAAAAGATAAATATATCATATTTCTATTTTTTAATTTTTATAGTTTGACATTTTTTATTTTATACTAAAATAATTTTTTTTATTTATTTAGCAATTAACGGATTTTATTTATTTAATAATTAACGTAATTCTAATAATATATCAAAAAATTCGAAAAATGCATTTAAAATTTTACATGTAATTTCTTGGCATTGACGAAGTCAACACAAAGGGAAATCTTTAGGAATATTTCATTTTCAACTAATTTATGGTTTTGAAATGAATAGAAAAATCCTTAAATATACAATTTGCCATCCTTTAGCATGTTATTTATGCATATGCTAATGTAAATTGAGAGCAATTTAATCAGTTTGTTGAAAAAACAAATGATGATACATGATTCACACAGTGAAGATACATTAACAAAAAAGATCAATGTATTTATGTATCGCACAAAAATTCGTAGAAATTAAAGATACTTAACGTAATGTGAATTTAGCATTCATAGAAATCATTTTTTGATTTACTTTTTTAAAAGCTGTTTTACTGTGTTGACTAGACATTTCATAAACTATTTTATCATGTATGAGTAGATATATTAAAATTATATTCGATTCATTGGGACGTAATAGGAAAATATTATCATTCTCAAACTAGATTTGTAAACCGAGGTCACGATGGCCTGGTTGGTGAGGACGTTTGCTCTCGTTATCGGAAAGTATTGAATTTCAATCCCGACCCAATCGAGGATCCGTCATGTTTACTAATGGTGGCTGTTGCATGTAAAATAGGAAGAGGTTGTAATATCCTCAAAGAGAAATAATATCTCTGGGCGTTAGTGGTTGTTGCATCTTCCCTATATCTAGCCTTAAGTTGGGCTCTACTAGTTAGATAGAAGCATCCGGTTGGAGAGTCTCCGCAATTTTGAAGCAGGGACCCAGCAGACCTCCAATACTTGCCCTGCCACCCCCAGAGGTATCATTTCACATGGAAGATATTACTACCAGGACCAGTTTTAACGTGCCCCAGACATCATAAGCGAACACGACGGATCTTCAAGTGGCCGGTATTCGAATTCACTACCTTTCGATACTGCGAAAGACGCCCTAACCAACTATGCCATCCCGGCCTCTGGTCATGAGAGACCAAGTCGAGGGAGTGGCCGTAAGAGTCGCCATTTTCTGCTTTGTTCCTGTTTCTAAATTACGAAGACCCACCTACTTTTGTCTCACAATGGCATACCCACTGCCTGATTCACGACATAAGATGCATCATCTCTGCCTCTTGTAGTGACGAATGTTGGAAATCTTAATAGCGGGGTATTATATAACAAAATTCAAAATATTTACAAATCAAGCTTATTGAAAGTGAAAAAAAATAATAATTCGTAACGTTTGCATGTATTTAACACTTTTAATGAAACTCTATTTATCTGCAAGAAGATACTTGAATGGATGATGAACGACAATCTATAATAACCAGTAATTCATTCAGCGTACGTTCAAGTTCATGATCTCTCTCTCTCATTCATTGATTGATGTCGAAATAAAAATATATTCTTTCTAGAATCATTAAAAAATCAAGCAGCATAATCAGCAGCAAAGAAACGTTAAAAAATCAATTCATTGGTTATTTATGTGGGGATGGTCAAGTCCAGAAACTCATTAGCTATTAATTTATCAATTTTACATATTTTTTTTTAAATTCGTTATCAAAAGATTGTGCAATATATTTCAATTTATAATGGAATAGATGTATGTTTTATATGCTGTCAATAATGAAGTGACTGATATCTAAGCAATTTTCTGATCTGATTTATTATCTACGTTTTTCTACAAAAATTCCTACTATATGAAAAAACAGAACTAACACAACCGTATCATTAAATAAGAAGCCTTTTTATATTCCATTCTGCAAGATTCTGTCATAGGTTACACGATCCATTGAGATAGATTTCTTTATTCATTACAGTTAATATTCTTGAGTTCGTAGCTGATATTAAGCTAAATTGATGTTCATTTTTGAGCAATTGTTTTTTTAAGGGATAAATATTTTAAACATTTGATGATGCCTTCTTCTCAATATTGGAGATAAAAGTATAATTCTACGCAGTAATTTTATATTTGAGAACTGAAAGCATAGAATCAATATGTCTGTTTATTCATAATATATGTTCTCGAATTCATGGTCTTTCAATGTAATTTTTACAACATTCATTTCCTTGTAAGCAATTCTATAAAACATGAAAATGATTGTATAAAATTTAGGAATAATTGTTTCACACAGAGAAATTATTTTTCAGCAATTTTATATCAGTTCCATAAATTTTTCATTTTGTAGCAAATGTTTTAATTTCTTTTTTTATCATTCATAAATACGTATTTATAATCTTATTATTCTATTCATAATTATTCTTCGGAACATATTTGAATCCTCTACGTCTTGAATCTTGAGGTCTCAATGAGCTTCAGTTTAAGTGAATGATCTTCTAATAATTTTTTAAGATTCCCACATACATTTACTATGAAATAATAGTAAAAAAGCTATAATCAGAAATAAAACA
The DNA here is from genome assembly GCA_030067965.1 of Latrodectus elegans. Lineage (NCBI taxonomy): Eukaryota > Metazoa > Arthropoda > Arachnida > Araneae > Theridiidae > Latrodectus > Latrodectus elegans. Next base: position 98,705,420 of record CM057814.1, read on the forward strand.
GCTTTCTTTTGTTATCCTTAAAAATCGTTATTTCGTTCTATTTTGCATCAGAATACTTACTCATTCATATAAAGCTGAAATGATTGTTCCAGACCTTCATCATTCAAGCAGAAAAGCATGCTTGGCGCCAAACTACACAAAAAGACGCGCCGCTCTCTATTGTGGCATCAGACATTATTTTTAAAAGTACAAAGCATTTTTTTTCCTTCCTTTTTAACAAAACGCACTCATTCCAAGCTCTAACCGAAAGAGGGATCGTTGTACGATCAGTTTGTAAATGAGATGTCTTTACTATTAATAATTGACTATTTCTTATACAAGCTATGTTGTTCTATATTTAAGCTGTAATAAATAAAACACTTTGCGAAAGGAATAATTTGTTGAAAATTTTTGCATAGTTCTCAACAACAATTTCGAAACAAAATATGATATCGTTTTCGGTGAAGAATGTGTGAATCTTTTAGTAAATTTTACAGCGTTTTTTTATTTTCAATGTGTATTTTTTCAATATTTACCATCAAATAGAATTAATTGGTTGATAAGAGCATACTTATCTTTGATTTCTGAAATATTTATATAATTTTGTATCATTTAATTATTCCTTAATTTTATTAACAAATATCTTATTGGTAAGATGTTTGTTAATAAAATTAAGGAATAATTTGCTATTTTATTTGTTTCGAATAATATTAATAATAAGATTCAGTTTTCCTCCTAGTTCTCTATTTTTGCTCAAGTAATTTCGAGCATAGATTTTGATTACAGACTGAACGGAGATGCATTATTTTTATTTTTTACAACAGCGGCGGAAAATAAATATCATTTATATACAATTCTTTTTTATATAGTAAATTTTTATCAAATGCTAAAAAACATTGAAAACAAAGAACAACTTTAAGAGTTTTTTCAAAGAAAAAATTTGTATGAAAACAAAATCAAAACAAAATAACTAATAACAAAATAACAAAATGAGTAAATATTTTCGGAAATCAAATGTTACCAAAATTAAAATAGATATTTTATAATGAAACATTTAGCAGTACATACATTAGTAAATATGAAAAATTTCATAAGAGTTTATGATATTTGTTAAAAAAATTATTTGTCTTCTTTCTTTGTATAAGAAGAATAAAGTAAAGTACATTAACGAAATTAAATAGCAAACTGGTAGTTCCAGTTTATTTTGCATTTGTAAATTTGGATTAAAATCTACCCAGCAAACACAAAGATGCCGAGCATCCATGGGGCCGCTTCTGTCAACCGTCATGTCCAACAGCTGCCCGCCGCTATTTGGCCTCGTCGACTCCGTCAATAAAGTGGTCGTCGTCATTGCTGCTGGGCCACCAATATGGTCCGCTGTTGGCCCAACGCTGGGTGGCCAGCAATGCCATATTGGCCGCATGTGGCCCAAGTAAAAGCCTGAACATGCCCATATATGCTTATCCGTCGGCCCTTAGCCGTTTGGCCGACGATAGCTGCGTACATATGGCTGCCAACATATGGCTGGTTATAGTTATTTCTATAAAAATGGAATTCATTTTTATCTGTTAATATTGTCTGTATTGTTAAAATTAATAAAGAAGTAATGGAAATCCATCAAATTAATACTGAATATCTAGCCATAAATGTTATCCATGTAATTGTCAAATGGCAATAAATGTATTTTTAGTTCTTAATTATATAGAAAGATTAAAATATGAGTTAGTATTTTTTTTTAGAGTTGACAATGTTTTATAAATTTTAGTTTTTTTAATTAAATAAAATTTTTATATTCTATGTTTATAAAATAATTTTTTCTTTATTATAGAATTTTATTATTTATAAATGTGTTGTTTCTTTTAATTCCTGTGTAAACAAGCGTCAATTTACTGCTAAAATTTGAACTTGAAGGTACGATATCCAGTTAATGAGAATGAACCAATTGTTTTATGATAATTTCATAGAATTATTTTAAAGCACTCACGCATATATATTTTTTATTTATAAATTAATATTTCATTTTCCAAATAAATTAACTCCTAAAACAAGATGTTGAGAAAATAAACATAAAGATTAACATTTTTTATTACTTATGAGAATTAACACAAAAACCATATGAAAGAGAACCATAAATGAAAAAAATATTAATGGAATTAACATTTATTATTTATGTTAATACTGAGAATAAAAAGTCCAAATATTAATGGAATTAAAAATTTTATTATGATAATATTGAGAATGAAAAGTATATACTATTTTTATTTATATTTCAAAATAATTTTTGCAAAAAAATTATTTTTAATTTACAAGTTTTTTTATTTTTTTTTATTTTTGTGGTCTACCTTCCAAATTAGTCCTTTGGAACAAATTTCGCCCTTTATGAAGATTTTCACTCTATTGTAATACTCTCTGAAAATATTTAAGAAAAACAGAATTGTTAAACTGATTCAGTTTAATTGCAAAAATAGAAACATAGGATGTTAATAACACAGCCCAGGTAAGAAACCGAGAAAATTGAGTTGATATGTTTATATAAATCAGGTAAAAACTTCATTTATTTTCATATATTTAGGAATTATTTCACAATAATATCCATTTGAATAAGGAGAATCCAACAAATTTAAGAATTAAAAACAACAAAATATTGATTTATATAAAATTATGGCACATGTTATTTCCAAAACTAACAGAGCATAAAAAGATATTTTAAAATCATTATTTTAAAAGCAGCAACAACAAATTATTTAAATAAAAAATTTACGAGTAACATTATTACGTGTTCAATAGTTGTTAATTTCTATAAACCACCTTCTAAGAGCAGCTAAAACAGCAGTATTGAAACTAATTAAATTTCTTTCCAAATGGATTATTATATATATTATACATCCAATTTAGCCTAATTGTTACCAGGGAAAAACGCATGTTGGGGGAAGAGGTTCTGCTTCACAACTTTAAGGTTTATATTCGATTTCGCAAGCAATTATATTAAGTAAACGTAAAATAAGCTTTCCATTTAATTTGAGGGCTCTTCTGATTTGGGGTCCAGGGGCAACTCTCCTATATACTCCTGTCTTAATTAAGCTCTGGTTCTCTTAAAATATTTTGACATTGCAACGCCATTGTTTTTCTGATTTCATGTGTAGTTTTAAATCGTGCTCTTGGGAGCATTTTTTGCAAGTCAGAGTCATGTGTCTTCAAAAATACTTGATTATATTCTGTTCTCCGGTTCACAGATTCTAAATTTTTATCAATTTGGGATAACTATGAGAAATAATGTGATTTGATTTTGTGAGGTTTACTGATGCAAAGTCCAATATTGGATATTTCTGCTCCATACAATAATTAAAACTATGGGTAAAACTCTGTGTTAAAAGACTAGTCAGATGTATACAATGGAATGTATTAAAAGTTCAAGAAAAGGATGCGTAAAAGATTATTTTGGAAAAATCCTTAAATGGAATTTAAGAAACTTATTGCACGTAAAAATGCAAAACAGATTTCTATGTGGTTTAAACACAATCAAGTCTGATAAAATTAAATTTGTGGTATTAAAAAACACTATGCGTAAATCATTGAAATTAGGACCGACAATTAAAATGTGGAGTACTGTATTTGGTACATTATACATGCCACTAATTGGAGCACTCCGAGACAAGAATAAGTGTTTGTGTGTAAATCTAGTATGCCCAATACGAAGCCGTGTGAGTTTTACATCAACTCTTCGCATGGGAGCAACCGAGAATGGAAGAATGTGGGAGGATATACTATATAATTTATTGTTCTTCTGCAAATCCCTTGTTTTTTGCCAGTGGGAAGAAATGAAATCTTTGATAATTTATTTAATGTCAAAAAATGTTAATGCTTTATGCAAAATGTCAGAGTCATTTTCGGCATTATCTGCAAGTTCATTCCCAGCAATGCCAACATGACTTGGGACCCAACAAAACAAAATGTGAAATCCTTTATTCTTCAATATATTTAAAATATCTAATATTTCCACAATAACTGGATGACATTTATTATTAAAATGGTCTAATTACATGACCACACTCATGCTATCTGTATAGATAAAATATTTTCGATGAGAGTTGGATTGTATTATTTCTAGAGCATGTTTAATAGCAACAGTTTCAGCTGTATACACAGAATATGATGAATGCAGTTTATAGCTGTAAACGGTATTTCCAACAACAATACCACAACCAACATGGCCATTTGAATTTGAGTCCTCTATATATACAGATATCTGGGAGGAATAATGAGAATGAATGTATAAAAACATCTGTTGCAAAATAAGGGGAAATGTAGCTGATTTATTATACCCAGAAAAGGATTTGATTATATTAACAACAGGAATATTCCAAGGAGGAAATCTTAGACTGTCTGTGACTTGAATATGTAAATCGGGGAATTCAGATGAAGACAGGAATGAATTTGTACTCTCATAAAATGGTAATATGTTATGTGGCCGTGCATTATATAATCTTCTTAAAGATAGAAAAATAATCATCGATCTCAAAGGGTGTTGTGATACTGATAACATTTTAAAGTAATAATGAAGAGATAGTTGCTTACGTCTCAAATCAAGAGGTAACTGGTTGCAAATTACAAAAGGATCTGGACAGGAGAGGTCTGAAATGCTCCAGAACAGATTCGTAAAGCTGAGTGATGAACAGGGTCTAGTTTTCGCAAAACTGATGATGTGGCTGATCCATAAACTACGCTACCATAGTCAATTCGAGATATAATAACTGACTGATACACTCGAAGTAATGCTTTACGATCTGCACCCCAAGAGGTATTAGAGAGAACCTTCAGAATATTTAGTGATTTTTCACATCTTTTGGGCAAATCTAAGATATGTGGTAGGAAGGTTAACTTTTTATCAAATATAAGCGCAAGAAATGATATCTGATTAAGTACGGGAATAGTTGTGCCTGATATCTTAATTTCTGGATCAGGATGAGGCCCAGTTTTTCTGCAAAAATGGATACAATTGCTTTTACATGGGGACAAAGTATGCTCATTTTCATTACACCAAGCAACTAGATTATTGACAGCAGTTTGTTATTGCTGTTCAATCAGTTGCATATTGGAACATTGGCAAGAAATTTGGAGATCATCAACATATAATGTTCCATAGACAGATGTTTGCACTTCACGAAGAATGTTGCTGATGAAAATATTAAAAACAGTAACACTTAAGACACTTCCTTGAGGAAACCCTCACATTGGCTAAATGTATTTGATAAAACAGATTCCATACGGACATTAAAAATGCGAAAACTTAAAAAACTGTATAAAAATGAACAAATTTACTCTGAAACTAAAATTATACAAAGTTCGAAGAATTCCATAACGCCATGTCTTATCATAAGCTTTTTCTATGTCAAAAAATACAAACACACCAAATGATGTCTCCGTACAAAGACATTCCTAATTTGTGTTTCTAGGTATGCAATATTGTCCAGAGTAGATTGACCTTTCCGGAATCCACTTTGATGAAGTGATATGTACTGATTGTTTTCAAGTACATAAACAAGACATGCATTGACCATATGCTCCAAAGTTTCAGCAAGGCAACTTGTGAGAGCGATTGGACGATAGTTTTGAGGATTAGTTGGATCTTTCCCATATTTAGGAATTGGAATAATAATTGCTTTGCTTCAGAGACTGTGATAGGCATGTTCATTCAATATTCTGTTGAATAGGAAAAGAATGTTTATTAAAGATTCATGATTAAGATGACAAAGCATCTTATATGAGATACCATCTGGTCCCGGACTAGTATTTTTAGTTTGGGAAATGGTTCTCTGCAGTTCCAGCACAGAGAAATTGCAATTATATGGATGTATGTGTTTATCATGAAACTTTATAGGTTTTTTTTTCAGCTTGCTCTTTGGTTCTGAGAAATTTTAACATACATAACAGGCTGGACTAGATAACCTTGCAAAAGTTTCACCTAAGCTATTGTCAATATCATATTGAGAAGAAATTGTGTCAGCTCCTGTGCGTAATATTTGGATAGAAAAATCCCGATATAAGACACTGGAAGCTTTAACTTTCTTCCATAGCTCTTTGCTGGAAGTTGATGATGTGATTGAGGAAACATATCTTATCCAAAATTCTTTTTGACTGTTTCGCCGTACTCGACGAGCAAAAGCTTTAGCTTTTTTGAAATCCATGAAGTTTTTCATGGTACAGCACCTGCGAAAAACAGTCCACAACTTTTTTTGTTTTTTGTGTGACACTTAGCACTCATGGTTCCACCAGGATTTATGATATTTGCGTGGAATTGGGGAGCGCTTGGGAATTGTGTTTTTGGCAGCATCTAAAAGTGTTTCAGTTACTTTTTGCACAGCATCATTGATATTATCACTTCTAACCATGATGTCAGTAATCGCAGCTAATTGAGTGAAGAGAAACCAGTTTGTACGATGATAAGAATAAGAGGAGTGGAATATTTGTGGTCTGCTTATACCAGTTTGATATATAATATGAGGAAAATGATCTCTGTTATATAAATCCTTATAAACATTAAGATTTAATGAAGGTAGAATTGATGGAGAGCAAATAGTTAAATCTAATGAAGGAAAAGTTCTTGATGGTTGATGAAAATAGGTTATTTCTGTGGAATTTAGAAGGCAGATATTGTTATTAGAAATAAACTGTTCAATTATGTTGCCACGAGGATTCATATTATCACTACCCCATAAGGTGTTATAACCATTGAAGTCACAAAGTAAAATAAAGGGTGTTGATAGTTGATCCAGCAAACTGTTTAAATCGCTTTCATGGATGATCGCATGGGGAAGTAAGTAAATGCTACAAATAGTAATGAGAGATGTTGAGTGTATACGTACTGCAACAGCCTTTAATGAAGTGTTAAGGGATTGTATAGTGCTAGGAATATTACAAGACACAAGAATGCATTCACCTCCAGAAAATGAATCATGATTAACATCTTTCCTCACACAATTATATCCACGCAATTTTAAACTGCACTGAGGTTTTAAGAATATTTCTTGGATGACAAAACAAATTGGACTATGCAGGTTTATAAGTGTTTTTATATCTTTTATATGAGTGCGAAAACCTCGACAATTCCAAGAAACGAAGGTTCCCATTAAGTTAAACTGAATGCTCTGGCATTGGATCACACCATCTGGGATTCAGATGAATCTCCATTTAGGAGTGTTTCATCATCTGATGGGTCTACGTTCTTCATACCTGTCTTAGAGGCAGCTGAGCTTCTTTTACTTTTTAAATATGATTTATGGAGCTTTGCATAATTCTTCGTTATTATTTCTTTATTCCTTCTTTTGCATTTTTAGGGATCTTTGAGACTTAGATTTTGCGAAAGACAGTGAAGAAATTCCTTTCGGAATAGGTGAGACATTTATATTAGAAATATTTCAGGATAAGTTTGGAGAATTTAAGAAATCGGTTTGGGTATTAGAAGATTTCATGACTTTTTTAATTGCTTGTGAAAAGCTAATATCTTGATTAGGGGCACGGGATGACACTGTATGCCTGATGTCATGGTAAGATTAGTTTTATTTTATTTTCACGGTTATAATTTCTTTTTCTAATATCCAGGTTGGGTATGACCGGGAGTACGAAGGATATTCACCACACTGTGCAGTTGACACATTTTTCTTGTAATTGACACTGACTACTGTCATGTCCAACAGATCCACATCGAGCACAAGTCAGATGCCCCCTACAAATAGTTTTTGCATGGCCGAATCGCTGACATTTAAAGCAACATGAAGGATTTGGAATGTAGGGGCAAACACTACAATTTAGGTGGCCAGATTTAATGGATTGAGGTAGTATAGGAGTAGCAAACGTGAGTATAAGGTGTTTAATTCTTATAATTTTGCCCTCTCTCCTGATTGTAATGCGCTGCATATGTTGTACTTTTTGGTCAACGAGATTATCAAAATTTCCTCCTCTGATACATTATATAGATCATCTGCTGAAGTTACTCCCCATGTAGAATTTAACCTACTATGAGGAGTTACTGTAACGTCTATATTACCAAGGCATTTCAGATTTAGGGTGGCTTTGGCCTGTTCAATTGATAAAACTTCAACTAAGAGATCACCAGATTTCATCTTGCGAACATTTTTGACATTTTCAACTGTACCAATAAGACTCTTATTAATTAAGATGAGGGAAACATTATCAAAATTGCCCTCAGTTCTTTTAATAACAAAATATTTCTGTTCCTGCGTCATTTGTTGCTCCATAGGGAGTAAAGAATCAGAAGTACATTCCACATAGAAATAGATTAATTACTTCAAGGTCTGACTGCACCACCCACCATCGAGCCCAACAAGGGGATTCAGTATAACTGCATTAGTGATAGCCAGACCTTATACACTTTCAATATATCTCTGATGTGGCCTCCACCCTTATCGAGTCACATAGTAGATATATGATCACCTGATTTACGGAAGCCGATTGACATGCTGAGGACCACAACGCACCTCCCGTTTACCTGCAGCAGAGGCCAAAGTAATGTGTTGGTCTCTGAGAGCCTCAATCACCAGGATCCTCCTTTCCAGGGACACGGGTATCCACGCACGGCAAACACGCGAGTGATTTAGTCTCCAATAGAAGCTAATAACAACTGGGCTGCAATAGCTACTCAAGGGGAGCCCTCAACCTCTTTCAGGGCAATCACAATGAGGGAGAAAAGGAAGAAAAAGCGGAAGAGGAGAGAAGAAAAGAAAGAAGACGACAGTTCACTAGGGTACCTCGGGGTTATGACACCCGTGTTTACCTAAAAAAGGTAAACCCCCTGAGGGGGATAATTATAAGAAAATAATTATTAGAGAATAGAGAAATAGCTATTAGAAATGATGTCTTTTTAAAATAAGCAAAGAATATATCAAAGAAATAACAGCATCAATTTTCTTCCTAGATGATATAAATTTACAATGTCTTCCTTATCAAAATAAGTAGTTATATTATGGCACGGATGTCTTCAGCCTCAGGTAATTTTTACTACAATTCCAATGTATTTTAAGTTATTGTGATTGTGACTAGCTATTTGTTAATTTGAACAAGATGTAATGCATGACAGATTATAATTAATTTATGATTAATTTTTCTTGCAAGTGTTTTGAGATTCAAATTACACCCATATCCAAATTTGCCATAACATTAGCATTTTCCCATCACATAAAATTAAATCCCATTACAAACCCGATAAAAAGATTTTTAGTAAATGTTTCACTTACATTTAATACGAGAAAATTTATAAATTCAATGTTTTGTTTTCACAAGGCTTACAGTAATATAAAATTTTCCAGTCAGGTAGTATCGCTGGACATTCAACTATCATGGGTGTTATAGATTTTCATCAATATTTTTCTTGGAAATTTACAAGAGGAAGGAAAAGAATTCCTATTCGTTTTCAGATTTTAATGGATATATCAATTGTTTTCTATAAAAATTTTGAATTTTGAATTTTTCTTTCATTTAACTATTATTAGTAACTATTATTTTACTATTTAGTTGAGAATAGGAAAAATAGTCATGTGATTTTATGTTAAATTTACATTATTAATTGAAACCAATTTGTTTTGACTAAATGCAAACTGATTTTAATTTATATGAATTCTGCTCTTAAATTTAAATTTTTTAATACAAATTTTCTTAATATTCGTATGCTTTGAGTATGTCTACATAGAATTTGTGCGTAAAATAAAAGTTTACTTATTTCCATATTATGCTTATAAGTAAAACCAATCAGTCTTTTCTCATTCGAACTGGATTGATGAATGAATAAATATTTTATAATTTAAAGAACACGTGGTATTGCTTTAGAAAGAACAATTGAAAATGAATAGGACTAAAAGTGGAGGTTCGAATAAGCATTCACTTTGATTATGACTAATTACGATTTTAAAATATTGAATTAATAAAATGATAATTACATATATAGAATCAATTAAATGAAGTCAATTAAATGTTTCAACAATACTCCATGTTTCTAGAATGTTGATTTTGTATTGTTCTTAAAATTTTTACAAACTTTTTAAAAAATCAGTTGTCTGAATTTTTGAAAAAAATTTTTATCTTTAGAATTTTTTTAAAAAATTAGCTTTATTTTTGGTTGCAAAAAATATACTTTACTTGCAAGATTTTTTTACAAGAAAAGATTATTGCTAGCATCTGATAATTTTAGTATATACCGTTTAGCATAGATTATATCCAAATAACAGTTTTAGTATTGTCTTACCGCTTGAGATGGAGTTAATATCAAAATTGCAATTCTCAAAAATTTTATAAGAGAACTAGAATAAAACTCTGTACATTTCGGTTTAATTTTTAGCGTTTTGCAATCTTTTCATTTTGATCATTTGTCAAGTGAAAAATATTCATTTTTTAAATATACATATTGTTAAATAGAATTATAATTTTGGTTATTTACTTAAAATATTATTTGTTATTTTATAACTATATCGTAGGATTTATTTCTTACATTCATATTATTAACTCCATTTCAAATAAAATCTTTTTGGGTAATCTTATTCATTGGTTTTTATCTATAAAATTTCATTTAGAATTTTATTTTTGTAGCATATTTAAATTTCTGTTTATACTTTTTTAAAAATTCAATCAATTCTTAATGTGTTTATTATGATCTTATATGTTTTTAAGAATAACGATTTAAAAACATCCCCATTTTTTTCTCATTTATATGGTTGCTATTACTAAAATTTGATTTGCTATGACTAAAATTTACTGGTGCAAGATCCTCCGATGTGATAAACTCCGACGAAAACAAAATAATGTTTGATAAAGATAAGTGCTTGAGTAAATCACTGGATAAGGATTAATTGATAATATTGAGATGAATTGCTGCTATATCTCATAGAAAGAGCCAATTTATATCCATTAAGGATGTTATTCTGTTACCTTAGTTTGATAGTCAAAGTTTTTTGTTGTTTAACCAAATGTCGCTACCTTGACCATAATTCTCACTTTCATTAATTTTTATATTCTAATTTCTCCCTTTACGTAGCAAATCTTTCAAAATAAAATTAAATGAATTAAAAAAAAACTCTAATGTTTTCTATGATATGTTCTTGGTAGCTTATTTCCACCTACTAAAAACTGTAAGTACAGCTGTCATGTCTATTCATATCATAATCGAGTAAAGCGATTGAGGCCATTTTTGCATTCTCTATTCAACATCGAAACAAGTCAGTTGAAAAGCATTGGACTGCATGGAACAGTGAAAGAGCAAGAATATGCATCAGCTATCTATTTTTAAACCTCGCACCCCCACACAACCATAAATATCTATAAGATATTATATCATATCAAGTACAATTCATACCCAGATATCTATTAGATCTACATCACACCAGTGATACATCAAAAATTTCAAATATCAATGAATTTGCAAAACTTGGATACCCATTAGATATCATAAAATAACATAATTTAGATATTAATATTTGGATATTGCTGAGATATTTCAATCTTTTGCAAACTCTCATAATTTTTGAAACTCTTGCAAATTGGGTATCCACAAATTTCGTAAGGGGTTTTAAGTTTAAAATGGCAACAATCATGCTAGTTTATCTAGACCAATAAAGGTCTGTGTGGTTGATTATTATAACAGAGTACATTAAGTAATAAGACTTAAATTTTTTTGGAAGTGTGCTGAGTTTTCTGATATTTGAATACTTTACCTTATGCTGTTTTGAATGTTATAATTAATGATTAAATAGTTAGTTTACTTTCCCTTCAACGCTAAATAGTAGAGAAGCGTACAGAGGGTAAAATGCACCAAGCGTATGCGCCAAGAATACGATAAAGTGCGGTAGACTGGTTTACCGTTTCGGATTACGTAGGTATGACGTGATTTTCGTTTAACATGCGCGTTTTGTATGTAACCCTTGAAACTATTACAGAATTATCTTGAAGCATTGAGTTTCGATATTCGATTTTTAGAGTTTTTGTGTTGCTTGCGAAAGTATGGATGAGGATATATTGACTTTACGTTTTCGCGGAGTACGTATTGAGAAAGAACCATCAGGAAAACATAAATGAAGATTTTTAGAAGCAATAAAAACGGTATCTTCGCCGAAAATTAACGATTTGGAGATCAATGAAGATTAGGTGAGTTATTTTGTTTTTCATTACAATTTTATTCATATTTAGAAATTAAAGTTTTTATAAAAATGAATGTTTCCATAAGTAAATGAATGTTTAAGCTGTGTGTATTACGTTTTCCATGTTAGTGATAGAATATGCTGCGTATTTAAATTTTTTTAATGTAGGCGTAACTGCTCGTTATATTAAATTTCGATTTTAAACAAAAAATGAAATTTATTAACGTATGAAATTTAGCTTTATTGCTCGGTTGCCACTGTAGTAGGTAGCGCTACATTGATGTTTTTTTTAAGGTGGGCGCCATTGCTCGGTATATTAAAAATCGACTTTAAATTAAAAAAATGAAATTTGTTAACGTTCGAAATTTAGTTTTATTGCCCGGTTGACAGTGTAGTAGGTAGCAATACACTGATGTTTTTTTAAGGTGGGTGCCATTGCTCGATATATTAAAAATTCTGTTTCTATTTATTAAAATTTTAAAACTTCTACAGTATTTAGTTATAATGAAATATTCAAATTTTTAATATTTGGAATTCGGAAAAACGCACGATTTCAAAGCTGAAGTTCGAACGCGATCGTTATTGGTTGACGGCTATAGTGCGTAGTGACGTAATTTAGGTTGGCGACAAAGCTGTAGAGTGCTTGGCGTGAAAATTTGAAATCGCGCCAATCCCGTACGGGTCTGTCACTATTTACCGTTAAAATAACTAAATATGAATATCATTTTAACAACAACCAAGAAAACTATTCAAATGGGCAATTTAACTATGTTATATTGGCAGCCATAACATTTTAGTTTAGTTAACTTGATTTTAAGAACTACTCAGAATTGGATACTTGTCACGATCTTCTTGTCATTATCTTCTTGTCATCACGACTACTTGTCATTATCTTTACTGAAAATTTCTGAGTTTACCAAATGTCCCGCTGACGATGTCCCATTTAACGACCATTTAATTCTCCAATTGGAACATTAATCTTGCATCTTCTTAATCCCAAATAAATTGTGCAACCATTAATAATAAGCAAAATTTAAGACGCGATACTGGATATAACTCTACACTCATTAAATTAGGTAATCTATATAACATTTTCAATACAAGAACTTTTATTTTCAAGTTTAATTGATTTAGAATTTTAGCACTGACCTGAAATTCTTGAATATCTTCCTCAATTTTCTCCACAGAAATTTCACAGCTTCTCTTAATTCGTTCTTTGCTACTTCATAATATTTATGCTTAACGACCTCAAATTTGGTTTTAAATTCCTCCAATGAGTCTAATACTGCTCGAAGTTCAGTTTTTTCTCAATCTTTTAATAATTGCGACGAAAGTATATTTAATCGGGCTTGAATACTGCAGGATTTTTGATTTAATAAACATAAAGAATGGCATAATTCCCATTTGGTTCTCCGGCTCGCTGGACTACAAAATGTAATACTATGTTTTCTATGCAAATAATGTCATTTTGATTAAAATTAAGGATTATTTAAGCCAGCGACAATTGTAAGAGGATATATTCACTTTGAAGAAAGAATTAGAAAGTAGCAACAAACGATAGGCACGAGTAAAAACTCAAACATTTTTTATTTCAACGTTTTTTGGAGTTGTTGGTGCGCTTGGCGAAAGGAAGAAATTGCCAACGTTCAAAGCTCTGTCGCCAACAAATTACAAGATGAATTTCTGTGCTTCGTCCACTTCTAGCGCCACTTAAAAAGATTTGGATTGCATATGCCAAATTTGATGCGTAAGTGGTTTCACCACCCTTTGACATCTAGAAAAATTATCTTACCATTACGAAGTGAATTTACATGAAAGAAGAAAATGTAGAAAATAATGTGCATTGTGAAAAATATGTACACTGAATAAATTGTGTTGTTAAAAGAGAAGACAAAATAGTTTATTCACACTGATGAATCAATATGCATACGAATTTTCATCCAATACTCAGAACTCGTTCTTTTAGTCTTTAAAATCAGTGTTGTGATCAGTGTTATTTTCACTATTTAAATAATACTTATCTTGCTTACATCATTTATCTAAATTTGAATTTATGATTTCCGTAATAATCTATTGGAACTTTTTCAGACTGAAGCAGGTAATGTTATTCCTTATTGGTTTATGACTTCCTATACGCTTTATCTATAAAATGGATGACCAAAACAAACAAACTGAATTTAATTATCGAGCCGCATTCTCATTTAGACGAATGCTAGACAGATAATATCAGTCATAAAATGCAGTTTTATGGATAATGTAAAACGCAGGAAGCGTTTATTGTTCGCACACGTCATGTGCATTTTATGTAATCTGAACCACAGTAGTTGCGCAGAGTGCACGAAGACAACACAGAAGAATCGGAGTAAGTCATCGTTATTTACTCCTTTTCTTAAATATTTAATTCATGTCACATTTTTAAACTTAATTTTCACTTTTTAGTAAGAGATACAAAATTACTCTTCATTAAATTTTCTTTTACTCTTTATGTGTAGCATAACATAGAAAAAAAATAAAATTAAAATATTTATGTACTAATCTTAGCATATATATATATATATATATATATATATATATATATATATATATATATATATATATATATATATATATATATATAATATTTAAATATCAGCAAGCGCACCATTTATTTAAATTATAAAGATAAGTGTAGTAAAATATAAAGTACTCCGATAAATCTTATATTTTTGATTATAAAATGAAATTTTTAATTACTTAGTCCGATTTTATAAACTCAGCGTTGCGTTGTTGTGGATTGAATATATTTATTTGAAGAATGAAAATTCAAAAGGCTTTAAGAAAACATTTTTCTGTTTGTTTACCGAATCATTTTGAAAATGAGATTTTATTTTTCAAAAATGTTTCTTATATATAATACTTTTTGTACATTCAAGTACGCATTTTCTTTCCTTTTAAATTAATTTTATATATGTTATAATGAAGAATAAGCAGTGAAGATTTGTGTACCCGTGAAAGATAACATGTAATTTTTTTAAGGTCTAGCTCTCACTTTGTTGTTCATTTATTAACGTTAGTTTATTTCATTGAATTATTTTAAAATTTTAAACTGTTATGCACAAATAAAATCAAATGTAATTGTTCAATCGCTTCAGATAGTGGAGAAACAGGATTCACTCAGGAGGAAGAATAATATTTTGTTACTAAAAAAATTTAATGAATCCTGTTTCAAGTACTTTTTGTAAAGAAATTCATTTTTGAATTATATTTCGTACTTGTATACATACATACAATGATAAAAATTACAGCTTAAAATTATTACATCTTGATGATCTCATACGGAAGACTAAAATATTAAATTAAAATACTAATATTTATATTTATTATTGTAAACTATTAATATTTAGTTTAGAACTTTTTTTTTCTAGTCAATAGTATTTTATAACAAAATAAGCTTTTAATTTGATTCTTGATTATAAAATAATTCTTTAATAATGTGACTATAAATAAAAGAATAGCAAATCGTGCAAAATTAAGAGATTCATTATGTAAAAAACCCGTATTAATTATACGGGTTTTTTTAGTATACATGTTTAAAGAATTTAAAAAGAGCATGTGCAATGAAGTGGATTGGAATGTAATTTCTCAACAATTTAAGATTGGCTCAGCACTAACTTCCTGATATTTTTCTATATTCTTCCTGATATTAGTAACTCGTCTGAATAATTGCGACTATTCATTGCAGGGAAAATTCCAATGTTCATGTTGGGTACATTTTCCAGAACCAGGAAATTTTCTTCTTCTCTAAAATCTTCGAAAATTTTCCAGAACCAGGCCGATTTCACTAAGTAAATTAAAAATTCACTTAGTATCTCATTCTCCCCCTCCCCTCATGGCCATGGGGTTGGATATCACTCTCCAGGGCATAAAGTTCTTAGTTCGATCCCAACTACTGTTGAACAGTGTTTGATGGATACCGGATTAGATTTTTACTTTGGAATTCCACCATTGATGGTGGCCCCTGTCTATGAAAAGTATTTCCTTCCGAAAGACAATTAACGTATTGTATTCATTTTCACTCACCGTTCATTAACGTTTTTTGGTGTGTTCAGATCTTAAATCTCAATTTTTTTTCACCTTATAACCTTTACACTTATCTGATCATTAAAAAATCCTCCAACATCTTATTTTGTCTTAGTATTTCTATATTTTTTTATTTGATTAGATTTGTGTTTTAAGAAATAATAGGCCAAATGAAACTAAATATTTTTCCTATACTTACCCTAATTGATACAAAAATAGATGCGATGTTTAAAAACGAAATCGAGCGATAGAAAGTTTTTTCTTGCTATGTTTCAAGCTCTTAAGATAAGGAATGGCTATGGAATTCATTGTCATTCATTATTTTGGCATTCCACAAAACCAAAAGAAGGCCAGCAAAAACACTACATTTTGTGTCCGATTGTCTGGATTACGTGACATCGAATATGCAGCTCTTTAAGTGAATTCATTTTATATCAGATTACATGTGTTCTATAATTGTACAAATTTACATGATATTAATTTACTATTAAGCTTTTGTAAATATACAATTTAAAATTACATTCAAATCAAAACAACTGACAAATTATTTTTTAAAATGTCAACTATTTCTTTTTTTATAAATAAATAAAAATGTTCTTTTATGGATTCATGCTAACAAATTAGACTGAGTAAGACATTAATCTCTTATTTGATTGCAAAGTAACTTTCGTTGAACATTTCAACAGTTTTATTTAAATTTAATAAAATTATAGTTAATAGCAAGTTATGCAACTACGTTATTGTTACAAAAATTCTACATGAATTATGGTTAATTTAAATATATATTTTCTTCCAGTGTTTTTAATTATATTTGAACTATGATTTGTTTCTTTTTAAATAATGTTGAATGCGCACCATAAAGGATACAGCAAGATAAATATATTCTTTGAGCTCTGAAGTTGAGCTTCAATAGTGTTATGTAGAAACAGAAAAGGATTGTCATTAGTTTTGATTATTGAGGCAAAATTTAATTATAAATGATCTCAGATTTAATTTGGTAAAAAAAACTGTTAAGTTCTCTCGCTTAACTACATACAGTTCTTTTACAATCAATATACACTTTCTGTTTTCCTTTAATTATAAAACATACATTCCACAATAGGATTGTGAATTTTTCTTTACTTTGATTAAATTGCTTTATAACAAAATTTATTGAACACAATTAGAGGAATTTTAACGAACCGAATTCCTTTTTTATTTAATTTTTTAAGTAAATAGTTTTATGATAAGTATCCTCTTGACTTTATCATAAATAGAACTTCAAACCGATATTTTTTAAATTTTCTTCTGATGTTAATGGTAAAAATTTTGAAATGTATATTGATTTTTTTAATTGTTCTTCTCTTCAAAACTAAAATATTATAAGTCTAAATTCCAAGTTTTAATTTATAGTAATTTTAAACCTGAGGGGATATTCATAAAAATGCTTCTAATCAAAAAGATTTTAATTCTAATGACATTTTATAATGTTCCATGATTTGGCTAAGCATGGCGATATTCTGTTCCAGAAAAGTTTAATCAGTTAACAATTTCTGGCATCGAGATTCTCAGAAATATTCCTGATGGTATTTTATGTAATGCCTGGGCTAATGCAATGCTTTATATATATATATATATATATATATATATATATATATATATATATATATATATATATATATATATATATATATATATATATATATATATATATATATATATATATATATATATATATATATATATATATATATATACGAACACTTAATTTGCTATGTTTTAGTTGATTTAATTTTATAAAAGTACTGTCATTTTTATCACATTTAAACTCAATATAATATTTTAAAAATGTTTATTGATGACTTGAAAATTGTTACTTTTTTGTCTTGTAAGGGTAGGGCTTCATCTTCTAAAGTATTGTTGGCTACTATTTGAAAAAAAATTTTTAAACTAAATTTTTGCAAATAATTATAGAAAGTATTTGCAAAATACATCTAAATTCCCAATTGTTTTAATTTTAATAATAAACGAATTTTCTCATTATTCCCTCAATTTAAGATAAAATGTTTTCATTATTTTTTGACCTATTAAATCGTAGAAAAATATTTAATATTTGGCAATTTATTATTTTAACAATGCATGAGATTTCATGAGGTTACAAAATAAAATTGAATAAAAAATCAATTAGCGTCTATTTAATTTTTGTTAATATGCATTAATTATAAATTTTAATTACTTTCGCAAGAATTTCAGATTTGTACATTATTAATCTAATTATTTAAAAAGGTCTATTTTGTGTTCCATCAGTTGACAATTTTACCTTCATTCATATTCTTACTAAATACAATAAGTGGTACGCCAAATGTTGTATGATTTCTTTCCTCTTCGAAAGCACATTTTTGATCAGTTCGTCCATTTTTATCGTCTAAATTATCATAATCAAAAGGCTTTTAATAAGTAAAAAATTCTCATTAGATAAGATAAGTTAATTAACTTACATTCCTGGTTATAATCAAATGTGTTTCATTAAAAAAGAAAACTGCTTTTGCTGAAATGAATGCAAACATTTTTTTTTTTTTTTTTGTATAAATACTGCGTAGTTATTTTTAAAAATTTATTGGTTTTACGTCTTAAGTGGCAGATAATTACAGTTGCCAATATTTTTCTGTTATTCTAATCATTAATATCCTACGAGTTGAAAAATATTAATAAATCCAAAATAATTCGAATGTAACGAGCACTTGCAAATTTTAATATAAATATATTTGAACTAACTGAAATTAGACTATTAAGCTGCTTTTCATGAAACCGTAGAAAAATATTTCAAAGTGCAAAAAGTGTGGATAAAATTGCAAGAAATGTAGATAAAATTGCAAGAAGTGTAGATAAAATTGCAAGAAGTGTAGATAAAATTGCAAGAAGTGTAAATAAAATTGCAAGAAGTGTAGATAAAATTGCAAGAAGTGTAGATAAAATTGCGAGAAGTGTAGATAAAATTGCGAGAAGTGTAGATAAAATTGCGAGAAGTGTAGATAAAATTGCGAGAAGTGTAGATAAAATTGCGAGAAGTGTAGATAAAATTGCGAGAAGTGTAGATAAAATTGCGAGAAGTGTAGATAAAATTGCGAGAAGTGTAGATAAAATTGCGAGAAGTGTAGATAAAATTGCGAGAAGTGTAGATAAAATTGCGAGAAGTGTAGATAAAATTGCGAGAAGTGTAGATAAAACTGCGAGAAATGTAGATAAAACTGCGAGAAGTGTAAATAAAGTTGAAAAAAAATGTAGACAGCTGCAAGAAGTGTTTCGTGTGTTTTTCTTTTGGTGGCCTTAAGGAAAGTGCGCGAAACCGCCTGCGACCAGGAGTTCATGAGTTCTGTTCCTGACACAACTGAAGCCCTGTCGCATTCATAAATGGCGACTAGGGAATTTAAATTATTTTGTGGCTCTTTCTTTGGTGAGATAAGATATGGATAGGAAGGTGCAATCTCAGATGAAGACTTTTCTACTTGACCGTGGTTCAAAATTACAATAGGATTTGAGAGTCTTTCACAGCTTTTCTGTCGGCTGAAATATAAGTGGCCAGAAATATATAACACACTAAGCGTTTATCTTTTATTCACACCGAATATGTGAAGTTTTTTCACTGTAATCCTTAATGTATGAATTTAAGTTAAATATGACACAATAAATATGCTCATATTATTATAAATGCATGAAAATATGTATAGTCACATGTTTAATTTAGTAATTCAATGCTAAAAAAATTAAATATTAACTTAAAAATAATAAACATTGTTTCTTCTCTGAGTACAAAATAATTAAAAAGCATTTCAAAACGTGAACTACATTAAGTATATTTAATTTTAGTAAAATTAGTAAATTAAAGACTGTAAGACTTGAGTATACTCATGTCTAAAAAATAAATGTGTATAAAAAATGAATTAAATCAATGTTTAAAAGGAATACAGAACCCTATAGACATACTTTATAAATACTATATAAAAATTCTTATTTATAGCATTCAATTTTAAGCATGTGTTACTTTGTTTGTTAGAAGATCTACTTATCTCTCTCTTTCTCTCTATAAAACCTTGTTCTCACCCTTTTAACAAACTATACAGCTAAAATCACAAAAAAAGGATATGAAATGTAACAAGAGGAAAATATTTATAGAGCGCCACTTGTGAAATGAATGCGAGAATAAAACCAAGGTTTCCACACAATTCTGTTGACAACTGCTTCTCGTAGCTCATTAAAGATAATCCTACATGTTGTGAGACTGGTGAAAGGGCCCGAGCAAATGAGTCAGGTCCAAAGTGCAGCTGGAGTCAGTACATCACTGGAGAGGCGAATGTGGCTTCTACTGATGGAAACTCCTACTACACTCAGCTTTTCAAAGGATTTACTTTCATTAAGTAAAAACAATTGTGACAACACCGAGATACTCCAGTGATTTGTACTCCTCTTCCAGTTAAAAAATATATATTTTCATTGTGGCATGGAATTTATAAGTAAACAACAATTTGGACGCTTTATCACCATCCATCATATCATTTTCTGTTTAAACAGTACTGGGGTCGGACGTCCAGTTAATTTCCATATTGATCACGCGTGATTTACGCGCAAATACTTATTTTTCAAGGACCCCCCCCCCTCATTGTATAAAATGTAATGCTGCATATTCTGTCAATCCTATTTTAGTCAATTGTCCGGATTTTAAAGATTATTGTGGCTTGTTTTCTAACTTTATCCTTCTAGCTTTGGGAGTTTTAATTGGTGTAAATACACATCTTAACATATTTTCTCATTTATGAGTTAAGGTTTCTTAAATGGTATATAACTTTTATCTTGTGGCAATTTAAAAATATATAATTTTTACCATCTCTTACCTCTTATCAATGATGTTATTACCAAGTCAAATTACCCTGAATCCAACAACTGGCGCAATCTTCCGTAATCTGACCATGAGCCATTAAGCTCCACAAATCACAAAGTCTACTACATTCAAGTGCTCACCCATATCACTGACGGCTTAAGGGACGTTTTGCAGATTTTTAACTTGTGTTCCTTCGCTGCAAAAAAACCGAAGATTTCCATGCTTACACCCTTACAAAAAAGTATTCTTGTAGAGTAATTTTTGACAATTTTGCTGTTTCTCAACCCATTATAAAAACAGAACTTGTTTGACATTGTACGAAATGCTTATTAAAATTTACCATGTGATTCATCCAGATGTAAATTGTTTTCTATGACTTTCCGAAGTTACTGTTGGAGACAAGCAATGCGTGTAAAAAGTGAGTGGGTGAACATAAAAAAATTTTAGTGTTTGCATTTATTCCCAATAATGTGTTATAAATATACTTCGTTTGTGATCTAAATAAAAAAGCACGTATGTAGTAGTACATATATGGGAACAGGTTCTTATGAAACTGTAGTCAAATAAACAGTAATAATTCCACGAGTTTGAAAATTAGTTGTATTTTTATTACTTATTTACATTTAGTAACTCAAACATAAATATGTATTGATAAATGTATATGCAATTTTGCACAACATGCATACGAAACTTAAATAAAATTTTGAGTTTCCTCGTATAAGAATTATTTTCCTCAGTATGACTTTAGATATTAAAAAAATATAATAAAATAAAAAATTAGAATTTGTATTCTTCCTAAAACTGTTTTTAGCGTACAATTAATTCTCTCTATGGAAATTCATTTAGTTTGACATGCTTTGTAATTATAAAAATTATATGCAAGAGATTTAGATATGCATTTATTGGAAGACATAATCCTGTATGTAAATGAACAAAAGAAAAAATTATTAGTAAAGGTGTGCTACCACAGGAGCCAACTTATCGTAATGAAAGATAAAAATTTTGAGAACTCTCCCCGCGAGTTATAGTATATAGATAATCTTTTAAATTTTTATTGAAATGATTTTTATAATATGATCCTAGAATTTGTTAAATTTTACATTATAAATACCTATGTAAATATAAATAAGTATTGAGTGCACTAAAGGCTGCTGAAAGGTATTTCAATGCATTAAAACATTCAACCTTTCGAGAAGATTTTTTTAGAGACAACTGGTCATATTTATTTGTCCCAAAAGAGCTACTTCAAAGCACCCATAACAACATGCACAAGAACAGGCAGAACAACATATAAAAAAGCAACCTCCTTCTTAAAATAGTGCCTGTGAGTTATTACAAGACCACTGAATAAATTGAGGTCAACTAGTTTTTCATTTAAAAAACTTTTATTGAGAATGGAAATTCTCACTAACTTTGGTACATAATTAATTACACAACGGTCATGACCAACGAATTCCATTCTGTTAAATGCACATAGAAATTTTCTGCGTTTACTTCTTCACGGTGCTTAAAAACATTCGTCAGAATGCAAGACTTGGAATATTGAAATATTTTAGAATAGTTAAAAAACAGCTTCCTATGGTGTCGAATATTCCGACAAAACCCCAAGTGCCACAAATATAAATAAAGTCAATATCTAAAGATATTTTAAACTATATATTAGCCATTATTTTTCTTAATTTTACAAAATTATATCATTGAATCAAAATAATTTAAATACATTATTTTTTGAAATCACTCAAAATTTTTCTATTGATATTTCTTATAGATTTATGTTAAAAAAAAAAAGTTGTACGACAGCCAACGAAATTTAGTAAAACTTGATTGATAGTCAAAGTTTTAATTTAAACTATTAGTAAAGTTATAAATGAGAAATTTACTTTGAACTTTTACTCTAAATTTTATGGGAAAAGTCTATTGTAACAGGTTGCTCCTATATCAGGAATTTGCCATTTATAAAATGCCAGGAAAGAACTCATTAAGTTCAGAAGTTTGAGATGCAAGAAACATACATCATAATAACCTATGTTAAAAACAATTTGTTTTCTTTATCATGAAACGCATTTATTATACAAATTTTACTTTTTCATTTATATGTATTATGAGCATTTTGATTATTTATATTTTATAACTTTCGAATTATTCTGAGGGGAAAAATTGGTTAAATCCAGTTAAAAAGAGATTAAAGCTCAGAGATAATAAATTGTTTTGCTTAGAATTGTTTGACTCGTACCTTCCAAAATTGAATAGATATTTGCAAAACTAAGAATGAATAAATTGAAAGTTAACATAAATGTGCGTTTTATGATTTTCAATCAGTCATTTATCATTAAAGTTGTACATCCTGTCAAAAAAATAGGTTATAAAATTATAACAGGTAACTAAAGCTAGGAAGTTTTAACAATGGTTACTAATTTTTTTTATTTTCATAAACAATAAATATTTTACTACATATATTTATTTTTAAACATATAAAATGTTTCAGTGATAATTCAAATATTTTAATTTAAACTGCTAATTATCACAAACATTAAAACTATCTAACTCATTATCCATTATCTGATTAATCAATCGTGATAAATATGAGTTATCTAGTAAGTAGTATTTAAACAGCATTCCACTTTTAACAATCGCATCTGAAAATACTTTCCATGAGATTATACTTCAGATAGTCGATTTTGGCAGTTTTAACAAAACTATTTAAAGTTATTTAATACAAGTAATTAATATATTAGTAATATAATATATTCCAATTATTTTCATAATTAATTTATATAATTAATTATTATTTTCCAATTATTTTATGTGCTTTAATATTTTAAATTGTATTAAATTTGAATGAAATAATTTGCATAATTTATAATGTATAATACAAAAGAGTTATAAAAAAGGAAATAGGGTCTTTTTTTCTTGTCTAATAACAGCCCCACTTTTTCAGAATGAAAAATAACAAATTCATTATTAACCGAAATTAAACAATAGATGGCGGGTTTCATATTTATTGAGAACGCTATTTCTGGATGCACACACATCTCAACTCTTTCTGCAGTTATGGAGTGGTTGCTTAGAACATTTTTCTTTTTTAATTTACAGATGAGTCCGCAAAATGTATTAGCCTCTACTCCATTGCCAACGATACCACCTGAAAATCAATTCTTTGAGATTATATTAGAGATAATTACGAGCAAATAGGTTTGTTTGTGTTCTTTTGACCCCAGCATACCAGCATACTAAACTTCCTTCGGAAAACATAATGCATTGAAAATTTTGAGAATAATTTTAAACAAAGAATATATATATATATATATATATATATATATATATATATATATATATATATATATATATATATATATATATATATATATATATATATATATATATATATATATATACTATATATACTATATATATATATATATATATATATATATAAGATAATCTGATATACGGATTTAAACTTTTGATATTCAGAACTCTTAAAAAAATAAAATCATCAGTATTCTATAGGAACATGAAGGAACATATTTTGTAAAATATGTGAATGTTCTAAGTACAGAGAAGAACTTCTTTTAAAAATTTCACTCAATATAGTTGGCAGTAAAAATGACTTACATTCATTTTATGAATACAATGTAAATTCTAAGTGTAAATTATTTACATGATATTCCTCATATATTTTATGCAAATTAGCTGCAATTAAAGTTTTGGCTATTAGAAAATTATATCATAAAAAATACAAAAATGCAATATGTGCCAATTAAGGCCTGTTCTGTCATAAAAATGAGTTGAATTTTAATAACAGAAGAAAGCTTTCAACAAATCTTTAATAGTTGTAATTATGATTTTTCTTACTTAAATTACTGATTCGTCAAAATTAAGAGTTACAAGTATTGGTAATAATTAGATATATACAAATTTAGTACTATCGATAAAAAATTGTGTATAATTGTGGAAGAAAAGCTCTTAAAAATAAAAAAAAATTGTACATATGTAAGAGATATTTTTAATTTCAAAACATAACTGATGAGAAACTTTAGCGTAATTATTTTAAGAACAACTTATAATACTTTTCGGAATATGAATAATCCTTTTTGAGACATTTAAAAGTAGAGGCATTGGCAAATGTATCGCGAATATTAAATAGGTTTCTCATGCAAACAAAATAAATCTCATTTAAATACTTCCAATGCTCCAATTCGCTTATTGTTTCAGCGTCCAATGCTTATTGCAGTTTGTTATGCATTAGACAAATCTTAACCGGTGAAATTTTGATTTGGAATTTTATACATTTGCATGTAAGTTGTGTGGCATAACTCTCAGGGAAATAATTTAAGATGGATTCAGTGAGAGTATCACGAAATTTTGAACAGTAATTTGTTCCTGATATGATTCTTACTAGGACATTTAAAATCAACTTTTCCTGATACCTCACTACGGAGGAATACAAGCTCCCTCAGAATTTTCCTATGGATTTGCGGATTGATTGTTTCCGATTTTTTCAAATATTGTGTTACTTTGTTATACGTTTTATAAGAAAATTCTTGCCTTTTTCGTGTTGCCATTGAATGAAGTGAGAATAAGTTTACAAATTAGTGAATAACATGGGGGAAAGCCCATTCAATCGAGAGTAGGAATATCAGTTGTTATAAAAGCAGGTCCCCTGAGCACATTCATCAATTGTAACTGGAAAAGTAGCAAAGAGAAATGGACGTGTCGAACAAGCTCTTTCAGTGTTCATTGCATTATGACTTCACAGTGGGCTTATCAGCTGCTACATCAAGCCTCCGAATATGTCAAGCTTTAGGGGATAATGTGTGTTGTCATCACAAGATACTGTCCCATACATTGCAAGACAACTTATGCCAGACAGCTGAACCGTCAAGTAGTTCATAAGAAACTGCTACCAATGGACAAAACTGTCACTGCGGACTCGTAGTAATTGAAACGTGTGCCACAGCATTGCAACATAAGGAACCAATACTGATTAATCACATGGATGTTCTATTCTTGACCGATAACGAGAGTCCGCATGTCATGCGGGTGGCCGGAAATATCATACAGCGACTTCACTGGGAGACTTTGTGACATCCTTTTTACTCACCTGACTTTGCACCATCGGATTACTACCTCTTCCAATCCCTGGACAATCATCTTCGTGGAATTATGGAGACTTGCGAAAAGCACTCACGGATTTCTTTGTGTATAAAACTCCTGAGTTTTACCGCAAAGGGATTATTCAACTAGAGACATGTTGGCAAAACATACTGGAAGCGATGTTGATTACTTCGAGGACTAACAATAGGCTAAACTCTCTGTCGGTCATGGTGTTTTGGGCCATTGAAAACGGGAAGAACTTTTTTGTTTACATTGTAATTTTATTTCCCTTTAATGATATTTTGTATTACGAGAATAAGCAATATTTGATAAACTTACACTAAAAAATTGCTACAATATGTTTATTTCTACAAACATTGTAATTCATAATAGTAATTATTAGTCGCGACTGTTCAGCAAATGACAATATATTTTTATTTATTTATTTCAAACTGAAAACAATGCCTGAACAAATAATTTTTGCAAATCTGAAATAAAGTAATTTTTTGTTCACCCATTATACAGAATTCTTCAATTATTTAACCGCAATTCTCTAATAATTCAAATTATTTAACATGTCTTTAATTTTTCCACAGCACACAGCTTTATTTTAATTGAATCGCATCATACAGAATTACAAAATACGGAAAATCTTTTAACACTTAACTGCAAATACTCAAACTTGGCATGTATCCCAACAACCCAAATGTTTAATAATAAAATAAAAATATATTATTTTTTTATATTTTCAGTTTACTTTTTTTTTTTACAAAATTTACTTTTCCTTTTCAGTTTTCTTCTTAAACCATTAGTTTTTAAGAAATGTACAATCGTAAAATTTTTATTTGCTGTAATTAATACAATGTTACACACGTAATTTAAAGCATATTCTCTCTCCAACTTATATGTCATCAATCTCTGCATAGTATTCGAAAAACTCGGTATAATCCGTACCGTGGCTTCCTCGCATACCAATAATTTATTATTTTCATGAATAATCATTTTAAAAGGGATTCAGTTCATAGGAGTGCATCGTTTGCACATTTCCTCTTCATTCTCTAACTGATTGCAGATGATGCTTTATGGTGATTAATGTCCAAAAGTATGGCCTGTTGATACACTCTAATAATGGGCTAGGTACAGGAAAAAATGCTTGTGAACAAAAATAACATGCATGTAATTAGGGCCGTGGTGGCTTGGTTGGTTAGGACTTCATTCTCATTATCAAAAAGTAGTGAGTTCGAATATCTGCTTAGCCAAAGATCCATCGTGTTTGCTAAAGACGGTTGTTAAGTCACGTTAAAATGGGGTGTGGTTGTAATATCTTCCAAGTGAAATGATATCTCTGGGGGTGGCATGCAAAGAATTGGGAATCTTCTGCTTGGTCCTGCTTTAAAATCACGATCATGCTTCTATCTAAATGGTAGGATCCAACTCAGGGCCAGGTACAGGGAAGCATACTAGTGCAACGACAACATTACTCTTAGAATGTGAGCTAGGACTTTTTCCGATAATGCACAGCCATCACAGAACCCAAATGAGCAAGTTAATCCGATGTCCCAAGGAAATCTTGCCTGTATAACAAAATGAAGATTTTCTGGAGCTGTGTGTCTAATATTCTTATGATCGGATTGCAAGAGTGAAAACCACTGTCCTTCAATTCTATAGAATTCAATTTACAAGTTATTTCATCAATAATCTTTCCCCTCTGGATTAGACAGATAAAAGACTCATGTTACTCGAGAGGAACAAGCCCACAGTTTGTAATATTCTGACCACAGTAGCAGCAGATATAATTTAATCAATTATAAAAACAACCTTGGGTATCAAAAATTAGGAAAATGCTTTTTAATTTCACTCACTTACGACAGAAATATATCAATCTTTTTAGAGAGGTACAGCATGAGAGAACTTACACATACAACTATTTATCTGATTTAAAATCACTTCTCCAATCCTGATGTGATGAATGCTTGGAATTAAGTACCAGGTACTTTTGATTGCTTTACTTCAAGTGACCCAAAAATATGCTCAGAAATTTCCAGTTTTCTTTTCAAACTTATAGAAGCATGAATCTATGTTCATTTGAATGCTGCTACTATTACGCAAAAAGTACTGGCTTTATAAGCGAGTTTGTTTTTTCTTTTTTTTTCTTGTACAGATTTTCTAATATGAAACCGAGATTGGGTGTGTGCTAAGCTAGTTGATTTAATTAAACAACTATTTATAGTAGATGGATAAGTAAATTTATCCATCTAATTATATAAAATAGGCCTTCAAAAACTAGTTATTACAAAACATAATTCTTGGAAGTGATTGTGTTATAAAAATAGTACCATAGTGCGTAACAAAAATATTTTATGCTCTCTTGTAACATTACCAAAAGTTTTTTTTTAATTATTGAATGATAACAAGCAATAATATTCTAAAGGATTTCAAGAAACCATTTCGTAGTTCGAAGCTTAAATGTATGTAACTTGATGAATAAATATTTTGGTAATTTATTTCAAAGTATGATATATATATATAGATATATATATATATATATATATATATATATATATATATATATATATATATATATATATATATATATATATATATATAGATATATATATATATATATATATATATATATATATATATATATATATATATATATATATATATATATATATCTATATATATATATAATGTGATCTCAATTCCTGTGTTTATGTATGCATATAAATATATATTTCAAAAGGTGTGACTAAACCACTCTATAAAATATCCAAATTTGAAGCGGCCTCCCGAATCACAAGTTCTAATCTAGGTGAATAAACTTCTTCAGTTATTGACTCAACAAATACATGTGTGAAAGAATATCTATTTATCTAAAAATATTATGTACTGTATAATGTTATTATTATAATTTTCACATAACTTGGTGAACTACATCTACGCAATAGCCTACATCTTTTCTATGCATGTGTTTATGGAGTGGCTGTTTACAGTTACATTGCAATATTTTGCTTAGTATAAAGTTTTAAAAGTAACATAGACATAAGCATTCAAAGTAAATTTTTAAGATACATCGATCTTAAAGTTCTGTGCGTCAGCCTTGTAATATAAATATTTTAGGTGAGAATCACTGAAAGATTTTTCCAGTAACAGAAAAGGTGGGTTTCCATAATGTGCTCATTAAAAACGAATGTTCATGAATAAAAAACATTTAAATAAAACTTTTTTAGTGATGGCTTCGTTTTTGATAAAACGAACCCATCCTAAAAAGTTTTATGGTTGGCGTTATTGATGAAAGTGCTCCATAAAACTCAATTACATTTAATATAAAAAATATTAATCTCTTTCGAGTTTAGCATTTTATAGCTTTTGAATATCTTCCGTATCATATTCGTTACAAGTGGATTAAATTAGATTTTTGGAATATTATTCAAATGTTCTTTCATATAATAAAGTATTTTAATTAATATCTCACATAAATTCACACGGTATAATAGTACAGGTAAATTATTCACAATGAAATACAAATGTAAGAACTAGTTTCTAAAAGTTTTATAAATGAATTTATAAGACTATATATATATATAAAAAGTTTATAGTATTTTATTAGGATTTCATTTATCATTTGTTCACTGAAATAAATTTCAGTGAAAGAAAATTTTTTATAAAAGTTATTCTTACTCTGTAATTCATTATTGAAAAGTTCTTATCTTTTGATAAAATTTTTACAACTGTACAAAAATCAACATCAGTTTATTAACACCAGAATATAGTTGAAAATTCAATGCTTTTAGATTTTTTTTTTTTTTTTTTGTTAACACAGATTTACATTAACACAGAATGTGTCTTATGATCTTCATGTAGAGATGGGATGAAAATAAATCCAAACCGTTACTTTGACACCACTAGAGGAAGCAACGCATTTTATTATCCACCTCTAGATTTGACTTCAGGAAGAACTTTTCATAAATATTTGATATATTCACCTGTCGTAAGGGATGGAAAAGTTCCAAGCATCTACTCCAACAGATATATTTTCAGAGCACAGCATTCATCTGTCGTTGTTTATCAATGATTGGTTTCGAATTCGAATCTTATCGTTCCGATATCTTACCACTTAGTGCGTATCTTAACCACTTAGTGATGAGTGTGCACTGTGAATTAAAAAGAAACCACAATTAAAAACAATTATTTATAAAAGCCGTTTCATCCTTTTTAAATTATATGAAATAAAGTTATTCTCAAAAGCATATGCAAATTTTAATAGTACTTGAAGAGTAGGTTAGAAACTCACATTCAAGATTTTGAACTTTTTGTATTTATCTCGAATGTTCGATTGGGTGAAGAATAGAACCCATCACTTCCGGGTACGAAAACAGCGCTCTTTCCAATCAGGCCACCGCTACTTGTAATTTTTTACTTAAGTTAAAATAATATACTTTCAGGTACTATTCAAGGATTCATAAAATTGAATTAAAATGCATTCAAAGGTACACTTTATTATTTTATCAATTTATTCAAGAGTCCAAAATATATAATAATTTACGATATGGATAAGAAGTTTGATGACGAAATAAAAGAAGAATTCTCTTTATTAGGATAAGAATTTTTTTCCTTAGGACTGGGGTCATAAAGATTGCAAGCGCAAAAATCTTAGGCGTGTCTGCCACCTAAGGTTTTAATGCTCGTAGTTCATAAGAGATGCGAAGTTTCAGTATCATTATGCCCCAGTTGAAGGTTTTTTTCGATCATTAACATCACAGCATTAAAATAA
Source organism: Latrodectus elegans (assembly GCA_030067965.1). NCBI lineage: Eukaryota > Metazoa > Arthropoda > Arachnida > Araneae > Theridiidae > Latrodectus > Latrodectus elegans. The sequence continues at coordinate 98,736,327 of CM057814.1, forward strand.
GCAATGATACCGTCATCTGTGAGATATGGCACACAGTTTTTTTACATTTTGAAAATTGCTCTTGTTTATTATTGTTTTGTCTGTAAAATTCTCCTAATGTAATGTTTTTTTTTCTGACATTAGCTGAAAACCCATGAAGATAATACTTCTTGCGGCAACAGTCGTAGCTGTTTGCGGTGAAGTTATTGTAGTAAGAAAATCAGACCATGATGCTCTCTGGGAAGAATTTAAGGTACATAATTTTTTCTGTCTTATAAGAAAGTAGTCTGAAAAAAGGAATTACTTTTATGAAAAACTGCATGTAAGCTTATATGTCATAATTTTCTTTTTAACTTAGTCTAGTTTGAAGAGCACTTTCTTGGAGCATAGCGAGTTTTAAGGTGAAACTAAAAATTTTAACAGCATAAAAATAAAAAGGGAAATGACTTTGTGAAATATTTTAAAGTGTTACGCTTAAAGGAATCATAAATGATTGTCATCTTTCTGAATGGTGTTTTTGAAAACTTCTTCAATCAATTCTTAAGAAAAAATTCACAAAACAGCATAAAAACACTATACTAAAAAATCTATCTAGGTGCACTTAAATTTCATAGATCTTTTAGGAATTAATTCTCTCTTTTGGTTAACACAAAAAACATTCGAAGCAATTAAAATAAGTGTAAACTTATTTATTTTAACAATAACGCACTGTGTACTCGTGCGTTTACTTTTATAAAAAGCCAAATTTAAGCTGTCTAATCATTCATTTTTCACAAAAGTGCCACGGAGCTGGAACTTAGGAAATCAGTGCCTTCATTGATAACGCGCATGAGTTTGACTCCTTTGTTTGCATTTATCTTGTGAAATCATGCAGTGAACAATCCTACAGCCCAATGAAAGCACTTTCATATCCACTGTATAATTTCTAGGTAGTCTTTCAGAACCAGGCCAAACTCATGCATCGTAAGAGAGGAAACCTGAACCCCCCCCCCCCCAAGTTTCTACCCAGGCAGACGTACACGCACAAGACAGCAACTTATTATGGTCTTTCATTCGGAATTTTTACCAAGGGATACGGTACCCTGTGGGATGGATACTTTTATAGTAATTTTTATTTCACCTTAAACTTATTAAAAATGATCAATTCAACTAATTATTCCCTGAATATTTAAATTTACATAACAACGGTAAAATACTAATTTATAAATAATACAAATTTTTCATAGTGAAATACCAATGTTTCCAATTTTTCCCGATTATGTTATCTCCAATTTATTCTTCTAAGGCATTTATACCCAAATGACAGGAAGCTTATCTTGCTGTCTATTGTTAAGATACAAACAATTCAGTGTCTCATGATAGTTTTCACTCCACCTTAAATACTTGAACAACTTTTAAATTGATTAGCATGCATCAATAAACTGCCATTTCTCGCATTCATTAGTCTCTTGTGTTTCCAGAAATTTTACCACAAACATTATTCGGCAGGTGAGGACATTGCAAAGAAGGCGGTCTTCTTCAAAACTTTGGAGTTCTACCTGGAGCACAACAGGGCCTTCTACAACAGATCTCATACTTTCACCGTTGGTCTGAATCAGTTCACGGACATGGTCAGTACACCTCTTTCTTCATTACTTAACAATAATCAATTAATTTTTCATAATAAATAATAAGACATTATCAGTACGCTTTTTTTTAATATCTACTCTTAGAAAGAAATTATTTGGATGTAAATGCATTTTTTCATGAAAATTTATAGATGAACATATTTTTATACCAATTCCCAGACTTGGTCGGCAATCTACTTTTTGCAATGACTATTTCTTGAGAAATTTTTTTTTTTTTTCAAATCTAAAAGCATTAATTTTCACCTAATTCACTTACCGGATACTATTTTAAATGTTAAAAAGGAGAACTTTAATTGTTCTGTAATTTACATGCATTTCATGTAAATAAATTATTTTAAAAGTTTTCAAGGAAACTTTCAAAGATGTATCGCTGAATTGTTAGCGTCCTAGTCTTCGGTTCAACAATTTAGGGATTTTTTTTTTTTTTTTAATATCTAATTCATTAGATCACACAATAAATCTCGATCATGAATGTTTCTAGTGCTTTGGAATCCACATCTAACAACATGTCCAATTACCCTTTGCGTCCAAATATATGGCCGTAGGGCATAAACCAAACCATAAAATATCATAATTAGTCAGACTCGTTATAAATAGATAGATATTTATCGTATATCGTTAGGTCAAGATTATTATAATAAGAGTCAGCTAAGAAACAATGCGAGCTATTTTTATGTAGTCTCTAACTGAAATATTTCACTGTATTAAAGTAGGAATATTTTTCAGCGTTTAACTCTTGATTCAATGTAACTAGTATAAGTTTATTATCATTCAAAATTGGCATCTGTATTTCTTCAAACAAATATAAATCACTTGAAGTTACGTCAAGTCTATTTTTTTTTTTCGGTGGTACAAGCTTATCCTGTTTCTTTTGTCCAGGATGTTTTTTTTTTCTTAACGCCAGTATTTTCCGTGAAATATTCAAGGACACGTTTTCTTTTTTGGACAGCAATTGTTATAGGCACACCTGATGTTTGGAAACATGATGCGAGAAGAAATATATTATAATCGAAATATTAATAAATATAAAATAGTCATTAAGCCCAACACATTTCTGAATATTATCTGAGTGATTTTTTGGTGAAGCGAAATTAGTAATTTCAAAATTAACAGGAAATTGTTATACATTCAGCGTAATGTGCTTCTCAGAATTTCACGACTTCACTCTTTTAGTAAGGTACTCTCACTGGATTATGGAAATCCATGGGTCGGAGATCTGTGGCGTGTTCTATGTTAATCTGTGGCGTCCAAAGTTTTTTGGTAGTGTGGCGTGTATGTAGAGAGAAGATCATAAGCTCAGATGTGAATTCGTCACCTAACTGTAATTCAAAACTACGAGACACTACGTGATAGGTGTATTTTCCAAAGCAGTTAAATTTAAGGTGCAATCCAGAGCTCATCTGCACCGCTATGTCGATATGTCTTAATTAAGGAATTATTTAGTAGAGCACAATGCAAGGGATGTTTTCACAAACAATATAATTTTAAGTCATAAAATGTAAAATCTGGATGCTCAGGAAATAATACGGCTCTTAATAATTCGATTTTTCTCTATCACAATATAAAACTGTATACCAAATACATAGTTATTATTTTAATAAACCATCTGTAAATCTTTAAATACACGAGTTAAGTTCTAATGATAATTTACCTTCTTTTACTCCACAAATGGTTAGAGTTAAATATTTGTCGACTACAGAACAGATTATGATTGAGTAATTTTAAGGGCATGAGGGTTTGGGCAATTAGAAATCTCCAGAGTACAATATAAAAATTTATTTGAAATCAGACAAACTCGAAACGAGAAACAGACAAACGATCCATTAAAAGGAACTACAATGGAATGTTCTAACATTGCTGCTTTGACTGCAATCAGATTTATTTATTGTTGATACAAAAGGTGTAATTCATATCCTCTATTCTTTTTTAATTTTTCATTTTTTTGCTGCTATTTCTAATAAAATGAATTTAAAACACCTTTATGTTTAGGCATTTCTGCTGATAAACTGTGTCACTTTTTTAATCACATTTCTATTTATCTTTCTTTTTTTCTTCATTAAATATGCACTAAGGAAGAATATGAAATGATTTGGTATCAGTTTGATGATACTTGCTACAATTTTCCGGGCAAATGGAGTTTACAATTAGTACAGGTTACAAATTTGACACTCAGTAATGCTGACTACTGAAATTTGCTGTTAGATATTTCTAAACATGTACTTTTCACGAGAAACTTTTCAGGGGTAAATTGAATGCACGTATTTCAAAAAAAGATAATCGGATCATTTACAAACATCTTTTTCATCGTCAGTTCTTGTGAAGAGCAGGAATTTCAACAGCAATTCCTCGGTGTTCGACTGATTGGATTCGAATCTTTATCAGTGCAGAGCATGGAACTATTATTGGATCGCCATGAACAATTAGAGCTGTTGTAAGGCAGCGCAATTTTGGGGTTAAAATATTTCACATAAAAAGAGAAAATAATTGGCAAAGAATAGCTTATAGTGCTTAAAGGAAACTTTTTATACTATGCTGTTAGCTATTTTTGAATATTTTCAGTTTATTTATTTTTCGGCTTACATTCAATTAAAAACAAATAGTATTAATGTTATGGTTTTGAAAATTATCAAGGAATTTACATTTTACTGCAATCCTTTTAATTTTCTACGTTTATGAGTGAGAAATATTCCAAATGTTATTGATACTAATATTGGGCAGATCATAAAGTATTTATAATTAAATTGATGAATATTCTGAAAGGTATGCAGGTATTTATTGAAAATGACAAACATAAAATAATCAATATTTACAAGTTTGCGACGCTTGTTCGGGCAACCCTGCTCACAATATCCCAGGGAATTTCTGCATTTGAGTCAATTAATTATTCAGAACCAGTTTTATATTTAGAAACCATACTTAAGGCTCTTCCAGACCTACGTCAGAACTTCTGTTGTCTTGTCGCCCCATCTGGTGTTAGTTCTCAAAGCTTGTAGAGGGGAGTATCCCAAACATTATTATTGGTTGAAATTGCTTGTCAATCAAACCTTTGAAGTTAGGGAATCTGCCAGAATTGGCGCGTTATATCGTGAAAAATTAAAGTACTAACGCCATAAAAACAGCCAAAAAGAGAGTTTTAAATTTGCTCCTAACAGATGTTTACCTCAAATTACCCTCAGGGCTCTTAGAATAGGGGTGGGGGAAAGTGGGTCAGTACAAATGCTCAACGAACTGACACCGGAATTACCGGTTGCTGTCTTATGGAAAATGAGCTGCCAGTGATTCTAAAGAAAATATTATTTATTTATATTTTAGAGTTCGGTTTATATTATTCGCACTAAAATATATGAAGACAAATTGCAAATGTTGAGTGATTTTACAGTTACTGATTAAATGGTCAAAAATGATTATCAAAATTCAAATAAAACCTAAAATACTATATGAATGATTAAAAATATATTTTTTTAAATGCCTTGGTTCAATTTGATTTTATGAAACTTGATCCATTGACTTAAGATGCTTTTGAATATGAATGCAACAAATAATTAAAAACTATTATTTTCAAAACTAACTCAATTTAAAAATATTTAATTTTTTTCAAATATTTTTTTAAACTAACACACACACATATATATATATATATATTCTAATTATATAAAAATAGATGAAATGATTACATAAATAGTTACAGTTACAATGTATATTTTTATGAAAATAACGTTACGATTTTCTATCTATCTATCTATATAATCGTATGGTAATTTTCATAAAAATATTGTAACTGTAATTATTTATATAATAATCATTACATCTATTTTATATAATTAGAATTACTTAGAGCTTGAAAGAGAGATTCATCTCTTATCTTTCATCTCACAAGTCCCTAACTTTATTCCTCTATATAAATAAAATTTATATGGGCATTTAATTTCAACAATGCCCTCTTTGCCAATTATTCCATATGGCGTGGCAGCTAAATGAGGCAAATTTTTATCTATGAATATCCCACATGGTTCTATTTTAAGTCCTATTTCTTTTTCTAGTTCAAGAATGGCAGTTTTTTCATGAATAATCCCGTATAAAATTGCTTCATTTTTTACGTTAGAGTATAGTATTGTTTGTACTAAATTTTGGCATCCTGTAGAGGAATATGCTGGTATCGTATGCTTATTAATCATACCTTATAATGTATTTTTTTTCATGAAACAAGTTGAAAATAAAATTAAATGTCCAAATGTTTGTAAAGGTAAAAACTCAATAATTTTGAAAAATGATTAAAAATCAAATTAAAATATTTGTCTCACTATTATTCTAATAAACTTATCGTTCTTATTATTAAATATTTTATAAGAAATATATATATATATATGTGTATATATATACATATATCTAAATATATATATATATATATGTATATGTATATATATACATATATATATATATATATATATATATATATATATATATATATATATATGTATATATATATACATATATATATATATGTATATATATATATATATGTATGTATATGTATAAATATATACATATATATATGTATATATATATACACATATATATATGTATGTGTGTGTGTCTATTGTAAAATGCATTTTTTTACATCTTCACACATAAAGTAGTTTAAATTTTTAATACATAGTTAGTCTTATGTCAAAATCGTAGTATATAATATAATTGAACAAGGTAACACAAAACAGTTTATAATATTTAATTTTGAAAATTTACTTAAATGAAAATAATCAAAGTTGATTTAAAAGTACATATCATAGCTACTTTTCAACGCTAATAAACAGAAATTTAACATGCATTATTTACAGATGCCTTTCCTATTTCATGAGTGAGAAAAGCAAATTCGGCTTGCTCGATTTGGAATTGTTTGAAAACCACAGGGTAAAACAGCGGGAATCATATGGGAAGAAGTTTTTCTCAGAAATTCCTCCTTCTTAAGGTTACCGTAGTGAAGTAGAAAACTCACTTTAAAAATTTTCCAGTTTCATAGGTGGCGTTGTGTACAGAGGTGAATTTTCAGAAATAAGAATGAGTTTGATTTGTAATAAAAATTCGTACCAAAATATTAATGCAATCAAAAATATTTTTAGCTTAAAAAAACAAAAATATTCATTTTGTAACTGTACGGAGAAAAAAATGAACTATCTTTAAACCAAATTTTGTACAACCTCAATGAAACTAGAATTTGGTTAAAATTTACTTGAATGGGGATATTTTGACATTTTAAAAATATATGAAAAAATTTTAAACGTTAAAAATGGACGTCGAAGTGACAGTAGCTTTGTTTTTTTGTAATTTGCAAAAGACCGGAAGTTTCTATCATGAAAATAGCACCTGTGAAACATTAAAATATTATCCATAGGATTAACATAGGATTCGATTTTCCCCAACGGAGGTCTAGCAGGGCCTTAACTTAATAAATTATTATTTCTCCTTTGCGACTATTTGCACAAAATTATAAATCTCTTTCGTTATCGTGAAAAACAAAATAAAAGCAGTAAATATTTTATTGATTTTTAAATGTCCTTTAAATAAAATGATTAATTGCACTGAATTGTAGAAATTACTGATTTGCAAAATGTCCTCGAAATAAGCTTCTAGTCTTCTGCTATATACATACATACATATATATATATATATATATATATATATATATATATATATATATATATATATATATATATATATATATATATATATATATATATATATATATATATATATATATATATATATGCATATATATGGGATTTTTATTTTAATGGTCTAAGCTGTAATAAGATTTTCCTTACATCGGAGATTACAAATGAAAATGATTAAAATTATGTGATTGAAATACTCATGACTAATAGTTTTTATATTTGGAGTAACACAACTGCCAACAAATAATTATTATAAAATGTCCTCCTCTCCATGAATTTTAAAGAATAATGCTCATAATATCCCATCATGTCCTTTAAACTCCTTAGATCGATCAAGTTGATTGACGAAATATTTTTTAACATTTTTATTTTTGTAAAATTTATTTCTGTATTTTAAAATAACGTGGAGGAAATGATTAATACAAAAGAGCAGTTCATAAATAATCTCATACTGAAGTTATTCTTATTTGTGGTGATCACAATATATTTTAATATACATTTTAATTATTGCATAAAATATAAACTATAATAAAAAGTTTAAAAATTTAGATTTTCTACAACTTCTGTGAAATTTAAACATGGGATTTGTATTTTTCTTGGTTTTAACTGACAAATTTAATTCATATATGTTCATATTTTATATGTAGTCTACATATAGGTACTTTGTAAGTGAATTAGAAAGCATTAAAAATTGTTGTTTTTCACTAATTATTGAGATGTCAAACTTTTTATCTCTAATCATTCCATTATGATTACATCATTTAATTTATATATATATATATATACTGTGTTATATCTTTGGTTAGCGAAAATTATTCACTTGAATATATTAATAATTATTTATTATTCTTAAACTGTTTCGATTCTATTGATATTCCATGCGCTTGGAATATTATGAAGGTCAAAAAGTCATAAAAAGAGGATAAATGGAGTCAATATTTTTTTATTTCATCTGCCATTTGGATATACAAAAGTTTATATGTCTGAAATTATTACAGAATTGTAGCTCAAATTGTGATTTCTTGCCATTAATTACAGAAACCTCATCCATTAATACAGAATATGTAAAAATATTTGCAATTTTAATATTTTTTCAACAGAAAATGAATCAAAATAAAAACTTGTATAATCTGACAGGAAAAGACAAAAGTAATCTCACTAAGGGAATGCTTTAATATGCGCACACTATTTGGATAACTGCCCAAATTTTCTGCCTATCAAAGTTTTTTACATTTCTCTTTTTTTATTTCAAAATACAGAATGTTAGACACATTTTAAAGTATAACATTTCATCAAATAATGAGGTAATTAATAAAATCCTTCTAATTGCATTTTTACTTATTACTTTATTATGTTTACACAGAATAATTCCTGTACTCTAATTTATACTGAATATTATCATAGAAAATTTCCTTTTTGTATTTGAATATCCTTTTTTTTTTAAGCATCATCTGTCTGTGTTATTAATGTTTTAATCGTTTCTTTTGTAAATACTACTTGAACGCATTGTTAATTGTATGTTTTCTTTGACAGACACTAGAATATATTGTTATGTCTTCTTTAAATGTGTTCTTTGGTGTTTTCTTCCATATGGTATTTTATCCGCGAAAAAATTAAGCAGAATGACAAGGTCAATCGTGATACCATCGTTCATAATTCTAGGTGTGATATTTTTCCAGAAAGGTGAATTGAGTAAGTGGCCAAAATCATCGGCCACCAAAACCAGCCAATGGATTTTTTTCTTTAGGAAATAAGTGAAGAACGTTGTTTTCAGGAGGAAAGTATCGAATGTTGAAGACATAAAGGGCAAGGTTTCCACCTCTGTAGATACAGAAGTGTGTGCACGTTCAAGGGGCCAAATTGACTCCCGTTCTGATACTCTCCGTATGACGAGTGGCACACATGTTAAAATCAGTTGACAGGGGCCATAAAAGGTTTTGTCTAACCATTACAGTTATGAATTTAAATTCATATTCATTATTTTATGAATAATTCAACATCAAAATGTGCCCCACATTTTATGGACACTTTGTATAACTGATAGAACAAAAAGAGCTATAATAATATCAGAAAGAAAATTACCAAAAAATTTGTCTTTAAAATATCTCTCTTAACCCTTACAAAAAACAATTTTGGAGAAAAGGCAATTTTTGATAGCATATTAGTAGCACATTCATCTCCAATTTCCTGATATATGGCATTCGAATTATCATTAATTTCCTCTTTTCAAATGAATTACCCGAATTTGAAACAGAAAATATCAAATTAAAAATAATTTTCTTGTTTAAAACTCATTTTTCTTGAGGAAAACTTGAAAGTTTTGGAAATGTTGATATATTATTAATACAGCATATCAGTAACCTCAAACAATATAACGTATGTTAGAGTTCAGATAATGTTATAATATAATTAAATACCAGAAATTTATCACATGACATTGAATATTTATATTATACATTTTCTCATCTTTGACTCCAACTTATAATATACCTTCATTGTTCTGGAAAAATTATGTTTAACCACAACTGCAACAATTTTGTTGATTACTGATTGCAAACTTCCAATTATGTACGAGATCAACTCTCACGCAGATCATTAAAATAAATGACTGATCGTCATGTAAACATCATTGACTTATTAGCAATGGCTGGAGTGGCATAAAAGCATGTGAATTCAATGTTTCGAATGTTAGTAAATATTATTTACTTAACATCCTAGTAGATAGTATGTGCCAGCTGAATATTCCTTATGATCATTTGACCATTATTCCCAAATTACGAAGTGGTAGACTGCTTTAAATGGAACCTAACCCATCAGCTGATTGGTAAAATTGCAACGCATTTGCTAATCATTCATTTTAAAATTAGATGAATATATATTCCTTCTATGTCAATAACGTAGCCGTGACCAAGATTCACAATTCCTTATCAATTTATCAGTGTATAAGCAATCAATTACCATGATAATGGCATAATCTCCTTTGATGCTCATCACGGTTTGTTGTCACTCAAAATAAAAAGAAATTATGCTGTCTATTCTTGATAACATAGTTTTAGCAATTATACAACAGTTTCACCGTAAGAAACTTATATATTGCCGTCAACTGCTCATGTATACTGCTATTTGTAAAGTATATTTTATAGCAACTACATTTTGCTGCCTTCTTTAATACTTGTTTACAAAACATGGACACGAATCCTTTACAGCTTTATTTTTAGAGCACTTATTACAATCCATAATCTAAGGGATCCCTTTGCGATAAATGTCGATATTACTCAGGCATTGGAGTTCAACAAAACTTTGTAATACTTTTCAAGATGACTAATATGCTTCATTTGCTTAATTATTGCTACTTGCATTTGATTAATCTTTCTATTATTAATTATTTTAAGTATACAAATTTTGCTCTTTTCTGGATGACATTCGTTTAATATTTGATGCAGTATCTCTTTATTTATATAGGTAATTTATTATAATGTTTGAAAACTGTGCCATTTAACTTGCATATTCAAAATAATTTACTGATAATCAAACTGTACAGCTATTGATATTAGGATTTTTTTAGTTGGAGGCGGAATACCGAACTTCCGGTCTCGATACTAGGCTGGATTGCAACAATAGAAGCATGGTGTACGTGCCTCCAAAGAACGTTTCCATTCCAGACAGCGTCAACTGGTACGAAAAGGGATATGTCCATGACGCTCAGGACCAGGTAGTAAACATATAGATTTACAATAAAATGCTGTGCCATGAAAAAAAATATTTTCATTCAATAAATATTAAACGCACTTCCACGAATAATAGGTCATTTTATGTTGCGCTTAGCTAAGATCAAATTCACAAAGATAATTTATCAATATGTTATAATAAAAAACTTTTTTTAAAAAAATTGTCTAGCTTTAATGTATTAAAATTTTTTAATAATGCTCTATATTTGTTAGCATTTTTTTAGATTAATTTTCTCAATCATTTCTTCAATGTTGAGTTATCAAATACTCCCCAGTAGTATATGGGGGGGGGGGGGCTAGAGGACACTCAAAAAATGCAATATTTTTTGCAAAATAAGACCTATTTTGCAAGTTTTATAGCTGTTTTTTGATAAAAATTTGCAAAAATAGAGCATTTTTGATTTTTAAAATTTAAACAAAAAAGTGTGTTTTTCACTAAAAAATGACGTCTTTTTCACTAAAATATGCAGTATTTTTAGTGTTTTTAAGCTGTTTTTGATGAAAAATCGAGCTTTTTTTCACTTTCAAAATTTCAACAAAAAAATTTGACCTTCCATCGAAAAAATGATCACTAAAAAATGCATTATTTTTATGTTTTTAAGCTGTTTTTTCGATAAAAATTGAGTTTTTAAACTGTTTTATTATAAAAATTTGTGTTTTTGGATATTTAAACGAATGTTTTTTTATAAGAAATGCAAGGTTTTTTGAAAATATAAGATAAAAGCCATTGTATGTGTTTTTTTAAAAAGATAAAGATTTAAATTTCTTCCAACTCGTAATCATAATATTTATCATTTATTTTACCTTTGTAATTAAACAGATATTTATTTTTATTTATTTTTTTAATTGCTCTTTCAGATAAATCAGCATGGCAAGAACTTAAGTAAAATTCTTTTTCATTATCGTTTACTTCTAGTTTTGCAATTAATGAAGATCCAAATTTTGTTTTGATTTTTTCAAAGATATCAAATTGTATTTTCCAACTTCTAAATCTCTCCAATTTAAAGTTTCAAGATATATATTCTTTTGATGTTGTTGAATTCTTCCATTTATGATATTTCATTTTATTAAATGATTTTACGTTTTCAAAAACATTTTCTGAAGATATTTATTTATAACGTAATAAGATGTTTCATCTACTAGATCAAGTGCTTTTCTCTTATATCCTTATTTTCCAACTTTTAAAATTAATTCTCTTATTTGATCAATATATTTCATTATTAAATCATCAAGTCCATATCTGTCATATATTTTATTGATTTCAATTAGCTCGTTAATTAATTTTGAATTCTCTATTATTTCCTCACTAATATCTAAGTGTTTTATTTCTTCCATTTATTACAAACTATTTTTTTGAATGGATTTCTTATACTGACAACATTTATATAGACTGCACATAGGACCTAATATTCTAGGACATTTTAGGTACATCAATATCAACAGCTGGTATATTTAATTCTTCAAATATTTCTTTTCAATTGTTCCTCCTTTATAAGCAAATCTACCACCATATTCATCATATAAATATTGTATATAATTTTTAACATTTTCATTACTAATCCATAAACTTTTATCGTCTGAATATCTTTTAAATCTTAGACCGTGAATTTCATGAGTGCATTTACGAACAATTTTCATTTCTTGTTCTGTTAATTCACAATTGGGTGTAAATACTTGAATTGTTTCAGCAATTGGTTCTGTTAAATGTGTCCAACTAATTTCTCTGATGATTTTTATCTGGAAGGATAAATCCTTGAATATTGAATATCAATGATATATCAGTCATTTTTATTTTAAATGCATTTTTATAAATAATTTTAAAAATTGAGAATAAAAAATATTAAAGATATAAAGTTCTGAAAATATAAAATATTAAAGATATAAATACTGAAGATATAAAATATTGAAGATATAAAATACTGAAGATATAAAATATTGAAGATATTAATATCCAAAAGGAACTGTGTTATAATCATCAAGATTCTACGTTTATCAAATCCAAACATATATCTCTTATTTGATTTAGTACTTGAAATGTCTCTATTTTTGTATTTTAAATTGGTTAATTTCAACATCTATACAATCAGTTTCACCTGTAATTATTTTCATTCGGTTATCAAAATCTAACATTGTTTCACTCTGATAAGACATTTTAAATCCTTTCACTTTTTCCATGTGCAGATCCATCATTAAGTATATATCCATAATCTTTACTAGCTCCAGATATCAATATTTCATATATTTATCATTTCCAAGTTCATCTGTCAATCTCCTAACATACATCCAGTTTCAATATCTTTGGTTCCATCATCTATATAAACAACGCTATCTGTATCGTAATATATAACTTTTTCTTTTAATTTATTTAACATTTTATATAATCGTATTCTAGCAGAACTGGTTGTAAATGCTGCTATATAAATATTTGTGTTAAATTATTTTCTCATATTATTCTTTCATTTTGTAACTCATTTCTACGCAATCTCATCATTCATAAATACCATGTTTAAATCTTTTATTGTATCATCTAGTATAATTCTATAGAAATCTTCAATCTCCATTACGTACTCAGTTTGTTTCATATTTTTCGCTGTCCAAACTTTCCCCATAAGGAGTTCAAACATATTTTAGCTATAAATCTCAAACCTGGATTTTTTTCTATGTTTTCAATTTTATACCTAATTTCTCTTTAACTACCTTCTTATATTCCTTTTCATTTTTAAAATTATTTTCCATTTATCACATGTTTCAAGTTTAATTTTTAAAAATAATTTTACGTACTCTTTGAATAATTCATTTGATTTATTTTCAAAGTTCCAAACTTCATAAATATTCATTATTTTATATCCTTTTTAATAGCTAATTTCATTTTCATCTGTAGTCCAAGTACCTATAAAACATCTTTCGTTATCGCTGTGTTTACATTCTGAATTTCTGATAACGTAACAATCTTTACATTTCTTCTTATCAAGAGACGATTTGAAGTGCTTACAATGAAGGGTTTCAAACATGATCTACATAGTGAAAACAACAGTTTTTCTCCTTTATAAGGTAGTACAGGATTATATAATTTCCGAGGAGGTAGTACTTTACATTTTATTAAACCATACCAATTTTACTATATTTTTCAGGGTTAAATATTTTATCAGGATGACCAACTGGATAATAATCAAAGTAATTAACTGTTGGATATAAAGAAGTTACATCTAGGTATCTTCCTTTTTCATTCGTTTTAAATTCATATTTTAATTTAGTGGGTTCACATCTACCACCATAAAAAAGCATCTCTAGGATTTAGAGGTTCGATGAATTCTCTTTTCCATTCTTTTTTCATGTACTTTGTCATATCTTTATTATTGTCAAAAGCACATTCCCATATAGTTTGTGATTCATATCCTTCTTTCATTATTTTCTTATTAATCTTTTTAGTTCTTTCATATAAATCTGGCATCAACATTTTGATTTTTTTAAGATTTATTTGTGTACCAGAAAAACAATTTTTACATCCATGCCAATAACAGCCATGGAATTGAAAAACTGTATTTTCATGAAATCCATCAACTTTATAAGTTTTATTTCCTAATTTCAATTTTTTCTCTCCTCCATTCAAAGCATGTTTGAATATTAATATTTTCCTTTTTTGAAATATAATCTAACCAAGCAACTGATTTTTTACTGTATTTGATCTTTATGAATTGTATCATTATCTATAGCTATAGTATCTTTTTTCAAAAAATTTATCTCTGTAAATACCCATGCACACACCAGCTAACGTTACATATTTAAAGGGATCTACATTAACAGTTTCTAAAAATAATCTTCTCAATTCCAAGCATCCTTTTCTCAAAATATCTACATCTGATCTACAATATTTTATAAATTCTTTTTTGAAAATCAAATGTTTCATTTTTAACAGAGTTATACCATTTATTAAAATTATTTCTTTCATTAGTAACCATTGTATCATATCCATAGTAATATTTATCAGGATATTTGCCAGCATAATTTTGATTACTTTTGGTATTAAAAGATGTGGAAAGTATCCTTTAGCTAATTCAGTTAATCCAAACGTTTTTGGAAATTTTTTAAGTAGTATCATTGTGAAATTTATGGAATCAATAAATCTTATATTGTAAGCAGGCGAATGCATATAAGTTAGTTTATTACCTTCGTATATAGTAAATACTTTGATGTTATTTTTTGAAGCAATATTTAGCTAAAAATTGAAAATCAAATCCTTTTCCATAATGAGCTAAACAGGTATATCCATAATGATTATCTTTAAATAACCAACTACAAAATTCATTTTCATCTTTGAATATTTTCTCTTTACCTTCATAATCGTGACATATTAATAGATTAACTTCATGAATTCCAGTTTCTTAAATTGTTTCATGATCAAAGTATAGATATTTTTCAGTGTAATCAAGTTTACATATTTCACACCAATCTTTTTGATCTCGTATGAAAGTAGGACACTTCTGTTTACACATACCTCCTTTTGAACTCTTTTGTTTCATAAAACATTTATGATCATTCATTACCCATCTCCAACAATTTTTACATCTCAGTTCACCACATTTATGATCCTTACGTTTTCTTTCTAAGCTACTTATATTTCTTTTACACTTTAAACATTTCCATAATATTTTACAAACACTATAACCTTTATCATCTTTCGTTTTGTGATTTTCAAAACATTCTTTACCTGTAAATTTTCTATTGCATTTATTGCAAAATATTTCATCTCCTTTACAATCAGAATTTTGAACAAAACATCTATTACATTTCAAAGGACATTTGTGACGATTAGTTTTCTTATATCCTATTTTACAGTAATTACAATAATGATCTTTACCTAAAAATCCTGTAATAGAAGTAATGACATTAAAAATGATTTTGAATCTTGTATATGTAAATACATGTAGATTTATATTCTCCAGAATATAAACTTTGATTACAGTTTTCTCTACAGTAAATATTAATTTGAATATTCTAAGAATTGTTCAAATATTTTAACCTCTTCTAAGCTGCATATTTCTAAAGGAATATTACATAAATTATGTAGTTTTACAGCTAAGGTTTTTGTAATAAACGGCCTTTTTCTAATATATGTTATATCATTTTCTGTTAGTTTTTGATGATTTAATTTATCACATAATAATTTTTGGATTTTGAACAGCTAGAGCAGTGACAATAGATCTAGCTAAGCATATATTATCATTATTTTTTATTTGACAAATACTTCTCTTCTTTGAAGGATCTGTTTCTGAATACATTCTTAATGATTTATGTCTACCTCCTTCTGGTAGTTCAATTACATGAAAATCAAAAAATGCATTCCAGTTATATCAAGTTCCTTATATTCAATCTTATTATTTAATGTTTCTAAATATACTTCGTAAGCATCTTTAGTAGACATCATTTTTAGGATGAAAGAGCACTTAATTTTGGATTATGCACAATTATATCAACTTTACTGTTTTATATTTCTTATAGCTTTTCTAAATAAATCTGATAAGATATTAAAATATTGTACAGGTTTAATTTTATTAATCTCTACAATCTTATAAGATTTTCTATGAGTCATATATTTCTTTATATATTTACCTTTAATTTCTACAATTTCATAATCAGGTTTAAATAACTCATTCAGTTTTACTTCTCTTTTAATTTTTATTTTTCACAGGTTCAAAATCTTTAGTATCTTTATTAAATTTTAAATTATATGAATCAAATAATTTTTAATATTTTCTCTTCTCTTTGGATATTTAATAAATATTTTCTTTTTACGATCTAAATAACTCAGAAGTATCTAAATCCAATATATCTGTTAACACTTGTTTATAATTTCCAGTTTTCTAATATATGATATTATAGATTTAATAATATCATTCTTAGATTTACTTTTACTTTTTATTTTTAAATCTTTTATAACATTTTCAACTTTTGAATACTCAAAGTACTTTAAAGCATTTTCAATGTGAACAAAAGCCATACTTGTATTGAAATAAAAAACAAGAAATTTTTTATTTCTATTTATTAGAAAGTAATTTTATAAAGGGATTTCAAAAATAGAATTTTTTATTTTCTATTTATTAGAAAGTGTTTTTATAAAGGGATTTTAAAAATAGAATTTTTTATTTTCTATTTATTAGAAAGTATTTTTATAAAGGCTTTTGAAAAAATAAAATATTTTAAAAGATGTTAATATTTAATATTTAAGATTTCATTAGCAGCAATTATATCTGCTAACAATTTTTTGTATTTTGCTTTTTCTCATGTCTGGCGCGATGCCATAAGGTGTAGTACCTGCCACAAATACAGCGCTCAGATTGAGAATAAATAGCTTTGGTACATTGGATACAACGAGTCATTCTTTTCTTAATATGCATATAAAATTCTTCTTCATTCTTTTTTATTTTACAATCTCTACAAATCATATCCATTTATTATGGTTTATTTTTTTAAATGGAAATTGTAATTCTGATAATAACATTAAAATTATTATTTCTTTTTTTCTCCTTAAGTAGAAATACTTTATATTAATTATGTTTTGAATAATTTTTAAGTAGCTATCTATAAAATCAAAAATTTCTAATTATTTAAAAATGCTATAAACTCATTCCATTCATTTTTATTTTCTTTAATTCTTAAATTATTTTCTATTCCAAAATATTCACAAATCTTTTTCATGATATACAAATATTTTATAGTTTTTTTGTAATAATTAAAATCTAAATATTTGTAAAACATTTCATCAGCTTGTAATGTAAAATTTAAATTATGTTTTCTTTTTAATTGTTTGAAAAAATTTATCCTACTTACATATCTCTGTTTCAAAAATGATTGAATATTTATATTATAATAATTTTCATCTTCTGAGCTGTCATAAGTAATATCTTTCTTTTGAATATTTTTAAAAACTTTTAAATATTCATTTGGTACAGAAATATTTTCTTCATCACTAGAATAATATATTTTTTCAGCTTGAATAAAATCATTCATTTATATATTTTCTAATTTTAAAATATAGATGGAAGCACTATTCATTGAAAGACTGTTATCAGTTGTGAGAACAAAGTTTATTGGATAAAGTTATTAGATAAACCCAAAAAAAAGTAAGTTTCACAGGTCCCAATTAGTATAGTGGTTAGAGTAACTGAATAGCATGAATTAATCCTGAGTTCGAGCCCTGCTCGCTCTTCTAGAAAAAAAAAAGTTAGAATGAGTTGATGCAAT
This sequence comes from Latrodectus elegans, assembly GCA_030067965.1. Taxonomy (NCBI): domain Eukaryota; kingdom Metazoa; phylum Arthropoda; class Arachnida; order Araneae; family Theridiidae; genus Latrodectus; species Latrodectus elegans. The sequence continues at coordinate 98,754,573 of CM057814.1, forward strand.
TAAGATAAGGCTCTTAACCTAGAACCAGGAAATGAAAAAAACTGGGACCGAGATGTAAAATGTGTGGTGGACTGTATGGTCCTCTGGGGGGTGCTGGCATCCCCCAAAATAAATGTTATAATTTCAAGTTAAAGTCCACCACACTGAAAGGGCCGTTTTGCTATTTTTTTCTAAATTTATTAATTGAATATTTATTATTAAACATATTAATATTTATTTTTATTAATATAATTAATATATTAATTTATTTAATATATTTTTCAAGTAATTAATTTTAAATTATTAATATACTGATTAAATAATTTTTAAAGTAATTAAAATATAAATATATATAAATCTTTTTCTTTTCTTATAATTTTTTTAATTCGTAAAGTTTCTCTTAATCTATAAACCCAAACATCTAACAAATCACAATTATCTTCAAATTCTTCAAATATATCTTTAAATATTAATCGCTTGAAATAATGTAATTTTAAAATTCTTTTTATATGTAATTCCATTATCCTCATATTATCATAACTATCTAATTTAAAATCTGGTCTTCCAAAAAATACAACTATGTGATGATTTCTATGTCTTAAATTATCATATTCCAATTCTATTCTAAATGTAAATAGATTGATATTCAATAGTAATACTTTTGTAATATTTTTTTCAAACATATTTATTTAAATATAAAATAGCGTCCTCTTAAAAATTAATAATAAAAATACAAAATAATAGAATTTTAAAGGGGGTACAAAACGTCCCCCCCTTTTACTAACAATTCTTGGGGGGTGAGAATTCTCCCTACCCAAAATTATCATTTAAAGGGTGATTTACTCACCTTGAATTAAATCTTTTTATCTATCCAACTATTATATTCTTCTGGATAATTTAACCACTTTACAAATAACTTGTTTCCTTTCTTTTTTATTATTTTTTCAATTTTATATACATTATCTTTTTTATCATATTTAACTAATTCATTTTCATAATAAGTGCCTTTGATTTCTTCGTTGTTTAAATCTCTTATTTTATAGGTAATTGGATCTGTTTTTAACACTTCAGATATTATAAAAATTTCATCTGTAAATGTAGGATGATAACCTCTTGTAAACGTTTCTTTATATTTTGAAATTCTTACTTTATCACCTTCTTTAAATTTTGGTGTTTTGATTATCTTTTTAACATACAAATTATTATATACAATATTTTCATTTTCTTTTTTACTTGCTTCTGTTGGTGTCATTTAATAGATCTATGATAAGAGTTATTATAATTGTAAACTAATTTATCTAATACATCTATATATCGTCTTGTATTATTAGCTGCTAAATATTTTTCTTATTTTTAAATTTAAATTTCTATTGAATCGTTCAACTACTGAGCATTTAATTTCTGTATTATTAGTACCAAACCACTGAATATTATTTTCTGAAAACAATTTCTGCGATAAAGAAGATAAGAACTCCAAACCATAATCAGATTGAATATTTAACGGTTTTCTCTCTTTGAATATCTTTTAAAGCATTTGATACTTCTTCACCTTGTTTTTCTTTTAATTGGAACAGCCCATGAATATTTACTAAATATATCTATAACAGTTAATATGTAATTGATACCATCATTATATTTATTAAATGGTTTTATGAATAATAAATCTGCTTGCCATTGATCATCAATATGAGATACATAAATCCTTCTTCTTTTAAATTTTCTATTAATTGGTTTATATCTTGTATATACATCTTGAGTATAGAAGAAAATCAGTAATACCTTTTTGAGTAAATTTAGTTTTCTTTTTAACTCATTGATACCACAATAACCTTTTAAAGGATCATAATATCCATCTTTTAAGGTGTCATTTGTTGTTTAAAAAAACAATTTTCTTTGAATTACAATTGACACAGTTTCCTTTCCTCATAGGTTTTCCATTTTTGGATGTAGTAGTTATAACGTCATTACTATCTGTATGAGTTTTACATTTTAAACAATAAATGAGTGAACCCATTCCAAATGTCTTTTTTGCTGTAATGATTGGTTTAACAATTCCTCTTTCTAATCTTTCACGAATTGTAGGATTTGGAATTTCATCTAATTCTTTTAACATATTTGTATCACATATTTCATTTCTTGTTTTAGTATCTTTATTTTATAAATAACAAATATCATGTCTATATGCAGTTTCATCAACTCTGTTAATTGGTTTGCTCCATTCTTTGTATGATAAATCTGGATTTAATCTTGTTTTTCCATGTAGTAATTGAGTTCCAGGTCCGTAAATGAATGTCCAGGTAGATGCATTTCAAATGGTAAATTATTAATAGATTTATTAATAACACCTTTTTCCATTTTTACATTTGCAATTCTTTTTTATTACACATTTATTTAGATATAAAATTATTTATCAACATACTTATAACCATTTAATTGAGTTTTCTTTATATATTTTTCTATAGGAAAATATTGTAAATTTTGAATATATTCATCTTCTCTCATATACACTTCTTGTTCAGTCAAACTATTTGATTTCAATAAATTTAATAACTGCTTATAAAATTTATAAGCTTGTTTGTATTCACTCTTTTTAGCAGAGATATTTAAAGACTTATCAATTATTTCAATGACACCCGCTGTTACACCTCAATGCTGATAAAGGGAAGAAAAACGAATCCCAGATAAAACCAGATGCGCTGAATAAAAACTTACTAACTGATAATGAAACACTCAATTTATTCATCAATTGATAAGACTTTCTGATAGATATAAACTCTCTTTTCCAAATATTCTTCCATTTATAAAGGCTCAAGAATTTCTTCGATATCTCATATTTATATTTACTAAATCCAACATAAAAGAAATCAAAACGTTTTTGAATTGCTTTCCTGTATAATTTTTAAATTCTTCATTAGTAAGATTTCCATCAATTTCTCTAATTATCTGTTGGATTTCTCTTGGTTTGTAAGCTAAAGAAAATAAAATAATTACAATTCTTTCTTATATTAATAGGAGTAGAATAATATGATTGACTCAGATAAATAATGGATGCATTTTCTTTCTTCCTCTGATAAACAATTCAGCTATATCGCTTTGATCTTTTCAGTTATACAATCATCCAAAAATTACTAGATTTTTCATACATGGATCTAAATCATCTACTTTTATGAATTCTTTGGAATCAGAAAGAAAATAATACTTGTTCTTTTTATATTTATTAAACAATTCCAACAATAATTCTTTTCTCTTTATGTTTTTACAATTTACAATATCTTCTCTTTCTATGTCATCAAACATTGTAAAATTTTCTTGCAGTGTAATATATTTTGGTTCATAAATATCTTTAGCACATACAAACAAACCATCAAATTTAATATAATCATATATTAAATTAACAAGCAAATTAGTTTTTCCAGATCCTGAACTGCCTACAATTAAAGTCTAAAGGATGTTTTGGTAATGAAGGATTTTGATTTTCTTCTGTAAATTCTTCAGGTTCTGTATAATCTTTTATTTTTTATCATTTATTTATTTTTAAAATATCTACTCGGAGTAAAAAATAATCTACTCAGAGTAAAAAATAATCTACTCGTTGTAAAAATAATCTACTCGTTGTAAAAAATAATCTACTCGGAGTAGAAAATTATTTAACTGATAAATAAATGGATATTATTGAACGTGAAAGAAATAAAAATTAAAACAACAGATTAGAAATGAATTAGAATTAATAAAATTACAATCTGAAAAAATAAAAAATAATGAAGTTAAACTTGAATCCGATTTAGGTATTGAAAAATCATTAAGAGAATTTCATTAAACAGTAATTAAAAATTACAAGACCAAGAAATTTCAAGAAAACAAAATCTTGATAGTATTCAATATGCTATAAAAGATTTAACAGATAATATGTCTTTTTTACCTCAGCATGAATCATCTAAAGATTTGGACTATTCTTCCAGATGCTGGAAATTTAATGGATAAAGCTGAGGAATAATAAAATTGAATTTTAATAAAGATTTAGATTTTGATTTACTTAAAAATGAAGGATTAGAATTGCCTTCTGAGCTATTAAATAAAACAGATGAAGAGTTAGATGAAATAATTAGTATAGCAAAATCTAAACGAGATGATTATAAAAGACTTAAAGGAAATTTAACTAAAAACAGAAATTATGAAACTAATGAGAAGAAAAAACAAAAAATACAAGATAAAATAATAGAAGCCGATTCTAACATGAATGGATTAAAACTGTATATAAAAGCATTGAATACTCTTAAAGCAGGAAATGAATATATAGGCAGTGGTATAAACAAATTAGATGAATTGACAGATAAAATATGCAAAGGCTCTAAATCTAAAAAATTATATAATCAAATAGTTATTATTCTAGATAAACTTTTAAAAAGAAGGAACATTAACAAATGATTATGTAAAGAATATTACAAAAATTTTTACTTTAAATAAATGTATGTAACAAAAAAGTTTATTTGAGTGATAATCAAATTTCAAAATTAAAATCTGGATATAAAAAAGGAGAAGAAGTTTCCTTGCAAATCGATAAAAGTAAAACTCCTAATTATGATTTACATCTTACCAATACCCAAATCAATCAAATTGCTAAAGGTAAAAGAATTACAATAAGTAAAACTCAGTTACAAAAACTGGAGGATTTTTACCATTCCTGATTCTATTCTAACATCTTTAGGTCTTGGAGCTGCTAGTGGTGCAGCAGGATGGGGTACTAAAAAATATTAGATAAAATTTCAGGATCTGGAATTAAAAAAAAACGTTGTGGAAAGGGGTTTATCTTCCCTCGGAATATCCAACAAAATAATAGAAGAAAATATGAAAAATGAAAAAGGATTTAGAGGTACATTTACTATAGATATGCTACCTAAAAAATATAAAGAAAATTTGAAAACGGAATTATTAATTTAGATGTATCTACAGGAAGTGGAACTCATTGGGTTTGTTATTATAATGATCCCAATATACGATTTTGTAGAATATTTTGATCCCTTTGGAGAATATGAATATGAAAAAATAAAAATAAAAAAATTATTTTCTTCCTAAAAATATAGTCAATTATTTAAAATCTTCAGGAAAAGAAATTCGTTATAATTCTAGTTTTTACAACAACCTACATCTGTAAATGTAGTTTATATTGTATGAAATATATAACTGAAAGAAATAAAGGTAAATCCCCTATTGATGTATTATATTCATTTACTCAAGAACCTAGTATTTCTAATGAGAAAATTGTTACTGATAAATAAATGAAGTACCTCATTTTAGATTCTAAAAATGCTAGTAAATCAGAAGATTTTACAATTGAATATTCCAACCCTTTTAATTTTAAGGAAATAGCTCTTCAGTCATTTTCTATGTACATTTCTTGGAACAATATTACTGACAAAAATAATAAATTTTCATATTTTGATGGTAAGAAATGGATAGATTTCACTATTCAAATGGTCATTACAGTATAAAAGGTTTGAATCGTTACATGGTTAAATACTTTGGAAATGATCCTCCAATATTATTTGGAATTATAGAAGAAAGACAAAGATTTGCAATTAAATTGAAAGATCATTATAAAATTGATTTATCCAAAAGTGAATTGTACAAAATTTTAGGATTTGAAGCAAAAATATATGAAAGATGCAGAACAAGAAGGTAAATATATAGCAGATATAGCAAATGGAAATGATAATATTTATATTCATTTGTGATATAGTAAATAGTGCTTATATAAATCACTTTCAATCTGATGTGATTTACTCATTTACAACCACAAATCCTCCTGGAAGTTTATATTCTAAAGAATTTGAGAAACCTATATTTTTTCCAGTTAAATCTGATTCGATACATAGAATTAGAATGAAAATTACAAATCATCGAGAGGAACTAATTGATTTAAATAGACAAGAAGTACAGTATAGATTTATAGCTAAAAAAATGAATAAACACAGATTGTATAGAAAGAGTAAGAAAATGGAAGGAAGAGGTTTCTTTTCTGATTTAATAGAAAAAGCTAAACCTGTTATGGAAGAAAAATCTAAAGATTTCATAATAGAAAAATTAAATGAGATTTTATCAAAAAAGAAAAAACATGGTGCAGGATTGAAAATTGTTTATCCTAAATAAATGAACAAAATTTATGATTTGAGTGATACCAGTTGTTATTATAATAACGAAATTGAAAGCTTTGAATATAGAGAAAATTAAACATGAGAATAGAGATAAAAACAATCCATATGAAAATGCTACATATAATTTCTTTTATAAATGATACAAATGCTAATATATTATATTCTGAAGGTTATCTGCAACAAGAAATTAAAATTGTAAAAGGTGATGTAAGCAACATAAATAATGAAAATATTACTTTTGTAAATGGTGGTGGTTTAATTAATTCGAGCAGATTAACAATAGGAAATACTGAAATTGAATCTACTATTAATTACAAAGCAATCATGAATCAAGTATTAGGATTGATAAATTTCACACTGATTATTCAACATCGGAAGCTACTAATATGTTTCTCTTTATGGATACTTCTGAATATGCTGACTAAGATAATTTCAAATACAACGGAACTTTGGTTGATGCAACTAAAATTACTGATTTTATAATAACTTCCAAAATGAATGAAAAAATTTAATGATGGATTTGCAAGAGATGGAAATTCACTAAAGGTAGTCAAACTGTAAGAATATGGATACCATTAAAATATATATTTGATTTTTCAGAGAATATAGAAAAGTACTTACAGGATTTCAAATCAAAATAGAAATTCAAAGAAATGATAGTAAAAAATATGTTATATACAAATATTCACAATCCTGATTTCAAAGCAGTTGTTGAAGATCTATCTCTCTGGTTACCATATGTTAGATTTAAAAATTCAGCTGCTGTAAAATTCAATCAACTAAAATTATCTGATACTCCAATAGAAATAAATTGGGATCATTATAATATTATCAAATCAAATTTATTTAATAAAAATTCTAGTGGATCTTATAATATTCCTGCAACATCTGATGAAGTTTTAAGTTTATACGTCATCCCTCAATATGATGAAAGAAATGAAAATATGAACCAAAACAACATGATGTTTGATAACTTGGATATGACAGAATGCTGGTTAATGATTAATAACATAAAAGTTCCAACAATAAGTTATTTCATGGATTTCAATAAAAAACATTATAATCGAATATATGCAGCTCTTTTAGAAGCAGGAATGAACAATATAAATGCAGAAACAGGTTGAATGATAGATTATTCAAATTTTAGTAAATATCCTATAATTTGTTTCAATCTAGAGAATCATGAAAATTACACAAACCTGAATAATTTAATGATCGAATTCAATTGGAGGTTGAAAAATAATACCATCAAAATTACTTTTTCTACTTCATTTTGAAAAGAAAGGAACAAATGCTCCATGAATATAAATCTGAAGAAATAACTATGATTAAAACATTGAAAGCATAATGAGTTTATTATATTAATAAATGACAGCTTATTATCCTTTGTTTGATGATGAAATAAAAAGAAGGACCTCCAGGTCCTCCAGGTGTAGAGATTTAAATTAACAAACGATGGAAATTACGATATAGAAAAAAAAGAGAATTTAAGAAATGTAAATGAACCAAAATTATTGAATGATTCAGCTACAAAATCTTATGTGGATAGAATTCATGAACATTTTAAAAATGATGTTAGAAATTTATCAGATGCTTCTCTTATTCATTTACAAAATGTAAACTATAATACAAAACATAAAAGAATTTCAAATGTGTCAGATCCAATAGATTTACATGATACAGCTAATATGAATTATGTAAATAAAATTGTAAAAAAATTAGAACAGAAAAGTTTAATACATTCAGCTCAAGGTAGTTTTGATGCTAAAGATAAAATAATTAGCAATATAAAAGATCCTATAAATGACAAAAATGCTGTTAATAAACGCTACTTTGAAAACAATGCTTTAGTTTTGAAAGAAAATGCTTTTCTGATGCTAATAACAAAAAAATAATTAATATTCCAACTCCTACTGATAAATACGATGTGTGTAATAAATATTATGTAGACAGAAAAACACTCATCAATAATAAAAAAAGTGATAATATATTAATTAGAGATAATGATGGATTATATGTACCTTCTTTAATTAAAAATGGTGTGTATAATTTTGGAAATGTAAGACTTTCAAGCGTTGCAAATCCTGTTATAAATAAAGATGCAACAAAAAGAATATGTCGATTCTCCAAAATTTCTATGCTACTATTAAAGAGAAATATGCAACATATCATACAGGGAGGTTTTAGACCTGTAGAATTCAATTTAATGAGCTCTAAACTACTAGAACCTGATTTAAAACTAGTAACTAATATGCATATGAAAATTATAATTTTTTGAAACCTGAAAATCGTACACATAGTCCTTTAATACAATTACAAATTGGAGAAGAATTTATATTTACTAGACCTTTAACAACTGATACCGAATCGGTTACATGTTTTGCATATGGTAAAAGAAACGATCGTGTTAAATTATCAATTGGTAGTGATGGACAATCAAATAAATTAAAACCTTTCTTGCATATAGAAAAAATAGATTATCTTTAAAAAAACACATACAATGGCTTTTATCTTATATTTTCAAAAAACCTTGCATTTCTTATAAAAAAAAACATTTGTTTAAATATCCAAAAAAAACACAAATTTTATAATAAAACAGTTTAAAAAACTCAATTTTTATCGAAAAACAGCTTAAAAACATAAAAATAATGCATTTTTAGTGATCATTTTTCGATGGAAGGTCAAATTTTGTTGAAATTTTGAAAGTGAAAAAAAGCTCAATTTTTCATCAAAAACAGCTTAAAAACACTAAAAATACTGCATATTTTAGTGAAAAAGACGTCATTTTTTAGTGAAAAACACACTTTTTTGTTTAAATTTTAAAAATCAAAAATGCTCTATTTTTGCAAATTTTTATCAAAAAACAGCTATAAAACTTGCAAAATAGGTCTTATTTTGCAAAAAATATTGCATTTTTTGAGTGTCCTCTAGCCCCCCCCATATACTACTATCCCCATAACAACAATTTCTCAAAAATAATTTTCTAGTTAAATACCTCAGCAAATAAGGTACTACATCACACCACGTAAAGGCGATCACAATCATTTTGTCACTGAAACCAAATATATATCATAGCCTATTGTCACTTGTTAGACAGAAATTCAGTTAGCAGTGTGAAACTTATGGGTCAACATTGCACTTTACATTAGAAAGAAGTTGTAAGGCTTTCTGTAACATTCCACTAAAATTTGGCCCAGTATTCAGAAACATTTATCTTGCATGACATAAAAGAATTGCCACAAAAAGGAAACCATAAAAATCAGAACCACACACACTTAAGAGACATGTATGCCAAATCTATTCCTGACATTAAAATGAAAAATCCATTTTCTGTTGAAATCACAAGTAGCTGGGATCGGACCAATTTGACATTTCACTTCCTAAGAGAGTGTTATTAAAAACAAGGCTTTTGTTGAAACTCTTTTCATTAGGTATCACTTAAGAAATTCTCACTCAGATTTAAGTATGGTTAGTAGTATTGAGCTGGTAATGGAAAAAGTATAATCAACTCCTTTTCTATTTATAGCCACATGTAAGATGTACAAATGTTAAATGTTCTAATTATTTATCTGTTATTTGTAAAACCATTTTTTGTCCTCAATCGTTTTATGTGTAGATATGAAACGCTTAACTTTTGATAGCATAAACAGAGGGACTCACTCAAAGTGTCCAGAGATACTGCTGCTTATTCAATGCATTTAATCTGAAATTACAATTCTTTTCCCTCTTTGTTGAGGATATGACTAAAGACTGAAAGTGAATTTTTAGCATTTTATTTACCATAAACTTAAATAATAAATGAAAAGTTGGTAAAATAATGTTTGCATTAGTATTCGCAAAAATACTTTATAATGTTATATATTCTACAGTTAATATTGGGGAATGTAAATGTTTACACAACTTAGTGTGTGTGTTAATTTCTCTTTAATAATTCCTTATTTATAAAATTCTTTGATTCAGAAATTTATTTTCATTAAATATACAAATTGTTTATGAAAATAGTAAATATTATCTGTGAATGTGATTAGGTGCTTAAATAATTGCATTGAAATTTTAAAAGAATAGTCATTCTTAGTAAAATATTTGATCACATGTGTAATAATAAATTTTTCTATTTTTTATAAACGTCCTCTTATAAATAATATTATCACTAAATAAAAAGAATATCGTCTATAATTAATTCATTGCAAATTAAAAATATATGTGGGTTGATTATTCTGTTGAATCTTAGTCTGATTATCACTCAATTTTTGTTTTCGTAATTAATATTTCTATTCAATTATTCATTTCACATTAAAACTAAATTCTATTTTGCAAATATATCTTAAGGATGGCAAAAATTAATTTTATGTGTGTAAGCTTCTTATTGCATCAATTTTGAATCTTTTCTTCTGATATTCATGTAATGGGATTAAAATTGCTACAATAAAATTCTTCAAGGTTTTATTATAAGTCCAGCAAGAACAACACTTTTGATTCATTGATGGCTTGGTAAAGCTTAAGACAACAAATGCATGTTTTTGCCACATCTATCTCCACCGTAAGCTTTCATTACTACATTCAGTTCAACATTGCTTGCAGATTCGATCCTCTTCCTTAAATGTGTGTGTAGTATTAAAACGTAACTATCTTGAACAAAGAAATCAAAGTCATTCAATGTACATTTCCACAATTTGAAAACAATATGGCATTAGTAATCGGAGGAATAATTTACAGTGACACTTTGGATTTCATAAGTAATTAACGATAATGCTAATTCAGACAAAGAAAGATACAGAAACAAAACAAATGTGACTTATTAGGTGTAGTAAGTCTATTTTTAAATAAAAAGGTAAAAGTAAAAAAGATGCTATTGTTTTATATCATTAATAAAAAAATTCTGATTTTTACTCCTTGGAGCAAATTTTAAAAAGAGCCTATTTACAAAAACCTAATATAACATGGTTGGTATGGTGGTTAATATTGCCATAGTATGCTGCAACCCTCAGACGATGCAATACAGGCTGTACAGCGCATAAGCACAGAATATCAAATTACTTCTGAAACAAACGTACATGTTGTTCCAGAATGACATTCAGATATATGTGGCCTATCATGGTTGCATCTCTGAACATGCAGTGTATATAGTTAATAATTCCTCCCCAAAAATGAGCTATCAAGCTCTTCCAGCAACGGTGTCGTTCACTGGTGTTCTCTTGGTTGTAATGTGGGTATCTGGCCTTCTTGTGAAATTTCGGCGAGAATCAGACTGAAAAGTTAAACCTGGACTTGTTGGAAAACATCACACTATACCACCGTGTTGAGGAGTGTCCACAATGTATGTTCTCTGCTCCAGGCTAACCGCAGGCAAGAGTGAGTTGCAGTAAGAGAAACACATCTGACAAGATCGCATGATAGACGAGCATATAGACCAATGTACCTAAGATCTGCTCTGAAACTGTCGTACCGGTAGCTGAAGAGAACTAATGATAGATGTCAGATGATGAACTGTCAGATGCTGACGATAGATGTCAGATGCTGTGTCTGTTTCTTTTTGGCAGTAACTGCCAAATACTGGTCCTTATTCGGCGTGCTGTAACTCAAGGAAGACCTGTGCTGTAACGGGTTTACATTATCATCATCTCTTGAAACCGTTGGCAAAAGCCTGGAGATGCACATTCTGGGAGATTCCAAGTTCCTCCCAGATGCACTTCCAGAGCTCCAGTCCACATTCCAGACGGACCGAAATTTTTACCACGTAAACATCATCCAAATGCTTTCTTTTGAGCCATAACTATGCGATTATTGCACTGAAAGATTTTTAAAGCACTTGTAGAACAATTTTAGCTTTTTGCAAACACATTCCTTATGTCTCCCTCTCTTACACTCGCGTCATTATTATATACCAGTCTGCGTCATCTGGTAGTTTTTTTGTAATTTGCATATTATCTCTTCAAGATGTGTTTTGATAATTCTACATGTAGAAAATTTTTATTTTAGAGTTCTAATTTCTGTGTGATTCTAAACTATCCTTAATTTATGGACAGTTGAGTGTATTTTTTGGAAAAAACTTTTGCATTAAAATTATTTCTATGTAAGTTTATTAGTAAGATTTTATGTTAATTAGCTTTAAAAAATAAATTTTTCTGTTTACATCTTATTTCAACCACTTTCTAACAATGAACCACTTTTCTTCCAGAATTTGTGGCGTGTTGGGTGCATTCTGTGGTATCGCTTCGCTCTCGAAGGACAGCACACAAGCGACTGACTGGAGAATTGATCAAACTGAGCGAACAGTAGCTCATCGACTGCTCGACTGTCACAGGTACGAGCCTTCAATCCCATCAATCCAATTGCAGGTTTCTGCTTTATCATTCTCGAAATCCAACCAACCTCTCGTTATTTCCAGATCATATTCAAATGAGAACATTCTCACCCTGTGGCGTGAATTTTATGCACCCTTAGCAAGATGGAGTGGTTCTAGTTTAAGATAAG